>JARFJB010002071.1:722858-807622 GCA_036346205.1 Vesta saturnalis
CTTATAGAATGATTCTTGTACTAGATACGAAAGTCTCGTAAACTTGAAACACGGTTGCGGCAATCTGATGTTACATTATATGAAAACGTAAACTTTCACCATTATCAAACCTAATAAAATACTTATCTTTTTTGGGTTTTTAATGATGTATTTTAAATTATACAATGTAAACATTTCGATAACACTTGATACGTGTAACTTTTTTGTAAAGAAATTTTTGAACGAGTTGAAATTTTTATGCTTATTGGTTTCGCAACATCCTATACTTTGACTTCAATATTAGTAAGTTTGGCAACAGTGTACGTTAAACTTTTGCTTTTTCAAATAATTTCAAACGTGTGGTAGTTTTAAAAATTTCTAATTTGTTGAAGAAAATCAAATGTCTTCTTTTCTGGTTCTTTTTGATAAGGAGGAACACCATTTTGAAGAAAATTGATGCGTCGTTAGAAAACTAACATGATATATGGAGAAGATTTCTATAATTTTATTGTAATATTACTTAAAAATTAACAGTTTTGATACTGGATTTGGCTTTCTATATATCTAATTGTACCAAATTTGGATAGTGATCGTATTTTACGGGTCAAATTAGTTTCTAACACACATTTCGCTTCGAATCAAGAGGTATGTTAAACCACTTTCTTTTGTTACATTAATAATTTAAAATCAATAAATACATATTGTAATATTGTAAAATAACAAAAATTTTAAAAGAAGAATTTCGTATCAACTCATTTTCTAACACAATTGGTTTATATAGGTTCTTTTCGTCTTATTGAATTTTATCGTTTCTTCCATTCTCAATATATTATTGACCGATACTACCAGTATTGTCAGCCAACGTTTCTCCGAGATATAAAATAACATACAACTGCTCTCCGGAACCTAGCATAGGACATTTTATGGGTACTCCTTCACATGGTATCATCCCCTTGACTAAACCCCATAAGTTATATCTGGTCATTCATTCGACTAAGTAATACACACACGTACATTACACGGTGAATGCATTTTAATGACTAATTCTGCATGACGAGGCTCTCGTTACATATACAATTGCTGGGGTTACTCTGAGAACAACTCGTTATTATCACGAATTACCATTAGGATCATATGGAACGAGGTTATGTACTTCTAACTACAAACGTTAGTTAAGTTTAAGTGAGAATTCAAGTTGGCTTACTTACACCTGTAATTAGTTTGTTAACCTTTAACTTCAATTTTTGATTATTTTTGTATGTATTTTGTCTTACAGTTACAAAAATTCACAATATGTTTTAATAGTTTTATGTCTGTGTACCTACAGTTCATCCATCAGCTGTTATGATGTGTACTTTAAACCTAGTATATTGGTCTATATTGTACAGATTGCGTCCTAAACTATAGTAACGTTTGGGTTATATAAAGTTTAGGTTACTTGTTTAGGGGATTGCTCCAATAAGAATTTCATAGATGTTATGCTTATTTCGGTTAATGCATGTATTGCATTTCACTTCAAAATTGTGTAAGCTGCAAACTCTATCTTAATAAGGAAGCCATTCAATTTTCTTATTACGGTCTGCAGCCACATGTTTAAAACTAACACTTAAAATTTTCCTTTATGTTTTGGTATAAAGCTAGTGACAAACTCAGCCCTTCTGAACCTGTATGTATTATGTTTGCTTCGTCTATACTGCTAATTGCAAGTAAATTTAATTTCTTTGCGCTTACAAAAAAAAGAAAAGCAATGGTAGACATCTAGTGGAAGTTTTAGTTTACATTTTGGGTTTTAAAGTCAATTTTGGTTTGATTTAAAACTGAAACACCAGTTTTAAGGAGAGCTCTTCCTAAGACTTCGGTTTAGAGTTATTTGTTTAACTTTGGACATATGTTTTGTTGTTTTATTTTTAGGGTTAACATCGGATGTCGATCAGTGCACCTGTATATTTTGATTTTACGTGCTATAAAGCTTATTCAATACTTTGTTTAAATTATAGGTTTAGCACTTTCCAGAAAGGTAACTGGGTTATTACTAGACCATTTGGGTCAGATTTCATTTTAGTTCGTTTAATTTCTCTCAAGTTTGGGCCACATATCGGGTAACTATCCCAACTCAAGATAACGATTGTTTGCATTGCTCAGATTATTGTTTCTTAGATTATCACATTTTATATAAACATTAGCTGGTTATCTACCTTGTAAATAATATTTTTTGTTAAAATACGAATATTAAAATTGATATTAAACAAGTTGGTGTTAAACGATCGTCAGTTGTTTCTTTGTTCCTGGGGCCTAGGATCAAAATTCCTAGCCAGACCTTTTACCTGGTTGGACTTAGTCCAGCGTTTATTTGAATTGTAACGTCGCTCTCCTTGTGCCGTAGCCCTTTTCTTGTTCCAGAGGCGATGCAAAAGTTCACATAAAGTGCCCTTTTGATCTCCCTGTTTACTTTCCTACGCCAAACCGCCCACGCCTCCAAGTACCCAACCGACTGACCGGGCTTCCGGTTAATTTCTTAGTTTGTGTTACCGCACATTTCCTCCTTCTCTACCACAATCCTTTTGTGCACGTACCAATCTTCGTCAGTAGTAATATCTATTAAAATTGTTAAAGATGTTGAAAACAATTTTGAAGAATTGTTTTTTTCAACATTGACAAAATTGTTTTCAACATCTTTAACAATTTTAATAGATATTGCTACTGACGAATATAACTGTAAGTGTTATCGAAACGTTTAGATTGTATAATTTAAAATACACCATTAAAAACCAGAAGAGATAAGTATTTTATGATGTTACATTAAACACCATAAAACAATTCATTGTTCCCATGATAATTGGATCCCTAGTTATCCAGTTAATACTTACTCCATATCTTTAATTTACAATATCGAAGATATCTTTAGAGATAACTATGGCAAGCGCCATGTCCCTGAATTTTATTTATACCTTTCAAACGGTATGCGATTTCACCCGTCTTCCTATTTAAAAGAATCAAGCTGGCTATGCAGCTCCCGACCGTGTCAGAAGGCTTTGTAAACGGGACGCATATTAAATTTTATCGATTTAGCTTGAATGGTTTTGAAATATCAAGAGCGGTTCCACACATTTGGTACGCACTGTATATGTTTGTTTTCAGGTTTCCGCGAGTGCATGTATCCATACACCCATTCCGGGTTTTGTCTCGTGTTATTTCTCCTCCATACTCTATTCTACCAGAACGTCGTCAATATGTGAAAATGGAGTATGGAGAAGAAAGTAAAGCTATATAGTCAGCAATTGTGAAGTTTTTATATTGTATTTAATATTATTAACTGTATCATTTACATAACTGACATATAACAGAACTCAGCACCCTTCTTCTTGAGGAACTCCTTTAGACATGATTCCGCTTACTTCTTAATTATGAATCTCGAATTATTTATGTATTGAATATTCGTGGGAAACCATATGCCGAACTTCCATCGTTTAAAATCTTCCCAGTTTTTGTGATAGTTATACTAAGGCATATTTATTCCTTAGACAACAAATTATTCCATATAATTGAGATTACCACAAAGTAGTCAAAATGTTATGTCACTTCTTACTTCGTGTATACAATGAGTAACAGTGGCTGCAAATTTATTAAACGTAAGTACACTTTATATAGTTTTTGCTTACGCGCTGTTAAATAACTGATAGGATAAATTTATATATCTGGATGACACACTTTTGTAAAAAACGCAAATATTTTTTGAATGTTTTAAAACATAACGTTAATTAAAAAAGCGGGATGGGTGCAAACTTTGATTTACCAATTGGAAAACTTAAGATAGATTCACTCTCTTGCAAAATATTAATTCTAAATCAACGTATCGAAACTGCAGAGCATTGTTTTGTAGAGATTTATCCTTATCGAAATGTATCCAAACATTTTAAGCCTTACATTGTGATAAATGTACTAACACGACATGTCATACTTAATTTTATAATAAATGGATGTCCAATAATTTATGAATCATAATTAAATATTGGCGCCATTTGGTTTTAATTATGACGTCATAATTAAATTCCTCCGCCATTTTGTTTTAATGGAGTCATAGTTAAAGTGTGGAAGTAGTCACGTGGCTCGGTGTTTTTAATTACGATTGATAATTTAATTGTGCTGCGATTTTGTTTTTAATTAAGGGTCATAATTAAATTGTGGCGTCATTTTGTTGTAATTATGGGTCATAATTAAATTACACCTCCACATTTTGTTTTCAATTATGAGGCATAATTAGATTACACAATCCTTTTAATGTTAATTATGACGTCATAATTATATTGTGTCGCCATTTTGTTTTAATTAGAGTCATAATTGAATTGTGGCGTCATTTAGTTGTAATTATGAATCATAACAAAATTGCACCACCACCATTTTATTTTTAATTATGAGGCATAATTAAATTACACAACCCTTTTATTTCTAATTATGACGTCATAATTATATTGTGCCGCCATTTTGTTTTTAATTATGAGTCATAATTAAATTGTATCGTCATTTTTGTTTTAATTATGAGTCATAAGCATTAACCTTGACCTCACTCTCAGCCTCGTTTCCTTTATTTTATTCCAAGGCTTCATCATCAGCTGTTGTTGCACAATAATAACTTACACTAACGTCCTCAATATTTAGAATATCCTCAATTGTGGGTTCATAATACGGCTAATTCATTTATGTTGTTGACATAATTACAGCTTGAAAGTTACTAACGTAACAAACAAATATGTGTTTTGTGCTACCCAATTTTCGTTATTACACAACCGTAATTACATAACACTGTAGATGAGTGGTTTAAGGTGTGTGTTGCTCGAGTCAATTTTCATGTTCACCATGCAATATCAACCTACTGAACACTGTAATTGGCCAGACAAAAATTCATATAAAGCAATGGGTTTCCAATGATACGATGAGATTACACACAATCCAGTTGTACTACCAGTCCAAATGAACGTGTGACACCATCGCCGAGTTTTGCATACAGTAATAAAAACAGTTAAATTAGTAAACATTGCCTATACAATAACACAAAGTCTTACCGGTATTGCGTATTATAGGATAAAATATATATCTAAAATTAAAGTCACTGAGTTAAGATATAAATAAAGGGAAAGGAATGGAAATTGATTCAAGAATGATCACGTGGCTGCTGAACGGAATTTTTAAAACAAAGTACTAGAAACTAAAACTGGGGCGAGACCGTGTATGTTCAAGCTATGTGAGAGCTACGTAACCGTAAGGAAGGGTGTCATAACCGTCCTCCTTCCTGCGACGTTTATTGTATTGTAACTGATAAATGTTGCTCTCTGGAGTCTGGAGTCAATTTTACGGTCAGTTTGTGCATACACAGGTGCAATACCATTTAACACTAACGACATTAGTGTGTCGAAATTAATCAACTGGGATTTTTATGATTTAGGGACCTCCACTTACGAACTCTATAATTCTATTCCCGACCCCGTAGGCGTCCACCTCATCGGTCATATCACCAAGAAAATCACCGACAGGTGAAGCCTACTCACCGGGAGTCACACGGAGTCTGTATCAAAGTACAAAACCCGTTTGGCAAGTCTTTCCAGGTACCTGTACAACACCAGGCGAGCATTGGCGGCTATATAACGGCCAAAGTGACATTGACAGTATTCAGCTGTTCGGCCCCATTATCGGGTCTAAGCCGGTTTACGACCATAACTTCCTTGTTCACGTTTGAAATGGACTTGACCTTCTTGGAAGCATCGATCATAATTTTGAAAAAATCGCCGTGAGGTTCAGAAATAATAGTGGTTTGTATTAAGTTATCCCGTTGCCCTAAAATGAATTTATAAATAATTTTGAAATATATCTAAGGCCTGGATTTGCGCAAATTTTGTCTTTGTCCAGCTGGTCACCCTCCCTTACCAAATACTCGCGTGTGTATCTATCCTTCGATTCGTCGTCGTCGTTACACCATGAAGGCCAACCTGAACACGTTTGTTTGATTTTGAGAAAGTTATCGACGTATCTGCGAAAAGACTCCCAACTTCAAATACTTCTAAAACTCGATACCATAGTTCTATAGCTTTTCGGAGCTTGTCCGCTACGTAAGTTTCGGTAAATTTACGTTCGTCCTGCGTATGGGTACTATCATGCTGGAACATAGTTTTAGCACAGGTTCTACATAAGAACATTCATTTACCGTGTATCTTAAAAGGGAGGACAGGATGGTGCCGGAGCACGCTACATTTCACAAGGTGCTTGACAGTGCACAAGTAGAGGTTTGAGCACTCGGCACTAATGTGAAGTGTAGGTTACCCCACCGGATACTTAGAATATTTGTTCACTTAGGAGTGTAGTGAACAAACTTGATTTGCACATCTTGTTCCGCCTTACAATATAACTTAATGGCACTAGTACGAGCTCCGAAGAAGCTATCACGGGGATTCAGAGATGACCGATTCAGCACGTTGTTTGAGCTAACCAACGCTCTTGTGAGGAGATTTGTTTTAAAAATGATCTGAATTCACATTAACCAATTTATGTTAAACTATAGTTAAAAGAACGTATCCTGTCTGATGTTGCCATCGTATTCTCACGACGAAAAAACGCTGTACTCTGCTCGACAACGTTGGAGTTGGTTGCACACCCACTAAGTTTATTCCCTATTACACTCAACACAGACGATAGTCAGCAGACTGGTATGGGGAACTGTTATAACAACATGGGCAAATGTAAAGGCAATTCTTGTGGCGTTCATTGCAATTGGTTCTAAACCTACAGAATTCGCAGAAATGCTGTGTTGAAAAAGCACCGGTTAGAGTAGTAATTACATTATAATGTTCGTCCTCAAAAATTAAATTTAAAGTTTTACAGTTCTTGGTCCCTCAAGAAAAATTGTTACCTAAACTATGATTATACACAACTGTGGTGTAACTAGTTATGTAATCTTGAAATTGTTGAATGTGTTCAAATTAGAACGTGATTCTACGGCTTTTATAGACGAAATCTAATTACCCGGGGTTTTTTAAGTGAACAGGTTTAAACAGGAAATACAAGGTCAACACTGTAATTACATACTCAAGGTCCTTTCACCTTTCACATAATTTCCTAATTAAACACCTTTCTAAAACGTTTGAGAGATTTTTTTTGTAGATAACACGATATTCTGAATTGTTCAAACTGTAAATTAAATCAAGCCAGGATTTTAGTATTGAATTTTAAAATCTTAGTTCTATATGTAAGATGTTGGTAGAAGCTAATTTCAAATAAACATCTTAAACTTTCAGTAAGCGTTTGCATCTAGAGGATTTTGAAACAATATGTAGACAGTGACAGCTAAAACAAGCACAATAAAGGCTTTTGCAATTCGTATAATTCGCGGAACAAAGGTTATAATAATTTAAAAAAATATTAGCCGTCTTAATAACCTTAAAACGTTCAGATAGAGTAATCCGATCATCCTAATTGTATACGCTTTTTTACAAGTGTTTGTGTTCAGTCAATCAAAAATCCTAAATTATTTTACCACAGATTGGTTTTTGTACGCTGCAATCTGAATCAAAACAGTGTTCTTGAATTGAAAGTTGGTTTTTTCAACCTGAAGGTTAAGTCAAACCGATACTTTAAAATTAAATTTTACAAATCTTATTTCTATATGTAAATCAACATCTTAAACTTTCATCAAGTTTTTGCACCTGGAGGATTTTGAAACAAGCTGTAGACATTGACAGCTAAAGCAAAACACGCTTTAAGTAATGAATACTAATGTATCCAATGTAATCAGGCAACACATCGTGCAAATAATTTCTAATGATCTTAAAAACATTCAAGTAGCGAATTCAAATATATCGAATGTAATTTTGCAACAACGTGAAAATAATTGTAATGACCATCTTAAAAACACTGATCAAATACCAAATTCCAATTTCTCTAATGTAGTTATGCAACACATCGCGAAAATAATTTTAATGGCTATTTTAAAACAGTTCAAATAAGTAAGTTGAAATAGCGTAAATCAAAATTTATATGTCAATATTAAATTCTACCCATTAGCTGTGGGTCTTTTAATATTAGAACTATGTTTATGTTTTCATTTAAATATTATCAAATCAATATCTTTAGAATGAATTTTAATTCATGTCTCTATAACCAAGATGACTTGATAGAAGCTGGTTTAAGAGCAATATCTTAAATTTATTTCTATATTACTTGGCCATTTAGACATTGAATTGGAATTAAAAATCTGTTTAGGAATTTGATTAAGATACATCGGTTTTTATAAAATGAGATCTAATTACGAGACTTAACATATCGCATTTGTATTTCAAACACAGCTCACCTTTTACGTAACTATTATGCTTTTCCCCAGGCACGTTAGGACTATTTGAATAGTGAAAGTTTGTTATTGCGGTTACATATCCGGGGAAAAACCCTTAAGTACTTTATATTGGCCATTTATAAGCAAAACACAAAAAGTGAATGTACCATGGCTACGTATAAGTAATATAAAGTCAACAGTTATTCACTCTCGTGTCAATCTCCCAAGGCGTTCTTTAAATACGATTATCAACAACACTGGTAAGTGATTGTTTTTGGTTGTAACCCTTATCCCTTATTTTATTTATTTTATTTAATTAGATGTACAGGTTTTTAATGTTATGTTATAATTACAGATATGGATCTATCTACTATAAATCCATTAACATGTTTTAAACCTTTTAAAAACGTTAAGGAATTGGAGACTGGAGTAGAACACAAGATATTCAAGTTGAACATCACATCAACAAAGTACGGTGGAGAAGTTTAAATTTGTGTCACCCGAGCGTTCCCATAAGATTTTCAAGTCTGAGGACCATCGTATACAAAAATTTTACGAGCGCTTGAAGAGTAAAGAGTTTCATTCATTAGAATAACCATTTCAATATTCATTTAGAACAACGGCTTTATTATTATAATTACTATGTTATGTAATGATGATGATAATGAGCTTGGTTTAATACATAAAATAATTTTTGTTTCGTGGTACTTAAGATCGACTTGATCGAGATTCATTTGAATGGCGGCAATACGGCAATATTATTCATAATTAAAAACAAAATAGCGGGAGCGTATCTTGGCGGTGGACTTATAGTTAAAAACAAAATGACGGCACAACTTATTTATGACGTCATAATTAAAAACGAAAGAGTAATGGTGCTTTTATTATGACCATAATTACAAACAAAATGGTGGCATAATTTAATTATGATTGATAATTAAAATAATTGGACTTTGACCTACCCATCTCCTTTCCCCACCGGGTCACGTGACTACCCCCGCTCCAGTCCCCAGGGTCAAGTGACTCGCTGTATGCACGCACATTTGCCTACCCTCCAGGGGCTGGATTGCCATAAAGGCTCTTAATACTGCCAAAAGTGCCCTAATTACGGGATACCATGAATACCGCATCAAGGGGTTGAAAATGCCATCAAGGGGTTGAAAATGAATTCGGAAAAGAAGCCGAGAAAAAAGCGGGGGGCCATGTATTGAAATTGGGCGTGGCCTATGACGTCATACAATTAGGCTCAAGTGCACCCCTTCTACTTGCAAACATGAAGGGTCGCAATAATGGAGTGCAAAAAAAATCCCTAGGGCTTTCTATGTGCCTTTTGTAGGCCACAGCTTAAAGTTAGTCGTTAATGATGCTGCTAAAATTCTTTAGAAATAACAAGTTTTTTTGCAATTGTACAAGAGCTATACGTTTTCTGCTCTGCATCGACTAAACGTTGTCAGGTATTAAAAGATGAAGTCTCTACTAAAATTAAGACCCCTTTCGGATACTAAGTAGGAAAGCAGAATCGATGCACTAAAATTTCGATAAAATATGTGACTTTATATATGCTGTATTCCGATAATACCAGAGATTCTGATTCAAGAAATGTGAGAAATTCTTTACTGTTAAGAATTAAATCTTTTACGTTCAGATCTTCCCTAGTTATATGGTAAGTATAACGTTTTGGTCAAGATCATCTTCGTAAGCAAAATAATATAGGAAACAAGTAGTGCTTTATCAAATATTATGTTATTACTACAACAAACTAAGGTATATTTACGTGATATTAGGTCTGATAAAGGATTTGATATTTTAGGGAAGAAGGAAGAAAAAATATTGCCGAGAATATCGATTGCACTTCATTTCCACCACTTAGACCTTGAACGAAAAAGCGGTCATTTGATTATGAGAGTAACGATGAGACTCACAGGACTTACAAAACAAAATTAATTTTTGTTTTGTGATATTGGACACTGCATTAACAGAAATCGAAGAAAGGTTCGATCAAATAAAGTCTGTCCGGTAGAACTGAACGGGTATCGGATTAACAAGGAGGATTGTCAATATATGGTTCTATTGTGCTTGAAACCGCCTTAATGCTTTGCTGTCTCGTACTTATTGTACGTGACAAAGAAAGATGGATATATTATGAATAATGCCTCTATTTCTGCCGAACAAAAGCGTTTGCAACTTTCACACATAATGACAAGGCAATAAGAATCAGATGCAGGTAGAATAGAAATTCAATAGGTATAATAAAATGCCAGTGGTTCTCAACACTGCTTTAACATTACATTTAAAATTTATGGAAGAATGCAAGTTTTTATAATAAACATTTATAAAAGCCATTCATAATAATGAATATTCGATTAAGTATAGGTATTTCAATTTACATTTAGAAAGTTCATTGTATACCTAAGTATGGTAATGACGTTTTAGTGTACTCAATTACAAAAGAATCCAAATAAATATGCAATACTGTAACAATAAGTAATTAATAATAGATTATTATACCATTTAGTAGGTACATATAATGCGAAAATATGTAATCGATGAGCTAGCTCTATCATATGGACATGAAGTTTTGCGCCTGCCCCGTATCATTGCCATTTCAATCCAATTGAGTTGGTATGGGGCATTACTAAGAACAAATACGACAAAAGTATCGTTGCGACATCCGGAAAGACGAAGATGTTCTTAATACGTGGAACGACGCATTAAAACAGTTAGTGCGGAAATATGGCAAAATGTATTGATCATACGGATAAAATAATTAAAGATACTTTTGTTAATGAAGAGATTGTGGATGAAGTAAGACCTCTTATTTTCACAGTTAACACTGAAGAAAGTGATGACGATGATCTTTTCCAAGATTTGGATGACTCAGGAAGTGATGAATCTGAAGCCGAATGACAATTATAATTTTTACATTTAATTATAAAAGTATATCTTTGTAATTTAATTAATATTTACTAACTATAATAAAAATGTATTTGTTATTGTTGTTATAAGTATAAGTGAAAGGTGTCAATTGAAATTACTTATAGGTAATTAGTAATCGATTATTATTTTTATTATACAAAAGTTGCATTTCTTCACAAATTATATAATGTTAAAGCAGTGTTGAGAACCACTGGCATTTTATTATACCTATTGAATTTCTATTCTACCTGCATCTGATTCTTATTGCCTTGTCATTATGTGTGAAAGTTGCAAACGCTTTTGTTCGGCAGAAATAGAGGCATTATTCATAATATATCCATCTTTCTTTGTCACGTACAATAAGTACGAGACAGCAAAGCATTAAGGCGGTTTCAAGCACAATAGAACCATATATTGACAATCCTCCTTGTTAATCCGATACCCGTTCAGTTCTACCGGACAGGCTTTAGAGAATCATCGCACATTGTTTAATTTTTTGAGCGACTTAAGTAATTTCCTTAATATAGATATAATAAATAGGTATTTAAAATGTATATATTTAGAGAACATGCCCAAGGTTTATGTGATTAAATTGATAACATTGCATCCTATATTTCCGCTGAAATGAATGCATTAAACGTTATTCTGTTTCTAAATTTAGTAATTGCTATAAGAATCTTTTTAAGATTACTGGTGTCAATTACTAGCAGCGAGAGGAGTTTTTCAAAACTTAAAATAATAAACAATTATTTGCGATCAAATTGGGTCAAGAAAGGTTATCAGACTTATCTATTATTAGTATAGAAAAGACAATTTCAAAAGATAGAAATGTATCCGATATTATTTTAGAATTCGCTTTAAGAAAAGCAAGGAACCCAAGTTGTATTTAAATTTTTCATAATAAGAATGTCTTAATAAATTTAAGTATTAATAAGTATAAATATGTATTCATGGTAATTTATAATGTTCCTGCAGGCTTTTTGTGCCGAAATACAATTTACCTTTTCACATTTGCTGTTTCATTTAAGGTAAATTACTTCAAAGAAATTATGGTTAATCAGAAGTTAAGTGTGGGAAAATTATTTTCGCACACGGGAGGCACTTTATCTCAAACTGAAAAAATTACTCGCTTAATGGGTGATAAAATCGAGAGAATTTTTTTTATCAGCACAAATTTGCATATTTTAAATTCAAAATAAGCGTATGTTGTATGTACACATAAATAGTTACTTATGTGACAGTTATATTATAATCTACTTTTGTTTCCTATTCGAATAACAATTTTTTTTACACATTTAAAATAGGTAACTTAATACAATACTAAAATGACTCGGAGTAATTTTTATTTCCGTCTTTCAGTAACTTTGTGTTTTGTAAGCTGATTGCAAATTGAGAAAGGAATAGCAAGAATAGCAGAAGAGGATCTAAACCTCCCCTACCCCCAACGCCATTGCCAAACTCATATTTGTTCGATTTGTTTATTAACCGGCTTTTCACAAGACTCGCGGTGCGAGTCTGCCGGTTTCCAAAAATTTATAGACTGTTAAATAACGTAATTAATTATGCCTGTATACTAACGACTCCCTTTTGTTGAGACTTTATAGAGGATGTGAGAATATACCATAAGGGAGAGTTACTTAGTTGCCATAACACACAAATGAGGGCGACACCAGCATTTGCGCTAGTTTAATAACATGTACTGAATATTGTACTGTGTATTTGTAATTTGTATCACTAGTTATACAGAAACGTTACTGATTAAGAGCTTCTAAAGTATATTGCACCAGTGAGAGTATATTTTTAATGAGGAGACTGCGTGAAAGAAAACGTTTAGTATATGTACCATGTATAAACTTAATTGTCTATACAATGTAGTCCCTATTATAACAACTTACAAGCTCCCTATCGAGATGTTAGAATCACAAAATCACAATCACAAAAAAGTCTAATAATAAATTATATTATAAATGAGTTAAATAATTCATTTTGAGCCTCTAAGATTTTAACGTGCGAGTACACATGCGCACGAGTGGCATACGACGTTTTATCTTGAAGTACCAAATACTATAAACAACTCGATCAAGAGTTCTTTATTTTTGACACCTGTCATACAGGGATGACTCAGGTGATGTATTTACGCTGAATCATATAATAAAAATCATATCCTTTCTTATCATACTCATAAGTGAATAGCTAGTTTCAATCACTAAAAACACTTGTACCGGGTGACCAACTAAGAACGGCCGTCGGCCATATCTCAGGAATGGATTATAGCACAGGTTCAGGAAAAAAATTTTTATAACAAAAGTGGCCTCGAGAAACGCCTGGAAATTATTTTCAGAATTGTAGGTCTACCGCTAGAGGGCGTATTTGACAGTTAAAATTTTAAAAAGCAAAATTCTTCAAAATTTACTCAATTAAGGGGCATATTAAATATTATAATCAGATTCCTCGACAAATTCTGCATATTTTTTATTTGAAAAGTTTTAGTCTATCTCTTCAAATAAGGGGAGGGGGAGAGTGGGAACCTTGTTACGAAAAAACGCCTTTACTTCAGGTTCTGCTTGACCGATTTTAATAAACTTGATGTTATTTGAAAGAGCTTTTGTTAAACAATAGAAAATTTCTAAAATTGAAGCAATCTGATTAATAACATAAATGCTAGAGGGCGCTGTTTAATATTTTTTTAATGTTGTGGTTTCTCTTTACAATTTTAAATGGAAGAATAAAAATTTAAGTAGGTCTTTAAAAATTAGACTAAATTAGTAATAAAACAGTGAAAACTGCAAGTCGATATCTTTTTCCTATCCTGAGATATCGTAAGAAATAGGTGAGTGGCGGGAATTGTTCTTCCAACGTCTAGTAGGCTAGTTCGCGTTAAGGGAAATTATTAAATTTAGCTGGATGAAAAGATCTTATATTGGTCTGCAGTAATTTAAACTGTTATACTAATGTTATGGTTGCCGCTAGATTACGTAAATGTAATGCTGTCGCTACTAACAATGAGAACAAATTATAAAATAATAATGTGATAAATCTAACAATTATTAGTGTCGCCTTAGATGTTCGAAATCTCGTCCATCACATTCAATGTATCAAATCAATCGCTGGCGGGTGGAGAGAACAACAGTTTCAATTTCTGCCCTTGAAATACTTCGTATTGTCTGTCGTGTTCTTTCAATCATGTCAGCTCTTATTGTGGGTCTATCGGCATACACGAGATCTTTTATTCGCCCCCACAAATAAAAATCTAAACAAGTTAGGTCTGGACACCTTGGTGGCCAAATAAATAAACTTCCACGTCATATCCACCTTTCAGGGTATGATTGATCTAAGAAATTCCGAACATCTCTAGAATAATGTGCCGGGCACCCATCATGTTGCAAGAACATGTCACGAGGAATGGCCAAGGGTATGTCTTCTAAAAGAAGTGGCAATTCGTTGCTTAAAAATCTAAATATCTTTCTCCATTAACAGTCTCATTAAAAAAAAAGGTCCAATTATTTCTCCACCTGGAATCCCGCACCACACATTTACAGACCAACGACCCTGATGTTGGACCTCCTGCATCCAGTGGATTCGTTTCAGACCAGTAGTGCATATTATGTCGATTTACACTACCATCACTATGAAAAGTAGCCTCATCTGTCCACATAATTCGTGAAAGTATTTCAGGATCGTCGTGTATCATATTTGAGAGCCAGTTGCAAAAATCCAACCTGGTATCGAAATCTTGAGCATTCAAACTATGGTGTAGTACCATGTGATATGGGTGCAATCTAAAATAGTATTTATTATAAAGTAATCAGATCAATAAGACACATTGAAGTCCTTCGTTGTTAGTAAACGAAAAAGGACTTTAAATGTACTAACTCTTGTAATGTTATTACGAATTTTTTTCGCCCGGCTTCTCATTATTTTTTATTATTGGTACCTTTTTACTTTACTTTGCCTCACTTAATTATCATGTTGTTAGTTAAAATCTATTCACATAGCATAAGATAATTTCATTAAATAATTTGGTGTTTTATTGAAACTGGACATAAACATATAACGACAGACGAAAAAAATTAAAACATTTTTATTTTTATAATACCGAATAAAACATGCATTAATAAATAAGTAGTCACCTGTGTTCTCTTAAAATATTTTGGACGGTAGTTCGACATATACCCAAGTCTCTAGCTATAGCTCTGGTGCTTGAATGAGGGTTAACATTTACATAAGCCAAAACATCAATAACATTTTCCTCTGTTCTACCTCTGCGTTGTCTTCGGTACACAGGAAGATTCACATTTCCAGTAGTACGCACACGGTGTGCGAGTCGGAGAAAAACTCTTCTGCTGTGATGCCGTCTGTTTGGGTACTGCAGTGCATACACTCTAGCAGCAACGGTTGCATTTCTCATACATTCAAAATTAACTGCCAACATATCAAATGCTTCTTCATTTGTAAAAATCATTTTGGTACGAAAAGATAAAGAAAGTCTATTAAATGCAACACGATGAATAATTTTTGACATATGCGTGAAAATCATAGCTTGCTTGTTTTCAACAGGGAATTTATTTTATATCTTACATTGCCCTCTTTACTAATTTTGTTGTCATCAGTAAATCGTAATTCATATTTTAAACCGTATTTGTTGTTGCTGGGCAAATATCGGTTTTTATTGATATTTTAGGTATGGCCGACGGCCGTTCTTAGTTGGCCACCCGGTACTCTAAAAACTGAATAAAAAGGGATTTTTCTGCGACAGAAAGAAATAAAATTGAGATATAAGTATTTGTGATTATAGGTTCAAATTGTACACTTTCATATAGCAGACTGCAAACTATGAAGTACGACATTAAAAAAGACTTATATCTCAACTCCTATTGAAGTTCTATATTACATTGTATCAATTACAATTAGGGTTGCCAGATGAGCGGGATTTGGCTGGATCGTCTAGATATTTCATACGATGTCAGAGTCCCGGTTTTAAGCAGAATGTCCCGCTAAATAGAAATCGTGAACAAAAAAGCGGCCGGCCGGGCTAGTTCGACACAAAACAGAAAATTTTAAGTATTGGTTGGGTTCCTGTACCGGCATTCGATAATTGCGAATGCGGTCCGAAGGGATGTGATCCACATCATGTGAAGGTAATAAAACAGCAAAAGTTCTCTTTCTTTACCGCTTCACCTTAACCTTCGTCGTACCATGCTAAAAAGTTACATGAATTACCGAGTGGGGCAAATTTTTACCCCAAAATAATTATATAGGAAATAGAACAGTACAACTACGTTTATGAGATACCAATAAATACGCATAATAGTTTATGAACGTTTATTAAATGATAAACTAAAGAACGAACGGTAAAGTAACACATTAGTACTTATCCTTCTTCACATTTTATGCAAATTGTTTTTTTGGTAGAATGGATAGCACATGTAAAATTTTTAAAGGTGGAACAAGCCTCTCTGCGCTTGCGACCTTTCTTTCTATTGCATAAATAACAGCCACCTGGTGTAGGTTGTACCACTGCATGTTCTTTTGGTTCTTCTGCCAATTGTAGAAAAATTTCCAAAATAGAATTTTTCAGATTTTTGAGCATTGTCTTTTCCCATTTTGTATCTTCTTATTACGTTTTCTTTCAAAAGTTGTTCGCCTAAATCTAGCAAAAATTTTCTTCTGGTGTCTTTGCCTTTGTTTCTTTCTGGATGTCTTATGCCTCATAATATAAACGCGTTAATACCAGCTACATCTAATAATTGACCAAATATAGCCATTGGCCATCGATTGGTCATTCGACGAGCTAAATATTCTGAGACCATTTTATCTGTTGTATCAACAGCTCCTTTGGTTTTATTGTAGTGTAATATCATATTCTGTTTAAAATTCTCCTGAAACGAAATCATCATGATGTTCAGTGGATAGTAGTATCACAGCCCTTTTTTCATTTCGTACATAAGATGCCATTGTATGCCTATGTGTAAAACGAAACATACTTGGGAACATAGGTTCATAGTGTTTAGGAAGAAATTCTAGGGGTATGTATGGTTTATTTTTCTTAATGTACCGCATATGGTCATCCCCTTTTGCCACAGTGTGTCTAAAGGTAAACGGGTGGAAAAATGATCAGTGGTCACTCCATAACCAGAACCCATAAAACTAATCAAAACAAGAACGATTCATTGTCCTTGATTATTTTCGGCAGTGCCATTTAGTTTATCTAAATATGGTTGCATATTTATGGTATTCGTATAATCACTATCGGCAGCAGCCCAAATTTTTATGCCATATGTGTCCGGTTTGATCTTCATATATCCTTTAAACGAACATCGACTTCTAAACGAAACCAGTTGTTCATCTATAGTAATATGAGTTCCTGGATTATACACATTCTTAAAACTTTCAACAAAAAGGTCAAATACTCCTCGTACTGGAGCTATCTTATCGTTTTTTCTTCTAACATCACGTGTTGCTACATCATCAAATCTAAGAAATGACGTTATCAATTGAAAACGACAACGTGACATAGTTGCTTAAATTATTGGGCGAGCATAACCTTACTTGGAACTCCATAACATTATGGTAGGTTGCTTGCATTGCATCCAATAATAGAATAAGACCTATATATGCCCTGATTTACATAGAATCAGTAGGCTTCCAAATACGGCGTTTATCTGGATTCCGTTTATTCCACAAGTGAAATACCTAAAAAGTAAAGAAATAAAATAAAGTTTATCAGAAATAAAATTATTAAACTCGCTATCGTTTGTATGTAAAATTATGATTTCAAGTACTTTTTCTGTCAAAAATAGACTAAATGCATATAGTTCAGATTCAATATCCATGCTGTACTGATTCAAACCTTGATTTTTTCTAATTATATTTTCTTTTCTACGTCGCCTTTGTTTGAACGGTAACTTATTCCATTTTGTACCGTCTTTAGTATAGTAAAATAAATCACATTCCGCAGTTTGATCGGTAGATTCTGTTACAATGTTACCTGACACAGACGATTCTTCACTTTGTTCAAATGCAATACTGTCCAGTAGAAGTGCGGCACCTCACCTTTCACTTTTTGACGTCATTTGACCTTGGGATTCCCCACGGTCCTTCACGTGTGAGCTCGCATTTTCCACCCTAAGGTTCCTTTTCGGAGGCCCTTTTCAACCCCAAATTTTTTACACACCCACATGGGAGACCATATTTTACACCCCTATGGTTTCTCTTTGGAGGCCATATTCAACCCTAATTATTTTTGTTTTTACTCGCTCACGTGTAGGACATGTTTTTTCACCCCTATTTTATGGCCGCCCAACGTGTGAGCTCATATTTTCTACCCCTATGGTTTCTTTTCGAGGGTCAACCCTTGATGGAATGTTCAACCCTAATTAGATCCTTTTTGACAGAAATTTTTGTACCTGCTCACGTGAGGGGCAGATGTAGTGGTTGGTGTTGGTCCTGGGGTTGGTCTTGGAACCGGAGTTGATCTTAGGGTTATTTTAAGGTTCTTTTGGTTGTATTAAGAGCACTACCCCTGAAGGTTAGGCAAACGCACACGCATACATTGTTGGAAATTGCATAATTACCCTAATAAGATATTATTAAAATTATCGATCCTACTGTTTTAAAATGGTCATATGCTATTGGGTACGTTCGGATGATATTTACCTACACGAGAAATTTATTTATACGTTGTATTTCTAATAAGGAGGTTCTTGTAAAACACGTCTAGGGCTTCGCAACTTGTTCTCGGGCCATCGCCCCCTGGCTGGAGATGGTATGGGAACCCTAACCTTACAATACAACTGTAGAGCTTAGCCCCTATCGTGTCCCCCTTGGTACAATTGTATTTAGGTACTAACTTAATCTTACAGCTGTAGGACTTTGCCCCGTCATACAAAATTGTATTCTAATAAGATGGTCCTAACCTTGTAAGACAGGACTCGTATCAGGGTCTACGCCCTGGCCTCTTTGAGTAAAAATTGATTTTAGTGCCATCTAGTGGCGTATAGACTAATAAACATTTTCTATAATAGAAGTTGATAATGCACACCTCTCTCTTGGTATGTCTTGTTTCTCTCTCTCCCTCTTTCTTTCGGCTCTTTCACTCACACACACACACGTTCACGCACGAGCACGCGCACGCGCACGCACACGCACACGCACACACACGCACACGCACACGCACACGTACGCGCACGCGCACGCGCAAACGCACGCGCACGCACACGCACACGCACACGCACACCCACACCCACACCCACACCCACACCCACACCCACACCCACACCACACACACACACACACACACACACACACACACACACACACAAACACACACACAAACAAATCATTGTGAGTGTGAGTGAGAAAATACCTCAGCCATAAAAAAGGAGTTTAGATTTATAAACATGCCCCTAGGGAAGATATTAGAGTGTGGTTAGGTCAATACTTCAAACCTCCCTCGAAGATAACCGATTCTACCCGAACATTGACGAGTGCGCCAACGCACAAGGCTCTAGGCTAGCAGTGTTCTCGTTTCTCGTGTGTTTCGCTCTTTAAAGTGTAACTGTCATCGAATGAGCATTAATATGATGTATTCTCTTGCTTATGATCCAACATCAGCGAACATTAGAGATTTTACAAGCTTGTTAATAAACTATTACAACATAATAAATGTATCTCACATCCAGGGTGATGGTGATGATTCAGAGAAGAGGAAGAAGAGCGATGAGGTAGCGACGAATCACAGTTCAAGAAGAAGAAGACCTATAACGGCTGTTATTAAATAAAATGAAGTATTGTTGTTTATAATAATAATATATATTTTCAAACGCTAAGCTTTCATTCAATTTTGTCAATAAACTTGTTTTTCCTAACGGTGCTCCCCGTCTTGATTCATGTTTGCGGCTTTACGAGTTTTTCGCTGGCGTGTTTTCGTATTTGCGTGTTTTCGTTTTACGTGTTTTCGCATTTGTATGTCTTCGCGTTTGCGTATTTTCGTGTTAGCGTGTTTTCGTGATAGCGTTTTTTTTTCGTTTGTGTGTTTTTGCGTTAGCGTGTTTTCGTTTGTATGTTTTCGTATTTGCGTGTTTTCGTTTTACGTGTTTATTGCGTTAGCGTGTTTTCGTGTTTGCGTTTTTTTTGTGTTGGTGTGTTTTTGCGTTTGCGTGTTTTCGCGCGCTCGCTAGTCGATTGTATGTAGTTGTAGGCAGTATTGTGTTGACTAAAAGCCATAATTGGAAACGCTGCTTACTATGCCCGGTCCGTGGAGTTACGTTTAATTAGCTTTTTGACAGATATATTTATGATAAGGTCAGGCTTGCATGTAAAATAATATAGAGGTGAAATTAGTTAGCTAACGTGTTTTTGCTGCTACAGGCATCACAATATTGAAGATTCTGTTTATGTATTAGAAAGCGTACTACAGTCTCGAAACAGAATGCAGATAAAATGGAAGGAAATGAATACGGTACAACTTCTGCGAACGTACTAAAAGATTTGAAAAGTGTGCAGCATTTCCAGAGCCATGCTGAAACCAGTTAATTTAGGGATAACCGCATGGTGATGCGCTCTATGAAATTTCAAATAAATTAGATTACGTCACTCTTATTTCAGATTAGAAATTTTAAATCGTTTAGTTAACATTGCTATTATCTCAACTGGTAAAAATCCATATAACGCGAAGTACACATGTGTGTGTGGTGTGTGTGTGTGTTAACAAAATTTTTAAAATATTTGTAAGTGTTTTGAAAGTAAATTTTATAGGTACAACATAATTGCTAAATACCAGTAGCAGTAATCAGGTTTTGTGTACTACTTTCTAAATTAGTTAATGATCGGAATGTAATAGCCTGTTTATATCCAACCATTCACAGAGCGTGTTTAGTGAGACTACATGTGGACACGTTGAATAAAAAATATTTCATTTCAACATATGGTACAGCTGAAGGAAGAAACACTTCTAAAGGTAAGCGTATTATTTTTAAAATATATATATATATATATATATATATATGTTTTTTACTTGATATTGCTAACAAAAATGTCGATTTTTTAAAATGTATTATTACTCTTATTGGATGACGTCATAAGATCAGCTCTACAAATAGTTGGTACGTATTCGTTGATTTTAAACTTGTAGTTATTCTTAATTCACGTATAATAATAAAACCATTAAAACCGTTTGCCTTTTATTTCCATTATATCAGTTTGATATTCTTAAAAACATGTTAATTTAATTTAACTCTATGTTATATACAAGTAATTATGACTTTCCACTACTTTTAATGGGGTTTTTATAACAGTTAACGAACACGTTTCTAAGAAACAATATTGTGTGTATGTAAATGAACATGCAAATAAATCAGATATAATTTTCCGAATGTATAGGTGGTGTCTGTTTAGAAAGAGAGAATCTGTCTATACATAAAGCATCATTGCATTAGTGTAGAAATTATTTATTATTTCACGTCATATTTAATTAGACTTTAATTTATTCAGTTTTGAACTGTAATTTGGTTTCCGCAAACTGTAAAACATAATTTCGATTGATTGATTGAGATTGATCTGGTTGATTTGATCGAGCATGATTTGTTTGAGATTGATTAATTATTTAATTGATTTGTTTGTGTGTGTGTGTGAGAGAGAAAGAGCCGAAAGAGAGAGGGAGAGAGAGAAACAAGATAGAGCAAGAGAGAGGTGTGCATTATCAACTTCTACTATAGAAAATGTTCATTAGTCTATACGCCCCTAGATGGCGCTAAAATCAATTCTTACTCAAAGGGGCCAGGGCGCAGACCCTGATACAAGTCCTGTCTTACAAGGCTAGGGCCATCTTATTAGAATACAATTTTGTATGACGGGGCGAAGGCCTACAGCTGTAAGATTAAGTTAGAACCTACATAAAATTGCACCAAGGGGCCACGATATGGGCTAAGCTCTACACTTGTCTTATAAGGTTAGTGTTCCCATACCATCTCCAGCCAGGGGGCGAAGGCCCGAGAACAAGTTGCGAAGCCCTACAAGTGTCTTACAAGAACCTCCTTATTAGAAATGCAACGTATAAATAAATTTCTCGTATAGGTAAAGATCACCCGAACGTACCCAATAGCATATGACCATTTTAAAACAATAGGATCGATAATTTTAATAATATCTTATTAGGGTAATTATGCAATTTCCAACATTGTATGCGTGTGCGTTTGCCTAACCTTCAGGGGTACTGCTCTTAATACAACCAAAAGAACCTTAAAATAACCCTAAGATCAACTCCAGGTCCAAGACCAATCCTAGGACCAAGACCAACCCTACATCTGCCCCTCACGTGGGCAGGTACAAAAATTGCTGTCAAAAAGGCTCTAATTAGGGTTGAAAATTCCATCAAGGGTTGACCCTCGAAAAGAAACTATAGGGTAGAAAATACGGCCTCACACGTGGGCTGCCATAAAATAGGGGTGAAAAACATGTCCTACACGTGAGCGAGTAAAAACAAAAATAATTAGGGTTGAGAAAGGGGTGGAAAATATGGTCTCCCACGTGGGTGTGTAAAAAATTAGGGGTTGAAAAGGGCCTCCAAAAAGAAACCTTAGTGGTGTAAAATACGAGCTCACACGTGAGCGACCGTGGGGAATCCCAAGGTCAAATGACGTCAAAAAGTGAAACGTGAGGTGCCGCACTTCTACTCTGTCCTCTACAGTTTCTTGTATTTCAGGCCCGGCATCAATGTCCTCGTCACTTTCAAGAGTATTACCAATATCGAAATTATCTAAATCTAAATCCTCATTTACAATTCTGTTTCCAACTCAGTAAGCCACTGTACGATCACGACTTTTTACCGACATAACTAAACAAATTGAACGTATGTAATTATACAACGACTAACCGACAACTGCGTGTTCTAACACGATTTAGAAAGCTCTTGTACTTAATAAATGAAACTGCGCATGCGAAATAATTTCTTATGATACTTGTACCCCACAGTAGTTTTTAATCATTATATTGAAAGTTTACATTATTTCATGTACAAAATATAGACAATACTGATAGTTAACCCTTCAGTTGTAATAAATAAAATTATCGTTATGAATCATATGAAATAAGAGGTAATATAAAAAAAATCTGAGCTTGGGGTATATTTGTACCCCGATCGGTGCGACGAAGGTTAAATAAATAGTAGATTAACATATTTCTAATACTAATTCTGATATTCATTTTACTGTTATATTTTCGATGCTGGAAGATTCGTGATTTTGTATTTGTCTAAAGGTAAAAACTGTCAAAAATTAAGCAGTAGGAGGGATGTCCGGTTACTATGGTATATTTTCGCGGCACACCGCCTACGATTCTCCGACCAGGTTAAAACTTGCACGTATGTGCATATGTACTGCGTAGGTGGCTATTGCCATCGTTTTAGGTTATATACAACGTGCTCAGTGACGGTTGCAAAAAGTCAGTTCTAATCGAAACTTACATCAAATTTGAAGTGCGAGTGGTCATTCGTTTTTGCTTGCAAATAGTGAAACACCTACCGAAATTCATAAAAAATACTGAACACATGCGGAGAAGGCATTATGAGTCGAAAACAAGTTTATGTTTGGTGTCAGCAGTTCAAAAGTGCACGCACAAATCTGAACGATGACCTCGAAGGTTAGCGATGAAAACCATCAACAATAAAAACGGATGAGAATCAATTAAATTTGAATACACTGATTCGAGAAGATCGTCGATTGAAAATATGGGAAATTGCTCTACTAACCGGTATTCCAAATCAAGAAATCATATCTCAATTAAACTATCGAAATCTTGCCATGAGATAGGTACCAAAACTATTGACCGACCAACACAAAATGCAACGAATGACGGCCGCAATGGAAGTTTTAACGCGTTATCGTCAGGAATTTCTAGAGTCTATAGTTACAGGAGACCAAACCTGGATACACCACCATAATCCCAAATTAAAAAGACTCGATTACGCATGTGAGTTCACCAACACCGAAGAAATTTAAAGTTCAGCAGTCTGCAAAGAAGACAATGGCAACTGTATTCTGGGATATGCAAGGAATTTTGCTCATTGAGATTTTACCACCGAAAACGGCAATCAACAGCGATAATTATTGTCAAACTCTCGAAAAACTACACCAAGCCATTCGACAGAAACGAAAAGGAAGGCTAACAAAAGGAATCAGGTGGTTGCATGACAATGCGAAACCGCACACCTCAGCTCAGACGAAGGCCTGGCTTCAAAATCACAAGTGGGAAGTTATTGTCCATACTCCCCATAGTTCAGACCTGGCTCCTAATTTTCATATGTTTGGGATTGTACCTTTTACGAAGAGGGTGTATAGAAGCTTGTGCTTCGCTACGATAAGTGCCTTAACATTGGCGGTGATTACGTCGAAAAGTAGCTAAAAATTCGCGCTTTTACTTATGGTATATTTGATTTCTATAAATAAAGTATTCTGTCTATAATTCACAAATGTACCATAGTAACCGGACATCCCTCGTACAATGTTACAAGAACGGCAGGAGTCATTATTATTTTTATTCATGGAGCAGGAAAGAAGAACTTAATGTTGATAATATGGCAAATTACTTTATTTGTTGATCTAAAATCAAAATATGTTCAGATTGCATTTTAAATTTTTTCTTTCTTTCATAAACTTTTCAGCATCCGATTATCATGTCTATATCTGGTTTCTAAGTTATTAAAACTTTTCTGGATTTGTGTCAAATTACATAAGAATTATTAATTTGTCATTATTTAAAGGACCGCACACCCAAGTAATGGAAAAATGGCGACCGGTTAAATTTTCTGAAATTTTGGTATATTGTACTCGATTTAGTAACCAAAAGCGTCAATGGGCCCAACTCAATCATATGACTAGTTTTCGAGATACAGGGTGCCCAGTTTTTCGGAATTTGTATTTGTAAACTTAAGAGGTAGATTACATTTCTGTTGCATAAATACGTTGACTGCATGTTTAAGTAATACATGAGTAAATACATACAATTCAAAATATTTATAACTACAGGGTGATTCACAAATATATGAAGGTAGTTTTTTTGCAGAAACTCACTATTTCCAGTATAGCTTCAGGGAACCATTTTTTCAAAAGGTACTATCCACTATGGTATATTGACGATAAAATGTTGCACAACAAATATTTATTATACAGAGTGGTTTACAGAATGAGCCACAATATACAATTTTTTTTTATGATTTAACTCAAAACACTGTACAGGTTGTCCCATTTTCGTATGTTTTACGGGGTATCTCGCTTATTTTTTACGTTAGAACCTTGCGGTTTTCGCGACACCGTGCTACTTTTTAATGAAACCAAAGATGCACTAATTAAATTTGCCATAGCGATCTTAGTTTTTGTGCTACAGGGTGATTTTGGAAAAATTGCATTTTCAGTCATCCCCTGTAACTCTCTTATTGTCAGACATAACAAAAAAGTAAAAACTGATATTTGTAGATTTTTTTTACGTATAATCCAGTGGTGATACTCAGATTTTCTTTAGAGGTCACTGATTTTGAGATTTTGACATAACCTACTTTTTTTTAATGGGACACCCTATATATGTTTTTAAAATCTCTTTCCCCTTGCCAAGAGCTTTTCAAAAATATAGCATAGTCTATATTTTTTTTTAAATAACGTAACAAAATGATTTTTTTCTATAATTTACATTGATAAAAAACAAAATAATTAATTAATCACAAACATTGTTCAAATTGCAGACCATTATGTCTCCTACAAGTTTCACAAAGTTTATAAATTCTTTTAATAGCATTTTCCAAAATAATGGTTGTCTTCGTAATTCTGCAAAAGCATTTTCCGTTGCAATTTTTAATTGTTGCATGTTGGCATATTGCCTTGAATAAATTTTATTCTTTAAATACCCCCACAAAAAAATCCAAAATCGAGATATCTGGTGATCGTGGTGGCCATAGAACAGGTCGATTTGTTCCAATCCATCTCCTGGGAAAACGTTCATTTAGCCAGTTTTGTATTATTCTAGCATTGTGGACTGGAGCCCCATCCTGCTGAAAGGATATATCGTTCAGTTGATCCTGTGGAATATCTTCTAAAATGTTCATAGTTTTTTCTTGTAGAATTTGTAAGTACCCTTTAGAGTTTAGGTTTTCTTCATAAATCTTGTAAACTATTTTTGGTTAAAAATAAAGCAAAAGACATTAAATCCGAACCTGCCTTGACGCTCTCTAGGAAAAATCACGTGGGTGTTTTCTTGACTCCAAAACCGCGAGTTATGTCTATTAAGAATACCCGAACTTGCGAAATGTGCCCCGTCTGACCAAATTATTTTTTTCTCAAAATCATTGTACTGAGTTTTCATATTTATAAACCAATTGCAGAACTCCAATCTACGTTCAGCATCACCAGGGTGCAGATCATGAACAAGTTTATACTTGTAGGGTTTGAATTTATGTTTCTTTAAATCATTTGCACTGTTGTTTTAGACACACCGGTCTCTTCATCTATTTTCCTGCACGAAATTTCAGAAGTGGCTTGAACAACTACTAAAACGTTGATCTCTGATTCCTCGTTCTCTTTGTTGTAGACTCGGGGTCGAGGGTTGTCAAAACATCCACGTTGGCAAAAATTAAATTTTAATTTTTGAAATATTCTTCTGTCGGGTTGTCTTCTTTCGGGATATCTATATGACAAAATAGGTATATAAAATAAATACAAATTCTAAGGTAAAGATTAACTGACCCGCTCAGATAGAGTTTTAAGGCCTGGTCTGC
The DNA here is from genome assembly GCA_036346205.1 of Vesta saturnalis. Classification (NCBI taxonomy): domain Eukaryota; kingdom Metazoa; phylum Arthropoda; class Insecta; order Coleoptera; family Lampyridae; genus Vesta; species Vesta saturnalis. The sequence goes on from JARFJB010002071.1 coordinate 749,828, forward strand.
GTTTTTATTAGATAATATGAAGCAGGTATTCATATCATATTTCTCAAATTTTTCAAATTTTTGGTTTCGAGCCATATTAAAAAATAATTAAACAACAAGGACAAGAACGATAACAATAAACAAAAACAACGAATAATAATAAATATCAGCACTAAATTTGGGAAAATGTAACCAGGAATAATTTGAGAGGAGCAGAAACTTCAATATCAAATACCTAAGTGATGGCAGAACGTTAATTATTTTGTTTTTGCGTTACCATGGTTACCCACGGCTATCCACTATTATCAATGTAGATTATAGAAAAAAATCATTTTGTCACGTTATTATGCTATATTTTTGAAAAGCTCTTGGCAAGGGGAAAAAGATTTTAAAAAAACATATAGGATGTCCCATAAAAAAAAGGTTATGTCAATATCTCAAAAACTGTGACCTCTAAAGAAAATCTGATTACGTCGCTGGATTCTACGTAAAAAAATCTACAAATATCAGTTTTTACTTTTTTAATATGTCTGACAATAACAGAGTTACAGGGGATGACTGGAAATGCAATTTTTCCAAGATCACCCGGTACCACATAAACTAAGATGGCCATGGCAAATTTGATTAGTGCACCTTTGGTTTCATTAAAAAATAGCACAGTGTCGCGAAAACCGCAAGGTTCTAACCTAAAAAATAAGCGAGATACCCCGTAAAAAATACGAAAATGGGAAAACCTGTACTTCCGAATTGATTTTTGAGAAAGTTGATACTATTAATATATTTGTATATATAAGCTTCAATATATAGAGGGTGATTTATTTATTAAAAGTTATGGCATTTTAAGAAAAGTACAACAACCATGAATACCCTGTATTTAAAAATTAAATGTAACCATTTTTTCATTCTCATTTGTAGTAGCCTCATAAGTGTTATGAATTTTAAATCCGATACTATGACCAGTTTTCGAGATGCAAAGCGTAAAAGTTGAGAAACGTTGAATTTATTAGTATTTCTTATTTAAACTGAAAACCTAAATTCATTTTATGTTTATGTTATAAGTCAAATATAAGCTTAGTTCGATGTATATTAAAAGTTCCGCAAAAAATATTTACTGTCACAGAGTGATCCATGAATTATTTACAACAGATCTTTGCAAACACTTAATATCTCAACAATTTTGCCATATATATTTTATTTCTACCCATTCACAATTTCGCAATCTATACTGTTGATACAGGGTAAACCATAAAGTCATACTGTCAGCTACCAAAAGTAAATAGGCTTTGAAATTATTACAACGATACCTTGTATTTCGTGAGTGACTTTTAAGTTAATTTCGTAATATTACATTACGTACGCATGAACATAATATATACAGGGTGATTTGGTTGTTTTATAATTACCTACAAAATATGTCACACCTTGTTCCGATATACGTGACAAGGTTTTATACACTAGGCAATATAGATCATGCCTATATCAACTGGAGGACGTCCTGCAATTTGTCTTCTAAGAGATGCAACTTGTAGACAATCAATATTTTCTTCCCTATTTAAGTAAATTAACTGTCTGCCGTTAAAATGTCTATCACACGTATAACGGTTTAACCGATTTGCGAAAGCCATTTTCAATGAAAATAAACACAGCATAAAAAAATTAAAAACTTTATAAGAATTTGACAACGTAATATCATTTATTTTTATAACTAGTTGAGTGCAGCCAACTATGATTAATTCTTATAATTTCATTATTTGATAAAATCTGTGAATACTAATAATTAATTAACGCACGGCACGTTATTTATTCTCTAAACAGATACCTTCAGACAGTTGACAGCAACTCCCTCATAATCTTGGGAGGAGATTTTAATTGTACCCTTCATCCACATAAAGATAGATTTGGCCTGTCAAACGAATTGAATAGAGTGATAAAGGAAGCTAGTCTCACTGACTGTTTAGACTGATTAGACCGCATATATTGTTCGCGTAACCTAACTAATTGTTTAGTTACTACGTCATTACACACCACTTTCTCAGATCATCTTTCTGTGTCAATGTCTGTTAGGTTCTGTAAAATAAGGAAACACCCGCCATATTGGAAATTTAATAATATGCTTTTGCAAGACAAATCCTTCATACAAGCAATGGAGACATTCTTGAAGTCAGAGATTGCACGTGACACCACCTAGCCAAACTTTGACCAGATAATGTGGTGGGAACAGTAAAAACGACGAATAAAGGAAATTGTCATTCTCTATCAAAGACAGAATAGCCAGAAGCGACACGTGGAATTGCGCAAGTTGCATCAACAATCGAAAAACGTGTATCTAAATAACAACAATGCCGATAACGTAAGTATCCATCATCTCATGAACAAGCGAAAAAGAGCTGTATGCCGAAAAGTATGACAATCTCATTCACTCGGATCGTCTAACAATTAACAAGCAGGCTAAAACTCCATTCAAACCGTTATCTGCTTTATGCAACGATAATAAGATAGTTGAGGAGTCACCGAGATTATCTTCAATAGTTATCGACCACTTTCAGCACTTATATCAAGCTAAGGAAACCAAGCTTAACCTGTCAAGCGTTTTATATCAGAATCCAACTTCACTATCTGACGTCGATAAGACCCCTTTAGAGCAACCTATCTCCATTGAAGATGTAACCACTGCGCTTTTCTCATTGAACAAAAAGAGTGCGCCAGAAATAGATGGTTTAATAGCGGATTTCTACATATGTTTCTGGGGATCTCTACGAGAAAGTTATCACAACAGGATAACGCAGGCTACAACAAAGACTAAATCACCACCTTCAATGTTTAAAGCTGTACTCACCCTCTTAGCAGAAAAACCAGACTTACTGGAAATTAACAACTGGAGGTCTATTTCGTTGTTAACAACCGACTACAACATTTTTGCAAAGGTATTATCCGTGAGACTGCCCAGTGTCATAAATAAAATAACAGTGAGTGTTTACGCGGACGATGTTTCGGTCTAATCCAATTTTGAAAAACTTATCGAATGTTATAAAGTCTATGAAGGAGAATCTGGTGCACAACTAAACCTGACGAAATGTCGCGGCTTATGGTCTGGTAAATGGAATGAAGAAGGGACTACCCGATTGATCTTAAGTGGTCATCGGAACCGATTAAAATACTAGGTATAGAACTATCTAATAATACAGAGCAAAATTCATTTCAAGCCTACAATACGTTAACTGTCACACTAAACAACGTCTTCGCAAAATGGAAAACGAAATTTCCTTCACTATTATTAGATGGAAGAAAGACCGAAATAAATACTTACATCGCGCCAAATTTATGGCACACTCTACAATGCATTAATCTCACGGATCAACAGCTAAGTAAACTTCAGCAACACTTAGTGGACTTCAAGTGGAAGGGCACACACTGGACTTCACACAAGGACCTGTGCACTCCTGTACAACAAGGAGGTCTGGGACTAGTATATATTCCATCCAAGGTACAGTCAATGAGGGCATGGTTCGGGAAAAGGTTAAGCACAACGGAAGAGCCCAATTGGAAGTTGCCTTTCAAATATAGTATTGAGCTAGTAAATGCGCTAGGACTATCCTGGTAATGGTTCTTTCTAGACGGAATAAGACCAAGAAACAATCTTTTGTCGCCCTTTATGGTTGAAGTAATTTACAACATGCAAACATTGGATATCGCATTGGAGAATGTTGCTGTATTGGAAATTTCACAACTAGTGGTCAATGGATCTAAGAAACCGAACTGCGGTTTGAAACTGGTTTATCACTAAACGTAAAAAATTAACTAAAAGTTCATTATACAAGAATTAAAAACTGCTTTTCTGATCCACTTATGAAAAATGATTTGAACGCTACTAACAAACTGGTTTTCAAATATGACTCGGGCACCTCACTAAAGCTACAAAAAAACAACAGGAAAAAACTACAGCAAGAAATAACTGCAGACTGTTTCAAAATCTCAGTTGGCCAATCACTAAGCAATTACTGGGCTCGAGAGGAGACTCGTTGGCTAGCGTTTTTTAACTAACTGACCCCTGGATCGATTGCTGAAATAAGCTGGCATTTCGCAATATATAGGCTAGCAGATCTGTTCAAAGCCAAAATCAGAAACAGAGAAAACTGTCATTTTTGTGAAGCAATTATAGGGAATGCTCGGCACATGATCATTACATGTCCTCTAGCTGAATAAATCTGGAAGATGGTTACAAATTTTATCACTGAAAGATATCATATGCGGATTAAAAGGGGACACCAATGAAGATAAATTAATAAATAACATTATTAATACTACAAAATTTTATATATATATATATATATATATATATATATATATGATATATATATATATATATATATATATATATATATATATATATATATATATATATATATATATATGCAATCAGTTAATGCCATGAAAATCGATATTCAACCAACTTCATTTCGTAATGGTGATCAGAATATTCGTAACAATCTCGTGGCATAAGGGAAAACAGTCGATCTCTACATCCAAGAAGCGGTGGTGCAAAAATCAGGTGGTGTGCTTCATTGATAGCAACGAAACACTAAAGTGGGGTAGTTTTTTTTTATTCAAATCAAAACTATACAATGGAAGTTAATAATAATAATAAACATTATAATTATAATTCCGAATTGCAAACTATACATAGGTTTATGTAAATGAAATGTGTTATTTTTTGTAACTATTACTGTTCTAATAAACGATAACAATAATAATAATAATAACAATAATAATAATAATAATGATAATAATAATAATTGTTTATTGTTTATTGTTTATTTCTTTAATACATACAGTAATCGGTCCTACTAAGTCGTCAGAGACTTTTCAGTATGTTCCGGTTATATTATATATACATGTTTCGTTTTGCATATTAATACATCTGTTTATTGGCGCTATCTGGGTTAGTGCAATCTTATATAGGACATATAAATTTGTGACTTAAGACTTAAAAATCTTAAATCTTAAAACACCATATAGTTTTATGTTATAATTACTCTTTTCTTAAAAGTATTTTCAACTTTTGTACAAATTCACTCTTAATTTCAACATTTTCAATCTCACTAATCTCGTTATACAGTTTCGGTATGACACACTTTAAGGTTCTTTCACCATATTTGTTGTAAAATTTCGGAATTACATATTTTTGATTTCTTGTTGGATATGGGTGATTTACAACATTTTTGAATCTACTATTATTCAAGTGATCTATAATGTTACAGTATTTATATAAACCTAGTGGCGTCAACGTGTTAGCTACCTCTAGTAATTTTTCATTATCCCTAGTGTTAGTTATCATTTTTAATACTTTATATTGCAATTTTTTAATTTTTTTAATATGATAGGGTTCGATGCCCCCCCCCCCAATTACGTACACCATATTTCAATATTGATTCAAATAGTGTTTTATATACTAAAATCATAATATCTCTGTTTGCATATTGCTTTAAAGCGTACATACATCCAGTAATTCTTTTAAGTTTACTAAAAACTAGTTCTGTGTGTTTGTTATACTTTAGGTTGTAATCAATGTCAATTCCTAAATACATAGTGTGAAATACTTGTTTTACAACTACACAGTTACAGTTTGTATCGGACATTGTACATTTACAACTATGCAATTTTATTTTTAATGGATTTGATGAGCACATGTGCGAAGTTTTAAACAACATACATACTGTTTTTGAGCAATTTATATATAAACTTCTACCATGTAACCAATTTGTTATATTGTTGATATCACCTTGTATGACTGACTCACAAGTTTCCGGATTGCTATGATTGTACAAAATGACTGCGTCGTCTGCATACATGAATAAAGTACAATTATTTATGACTCTAAAAAGTTCATTTACGTACACTAAAAAAATAATCGGTCCTAAATTGCTTCCTTGTGGCACACCAAATAAACAAGGTTTTACATCACTATATTGATTATACACTTTCACAGCACAAAAACGGTTTTTTAAATAATCTTCAAACCACTTTAGTTCTTTTCCTGTAGTTCCACACTTTTCTAAACGCTTCAATAGTATTGTATGGTCAACAGTGTCAAAAGCTTTACTGAAGTCTATTACATATTTTCCTTTATCCAGGGAGGTATTTATGTAGTCATTAAATTTAGTTAGTAATTGTTCAGTACTTTTACCTGCTTGAAAACCAAATTGATTATTATTTATTATTTTATTATCAGATAGATATTTTTAAAATGTCGTACTACATATATTTCGAGTATTTTTTCAATTACTGGTAAAATAGATATTGGTCTGTAGTTGCTTAAATCAGTGGCATTTCCTTTTTTATATATAGGTCTAATGACTGAAACCTTTAGCTCATCCGGAAATTTTCCACTTTTTAATGTTAGGTTTAGTAATAGACATATTAGGTTACTGAACAGTATTGAGTGATTTTTATTTCTATCGGTCTTATTTGATCTATCCCAGGTGATTTATTTATCTTTAGGTTTTTAATTATTAGTTCTATTTGATTTGTGGTGCATACAGGTATATGAAAGTTGCAGTTTATATTTTGTGTGCTTTCATTTGTATTTACGATGTGCTCGCATTGTTCCCTAAGGCTGTCTGTTAGTTTTGTAAATACATTCAAAATTCTTCCACAATGCATGTTAAACTCTTTGTTTTTCCGATGGTATTCATAATTTTTCGTCAATACTTTTATTACGTTCTCTGTATACCACATTGTTAATTTCATGCCAAACTTTTTGCGCATCACTCTTTACTTTTTCAAATTTTTATTCATGCATTGTCGTTTCCTATTTCTTATATCATTATTTAGTTTATTTCTAAATTTTTATAATCTTCCTGTATTAGATATTCTTTGTATTAGATTTCCACTTCTTGAATAGCCGGTCTCTTTCCTTAATCTTGTTACACAGATCTCCGGTGATCCATTCACTTTCTTTTCTTCTTACTGTTCTGCTATGCTCTTTATGCTTAATATCTATTATAGCCTTATTATAAATTTCATCCATACTTGTTACAATGTTGCTTACAAATTGATTTACGTTACTATCAATTACTACACTCCAGTCTTTTTCCCTAATTAATTTATTTATTTTTGTTCGTCAAATTTTTTTAAATGATTTATGTTATTAGTTACTTTCTTATATTTATGACACAACGACACGCAAATTGGGTAATGATCTGAGATCTTATGGTGTATCACTGAAGAATAGATTTTGCTACTTTGTGTTCTTATAAATATGTGATCTATCAAGGATTGTGTTAAAACTCCATCTCTTATTTCCTCTCTAGTTACATCATTAATAACACTTATGAGATCATTGGAATATAATATAGTTTCATATTCGGCAGTTAAACTATGTTCTGAGTCTAATAAGTTTAAATTAATGTCTCCTATTAACACTACATTTTGCTCCTTGGTATTCTTTAGCAGCATCTCTAATAATAATAATAATAATAATAATAATATTAATAACACACACGCACACGCACACGCACACGCACACGCATACGCACACGCACACGCACACTTACACGTATACGCACATTGCGTTAACCTAATTCCACATAAACTGTCTATTTGCAGACTGTTTCAAAATCTCAGTTGACCAATCACTAAGCAATTACTGGACTCGAGAGGAGACTCGTTGGCTAGCGTTTTTTAACTAACTGACCCCTGGATCGATTGCTGAAATAAGCTGGCGTTTCGCAATATATAGGCTAGCAGATCTGTTCAAAGCCAAAATCAGAAACAGAGAAAACTGTCATTTTTGTGAAGCAATTATAGGGAATGCTCGGCACATGATCATTACATGTCCTCTAGCTGAATAAATCTGGAAGATGGAATTGTGGAACAAGTGGACGAGTTGGTATATCTGGGTAGAATGTTTACTGAAGATGGGACAATGTGGACGATAATGGAAAACGAAAGCATAAGCTTAGCTGCGAAGCGAGCTATCTATAGTAGAGTGCTTGTCCCGTCGGTACTGTATGGAAGTGAGACATGGATATGTCAAAAAAGCACGCAAGAAGGATAAATGCCGTCGGTATGAGATTCCTGAGAATCGCATGTGGTGAAACGAGAAAGGATAAGATAAAGAATGAGTGTATAATGATAAAGTGTGGAGAAGACGATGATGGCTAGGTATAAAAATAGTGTACTACGTTGGTTTGGTCATATTGAGAGAATGAACAACGCAAGATTAACGAAGAAAATATATGTTGGTGAGATTAGAGGTACGGCCGGGCCTGGTAGGCTGCGTAAAACTTGGCTGAATGTAGTAGAATGTATGATAAAAGAAAGAAAGGTAAGGAGTCTTAAACATAAAAGGACATGTCAGAGACGTATGAATCTTACGGAAGCTAGGGAGGTATGCAGAGATAAGAAAGCATGGAGAAAGATTGTGAATGAAAACTAAATAAAAGGCAAAGATTGTTTTGCCTACCCCGCAAGGGAATGGCGTGAAGTTTATGTTATGTTATGTTAATAAATTTGCAAAACAGAAATACATCTTGTGCGCTTAATCAATTTTTACACATACATTATACGAATTATAACGAACGCTAATAAGGAAAAGTTATTGATATCGTCGCCTATTTGGTTGTAATAACTTTGTCATTTTCCCAGATTAGTCATTCGCGCATTCGCTGTTACTGAGTTAAAATTGATATTAAGAAGGGAGTTTCGCCCTAAAAATTACAAAGTTTAATATTATTGGTGTAAATTCTACATACATTAAAACACCCACAGACTGAAGACGTCTTGACCGCAAGATCACGCTGTGACATGTCACGTAGGCTACGTCTATACATTTCCTCAAAGTATACCTTCTATTCGACCAACGACGTGGATGTACGTTATATGTGCATGGTAAATACTTCAAGTAACATATCAGGCACTCAAATTCAATTCTCCACATTTTATTTTTGTGGTGGGCAGATCGAATATGCAATGCAATACGAGGATTTCTATTTGTATTTCTGTTCCAACGATGAACAAACAAATATTAACATCGTAATTGATTTTATTGTTTTGCAAAATACTCACAATTAAGATCAATACACTTTTGCATTCCATTGAACCAATTTTCCATTTTTTCCATTCCGATTGAGGTAACTCCAAAACATGCGTTTTGATTGCATTAACCGCTTATTCGTGTGTCGAAAAACATTTGAGCACGTGTGGTCATCGGGTGCCAAATCAGGGATGCACGGCGGATGACCGTTCAATTCAATGTTTTCGCGGGCCAAAAATTCCTTTGTTTGAGAGCTCGCATTATCGTGATGAAGAATGATTCACCTCTTCTTTAACATTTTCCGAATTTCTCCGAACACTTGTGGCAAGCAAATGGTCGTATACCATTCAGAATTGACATCCGGGCGATTTCCTGTAATTAGATAGAACAAAGAACATATATGTGCGGAGGGGATCATGGGAATACAGATTTCTTGACAGGGGAGTGGATTTTTCTATTCTTTGGAATCATATATGAGGGTAGAAGAAGGGTATTATCACCTCAAAAAATGGTATATGATCAGATTCTGGGGTGACGCCTTCGCCTCCAACAGTGTTGCGGTTTCTTCGGAGATGCTTTTGTATAATTTTCGGTATATATATATATATATATATATATATATATATATATATATGTATGTATATATATATATATATATGCTATACTTTAATTAAAATATGTGAAGATCATTAACGGCGTTGCGCCTGCTAAGCTAGTTTTAAATGCAGCCAATATGCACTTGGAATACTTGCTTCTGAGATTGTTCAAGAAACTTAATTTATGTATTTATGAAGTATACGTTACTATTATAGGTCAGCCTATTATGTGAATGTGTAGGTGTAAAGTTTCAGGGTTTTTAGTCATGAATAAAAATACTTACCTATTCGGGTTAAAATTGTATATTTTTCTTTCGATTAGTTCTACATTTGGTTGGTTAATTTAAATTTTATTCAGAAATTTCAACACGTTTCTTACTTTGTCTGGTTCTGTTTTTAGGTCTGCTTTAATCCCGTGGTCTACCATTAACCCAGTTTTTATTGGCTCGAGTTGAGTACATTCTTCAAATACGTGTCAAATTGTAAGTGGTTGTGTGCAATAGTTGCAAATTGTTCTTTCTGTTTTTGTTAACAGATTATGCTCTCTTTTCTGTTTACTTTTGGATGCCGTTTTCTTTCTCGTGGTGTGGGCAGGTGTTCCTTTAGTGTCTTATTTTCGCTATACCATTCTTCTTGCCATGTTTTCCAAATCTTGTTCTTAAGTTGTGCCTCGTTCATTGTTTAAAGGGTCCAATTGCAATTTTTGTAATTATTTGTTCAGTCTACAGATTAGTGGTAACTTAGATTGTTTCTCTGTAACTGGTTCTTATTTAAAGAGGACGTTTTTGATGTAGTGATGTGGGACGTCACGGATTTTAACTGCATAATGTAGTAGCTACCAAGATCTTCTCAGGTTTAGTGGTAATACACCAACTTCTACCTTAAGGCTATAGGCTTGTAGCTAAAACACATATTGCCTAACCTACACATAAGTTTTGCAAGACATCTAAGCGTTTGACATTTGAGTTGGATGCTGCACCGTACGCAATGAGTGCCCGTAGTATACGATGGGTTGCAGTAATTTTTTATAAAACCGAATTAATATCCTCTGTCCGCTCCCCCAGGAACGTGTGCGTTGGTGCACAATGTATTTTGCTGTGGTTAAGGAATAATTTGGGTTTGTAATATAGACGCCTTAATTTACAAAAATGCTTACATACTGTTTTTGTGGTAGAGATACGGAACCCTTTAGCATCCTCTTGTCGTTGTATTGTATTAACGGCATGTTGCATTTTTGCGTTGTGCGAATTATTGCCTTCTGAAGATGCAAAAATCACTATGTCATCTACATAGATACATCTTCCAATTGAAGCATCCAAACGGCTTGTTCGCTCATTTATCGAAATAATGAATGGTGTATTGCTTAGGGGAGAACCTTGGGATGCCGTTTTCTAACATACGTTTCATAGACATGTGGTCGTCCACTTTTACGTAAAATTTTCTTTGTGTTAAAAAGGATTTGATGAACAGTGCCATATTCCCTTGATTCCCCACTCATGATTCTTTTGTATGATTCCTGGTGTCCAAACCATGTCATAGGCTTTTTCAATAGACTGCTGTACAATGCCCTCCTGTATGGCGTTTGATAGAAATAGGATGTGATCCCTAGTGGAATGTGATTTACGGAATTTACGGATTGAAATGTATTTATCAACTGGTTCTTTTCTAAGTGGCCGTTGACCCTTGCGTATACTATTTCTTCCAGTACTTTTACTAGACAACTTAGTAGCGATATGGGCCTATAACTTTCTGTTTTTGTTGATTTTTTCCTTGCTTTGGAATAGGGATTACTAGTGCCGTTTTCTGTTCTGAAGGGAGCTCTGCTTTTGTCCATATTATACAAAAATAGTAGATCTGATAATCCATGAGATGGAAGGTTTTTGATCATTCTGTAAGGAATGCTGTCGAGACCAGGCGCAGTGTCTTTTACCGAACTCAGTGCTAGTTTTAGTTCCTTCATTGATGTAGTTGCGTTGTAGTTACTTGAACTTTCTTCTTCAAAATCGACGTTTGTCACTCTACCATTTTTTCCTAGCTATAGTTGTTTGAAGAGCTTGTCTCTTCGTAATGTGCTGCTATGTTTTCAGCAACTCCAGATGGGTCTGTTATTATTACTCCATCTTCTTCGAGTACAATTTAAGGTTTCGGGGTAGATTTTCCTGATGTAACTTTTATTTTTTGCCATATTTCTGTGCATGGGGCTTTTAGGGTTATCTCGGATACATACTATTCCCATGATTTTTTTTTTGCATTCCAATATTAATCCTACCGCTATTGCTCTCAATCTTTTAAATGTAACTAAATTTGTTGTCAGATTCCTTGAGACAATTTTTAGGCCTTATTTTTATTTTTTATAGCATCAGCTACGTCGTGGTTCCACCACGATACAGCTGGTCTTTTTAGCTTCCCACTCGTTATTGGGATTGATTTCTTTGCCACGTTGACTATGATTTCTGGGTAATTTGCTACTGCTACCGTGGTAGCTTCTTTTTTATCTATATGTAAGATGTTATGTTCATATATTTTCCAATTTGTGAGTTTCAGTAGCCATTTACTTTTCATGCAAGGTTTTGCTTTTTTTATGCATTTTGATATATAATTGGAAAGTGGTCACTTTCGTGAGGGTCTGATATCTGGTCCCATGTAAATTCCAGAGCCAGTTGTAGAGAGGCTATGGTAAGGCTATGGTTGAGAAAGAGTTTGATCTCTAGTCGAAGAAGGTGGGTTTGTTGTTATTTAGGAGAGCCATATCATTTCTTCCCAGAAATTTATATTTTCTTACGCCGAATATCAAGCTTTGTAGACCCCACACTTGACTGAATATTTTTATCGAGAGGGTGCGTAACATTGGTAGCAGTTTTTAATTAGTAGGCGAGCGAGAGGCAATTGCGTTCACCTAAGCAAAGTAATTTATAAATTCTACACCGCAACCTCAATTAAATTGTAACCTGGGAGGGTGTTGCCAAAACATTACTTAGTGTTCAGGTTTAACCAAGTTTGCTGTAACCTTCATGAAAGCAAAGATATTTAATAATTTAGAACATGTAAGTGAGCGGAATTACCCACCTGAGCGTGAGTAATGGCTCCTACTTACATAATGAAAACACTGCCAATGTTATGAAGAAAGAAGAATTATTTGATTACCTTGCAAAAATATTGTGCTGTGAAACCACATCTGTGATTTTCCAAATCCCTCTACAAAATATGCATTTATTGTCAGTTTGCGATGGTGGAGGTACATAACAGTGTGGGTGGTCCAAATCATTGTCACATTTCAATTTGGTCCTCTAATGAACTGCTTTCCGGTTTAGTACAGATTTGTCTTGCAGTTTTGATTTACTTATTTTCTTTTTGGCTTTATCTTTCCCACTATTTTCTTTTTTCTGCTGCTCTGATTCTTCATGAATTGATTTGTAAGGACCATAATCTCAGAATTCTGACGTTTGCTTCGCTGAGATGAACCTGGGGAATTGATAATATGACATCAATTAATACTTTTAACTTTGCTCCTGCGCCAGTTGCAGTTGAAGGTTGTTGATTATCGATTTGATTGATAGAAGCATTGGTCTGAAGATGTTAGTTGCTGTTATTTCTTCCTCATGATAAGTTACGACCCAAACTACTCTTCTAGGATTTGGATCAGTCTCTTGTTGGGTGAGAAGAGCTGATGCTGCAAAAAATGTCATATTTGGATTGGAATTAGTGTTCATAAATAATTGGCACTCGTACTTTTATGCAGGCTTTAAGATTGCATACGGTGGAGGCCATGCGGTGGTATCGATAGCATTCTTACGCCATTTAGGCGACAGTAATCATAAATTGGCAATTAGGGTTGACTGGCATGATTGTCTAACATCATCAACACAGGTGTGGATAAAGAATCGTAGGCAAAACTGACAAAACGTCTCATATAGATGAGGAACACTTCATCAGTCATCCACCCATTTGCGGTGCAGGCATAAATACCCCAACGTGGTCCACCATGATCATCTATCATTTAAAATCATGCGTAAATAAACAAGGCGGCATTTGTGTGCCAAAATCACTCTTCCTAAAACAGACAGTCACGGTTTGACCCCTTTCCCAACTCGTAGCTACATCCACGTGGTTTTGCTTTTTTGTAGGTCTAGGTTTATGGACTGTCGTATTTCCAATATCGTCAATATCAAAGATACTGTCTGGTGTAAACTAATATGTTTGTCAAATATATGAATCAGATTAGAGCAGAAGCGCTCTACTTCGGGCTTGCTAAAGACAGTTAAACCGTTAAGACTGGTTGGTTCGGGTTTTTGGAATTTCAAGGTAGGATTTTTCTGTAAAAACACATTCAACCAATCTCTTCTAGCCAGATGTTGCGTTTTGTTAAAAGTATTCCTATTACTTAGATCGGCGTATTCAAAAGCTACTTGTCTTAGTTCGAGGGTCGCTAAACCAAAATATCGGGCGTGTAACAACACATGATCTTCCAATCTACAAAATGGAAATTTTGGGAAAAGGAATAATTTTAATGACAACTGTTACCTTCTAATCTACATATACATATGTATGAATGTATGGGTATGCAATCGACTTTTTTTTCGCCATCGCTCATTTTTCAACGTTTAGAAAAGTATGTTTGCGCGTGCGTGCTTGCGTGTGTGTGCGTGCGTGTGTGCGTGAGTGGGTGCGTCGTGGGTGCGTGCGTGAGTGCGTGTGTGTGTGTGCATGCGTGTGTATGTGTGTGTGTGGGTGGGGGGGTGGGTGGTTGGATACGATCATGCGTACGCGTGCGTGCTTACGTGCGTGTACGTCTATGTGTGTGTGTGTGTGTGTGTGTGTGTGTGTGTGTGAGTGCGTGTGTGCTTGTGTGTGTGTGTGTGTTTGTGTGTGTGCGTATGTGTGCGTGTTTGTGCGTGTGGGTGCGTGTGCGTGCATACAAACACGCACGCTCTTGAAATTTTGTATTTAATCTTGTTTTAATTTTTCATTTCAAATTTGTTCAATATCGGATTAATGATAAATTTTATAAGTACATTTGTAGACACATTTTGTAAAGAAAATTTAACGTTGCATAAATGTATAAAAATTAAATAAGTATGATTGAAAATTATTAAACTGAATTACCGAGATTTTTATACAAGCGGTTGTCTTTGGAAGAAGTTAGTATCTATAGTGCGAGTCACACCGAGAATGGAGTGTGGCGGTTTATAGGCAATGTATTTGTAATGGGAGGCCGGCACACTGTGTTGCCGGTTGTCCGATGGCTGTGACAGGGTCGGCTCTGAAGTTATTATACCGTGCCGCCAAAAAGTTGGACACAAATGAAAAACTTTTTTATTTTTTGCGAACGATACGTAAGATTAAACTGCCCTTATTTTTGAAAAAATCGGAAAATTTTATTTGAAAAAATCACTCAAAATTCTCAAATATGAATTTTCAAGACGATCTAAACATCGTTAAACAATTGTATTAATTAGAAAGTTGCTTACAATGCATTTACGTCATTTCAAACCAAGCTTATGCGGGAAGATATCTTAATGAGTTTTTAATGTAACTAATTTTCAGTCTTGTTTGTGACATTGTAACATGAAGTTTAAGAAATTCAAACGCGGACAAATGCTCCATGCGAGTGCGAAAATTATAATTTTCAATATCATTTGTCATTTAGTGAATGATGAAAAATTGAGTTTGACTGCAGCGGTGAGTCGTGCTTCCAAATATTTTATTTGTTTATAAATGTACAATTAATTCTCTGTTTATTTTTTCTTGTATTAACTTTGCCTGAAATAATTCTTTTGTAATTTTGAAATTTATTGTTTATTATTATTAATTATTGAAAACATAGTAAACGTTGGATGTAAATAGTGTAAAAAGTGTAAATATTTTATTTGTTTATAAATGTACAATTAATTCTCTGTTTATTTTTTCTTAAATTAACTTTGCCTGAAATAATTCTTTTGTAATTTTGAAATTTATTGTTTATTATTATTAATTATTGAAAACATTTAAACAAAGGCGAAGGTATAAACATCATCAAACTTCCTACAAGTTTTTAGCGAAATCTGTGAGAGCGGCGAAATTTGCCTGAGACCGGACTTGAGGTTTA
The DNA here is from genome assembly GCA_036346205.1 of Vesta saturnalis. Lineage (NCBI taxonomy): Eukaryota > Metazoa > Arthropoda > Insecta > Coleoptera > Lampyridae > Vesta > Vesta saturnalis. Next base: position 765,522 of record JARFJB010002071.1, read on the forward strand.
ACCGACCCCAGCATAACGACAACTGGCAACGGTGTGCTCCATAAGACTCCACACTGCATTCTCAGTGTGACTTTCACTATAGATGTTTATTAACCTCTATCTCTTCTTAACCTTTATCTCACATATTTTAAAAGTCTGTTCGACATAGATTATTGTTAATAGATTATTGTTATTGCTTTTTACAATGTTGTCTATTTTCGTAATGAACTCATTACAAAAGAGGTTGTATAGTTATCCCAAAAAGATTTTTATTAAAGTTATTTCAATTTTTTTAATATCCGTTTTGTGGGTAGGTCGTGTCTTGGTGCACACCAGATATTTTCTATAAAAATATCAATAATACTGATTAAGCGTTTTCAATCGTGTTTGTTTAATTGTTACACTTATTTGGCTTGATATTAAGAAACTTGATTAAGAAAAGCTATGTAAAATTAACTTTTTTTTTTAAAATATGTCTGCACATTTCTTATAAAATTAATCATTATTAGATATTCAAAAAATTTTAACTAGCACTTTAATTATACCTGTTAATTTTTTAGTCGCAAAACTACGCGTCGTATCAAAAAATGCCGTAAAGCATAACTAATCTATATGATTATAGTCTATATGTTGCTACTTGCATATCTTTGAAATATGCAGCTGTTTCACAAATATTTCATAAAAATCAAAAACAGCTCTTAATAAATCTCTGCTGAATTTAATCAGATCCAGGAGAAATGAAAACAAACTTAAATTCAAAATTTTAAGTACGTACACCCTTCCACCCGGCCTTCTGCCCGCCCTCCCATTTTCATACCAGCCCGCCCACCGGCACGCACATACTCCCAAACACATCCACACCGACCAACCAACCTACACATACCCGTACACACACACACACAAACACGCACACACACACACAAACACACACACACACACACACACACACACACACACACACACACACACACACACACAAACACACGCAAACACACACACACACAAACACACACACGCACGCACGCACGCACGCACACGCACACACACACACACACACACACACACACACACACACACACACACACACACACACACACACACACACACACACACACACACACACACACACACACACAGACACACACACACTCACACACACACACACACACACACACACACACACACGCATACGCACACGTATACGTCCACACAAACGCATGCACGTGCGCGCGCACACACTCACACATACACAGACATCAATGCCGATTTTGGCGAAACTTTGTCGATTTAGGGGTAGTCGTAGAGAGTTTGCTATATTCAGGCAATGATCAGATACTGCACGTTGTTGTTCCTCATTGATTGCTGTTTTTCTTCCTAACCCTTATTGAAGGACTCGCCAGTTTCAATTTTGTCCCTAAAATAACTGTATGGTACGTCGAACCTGCGTGATTTCCTACGAACCCCTAGTTCACCACTTTTTACGGCTTCTATTGCTTCGTTCATTGCTCTCATATTCCATGGTGCTTTGTTTGTTGTTGTAAATACAATTTCGTGTTATTGGTATTGTCGACAATTATTGACTATTGAAAAAATTTAATAATTTACATAACAATACTTGAACAATAAAGAACATTTTTCTAAAGTTAACATTCTAATTTATGAAACAGCCGTTTTAATCACATCCTCTAGAAGCATAAATTCAAATAAAATAGTTTAACTACTTACCGATTTTGTGTCGCCTATTTTAATAAAAAAAGGATGAAAATATTGTAACTTCTTAACACAAGTTGTGGTTGTAAGCATGCCATTACCTTTTTAGCAGGTGGTTATTAGAACGATGGATCCACGGGTTTGATACCAAAATAATACACAACTAGCGGGAAATGAGGGTGAGCGTCATTACCCCTCGCCCCCCCCCCCCTCTTATATATATTACAAGTGCTTCTTAATGTAATTATAATGATAGAATATTGTGTTACACCGTAAGCCGTATAACCAAACAAAGTGCTGTGACCACTATTGTGACGTCAAAATTCCTTGTTGCGGCTTCTATCATAACAGTCGGTACGGTAATTTTGAATATACAATTCTGCCAAGTACAAAACGGGCATTTTCATTTTAAAGGAAGAAATAAAATTTTAGTGGTTAGACGACGAAGTGGTTGGTTATCGGTTCCCCAACAATTCCATTCTTCTTTTAATTAATAGTGTAAATGTTACATGATGAATGCAGTTTTTACATTTAACGTTAAAGGTAAATTTTCTAAACTATCCACGTATAAAATGTTCCATTTCATATTGGATGTAATTTAAAGCTATTTTTGTGACAAGTTCAAAATAAATAGAAGTATGTACAATAAAACCATTTTATTCCAATATTAACTTAAATTAAACGGATAAATGGATAGAACATAAAATAGTTCGCAGGTTTGTGGTTAGAAGGATTGACTGACAGATCCACAATGTAGGAAATCGGAGGGAGGCTTTTCATTAAAACGACAACGGCTCATTACTCCTCTACAATTAAATGAACAATCGACCACCAGACCTGCGTACTACAAATTCCGTTACATAAATTTATCTCGAATTTAGATCCATTTCGAAAAGTCTGAAAACATCTAATCTAATTAACGGAATATTGCTATACCCTACCGAAAATTTATGTGAATAAATTTATGTTTACGAAATTTTGCCTGCAATATATTTTACATCTGCAAACGTAATTTGTTAATTAACTGTCACTAATCCGTGGTGGTGTTTCGTTTTTGAGTTTAATACTAAAATACGTTCTGTTGGCGGTGAAACGGAAATTTTGTGCCCTCATTTTAATTAGACGTTAATTAAGAAAATTGTGCACGGAAAGCTATCCTTGCAGAAAACAAAACGTCAAATACTATATAAAGTTGTTTTGAACGTAATTATTTCAAATTCACTACTTTAAATTTTAATGTATGATACTTTAGAATTACTCTAAATGAACGTAATACATTTTTAAATTAACAACGAAATTTTCGATGCACGTCATTAATGTATGTAAGTAGTCCCAACGTTCTAGATTGTTTCTATCTCCTTTTAAGTCATGGGGAAATACGAAACAGTAGCATTAATAATTTGTTGGAACTAGCCAAATAAATTAATGACGTGCACCGGTTTTTTTTGTTGAATTGCCTATATACGCAAGAAGTGATGTATAAACTACATCAATATTCAATAGGTCTTTAGATAATGATCTAAACGTATGTATAGCAAGCGTTAAGTACACGGGAGGGAGTCGTTATAAGTATGTTATAATCAGATAAAGATATGCTTACTATCCCTTGGATTATTGAACTTTTCGTAATTCGTAAGATGAATATTTCCAGTATATTTTTCACGAGCTGAGTTGATATGTATATGGGAGACTACTGCGAATAGGTATGCAATGTACGTATGTATAAAGCTTACCCGAAGAGCTAGTTAGAGGTAAATTGTTTCAGAGAGAATATAACTGGTGCTATGCTCATCAGTCAGCAGTGATAACACGTGTAAAAGCCGATGGCGGTAATAGGCACGTTAGTAAGGAAAGTATGCAGTTTCATTGGCTAAAACGACCCCATGTGAGTGATGAAATATATTCTCAGGGATAATGTAACCTGTGCTATACTCATTATCGGTGATAACACGAGTTAAAGCCAATGAACATTTTCTGAAGGGTTTAACGAGTGTTATCAATATTAAGCATAGTACTTGTAACATTTAAGAAGAGAATATAATTCATTAATCACATGGGAGCGTGATAACACAAGCAGGGACGAGCCTAGGCAAAAAAGTTAGGGGGGCTACACTTTTTGCCAATTCAACCGTAAAATTTTCCAACACAAACGGGTAGTTATATTAAATAAATAACTTAAAAAATGAAAACCTTAGTTACTAACTACGCAATACAAAAAAGAACGCAACAAAAATGTACAATAAAATTCCCCGCCGTTTCAGAGGAGCACATTTTTTTTATTAAAGTACCTACCTACTCATATCAACCTGATCTGTTAAATCTTTCTCCAATTTTATCATCATAAGATTATCTAAGCGTGTCCTCAACTAAAGTTTTATCATTTTCAGTATACTCTCTTTCATTTGACGCCACTGAAAAACCAGCCTTGAATATAAACTGGCAAGCTTGAAAGGAAAGAGGAAGTGAACTATTTGGTTCTTTTGCAAATTTCATAACTCCATCCATTGATCGGATATTCTCTGTACCTATAGTTAAAAAAAATCTGTATTTCTGTTTGAAAAACGGATGGGTCTGGACGGCTATTATTTGGGTACACTGATACAAAGTTTTCAGTATTATCTGTTGATAGATTGTCGCTATTCATAGGCAGGGAAGAAATATTGAAATTGGCTCTAATGCTCTCAATGACCTGTTTTAAGTTATCTTTGAGAAAATTCGCAAATTCAGTTCTGAAAAATTGATTTATATCAAAATTTGCCCCATTTTGAGCGTTTAGTCTAATGCCAAAGGTGGAATTTTACGTCTATGGTGTTCTCGAAAATCATCTTCAGGAATGATGTTATTTTGTATTGAAAATATTTTTACACTTTCTATCAAATTATGAATATCATTTCATTTATTTCATTTTATCTGAATGTCTATTAACCTCTATCTGTCACTAAGTTTTAAACGTCTGTTTGACATAGATTATTGCGTCTTTATTTATAATGTTGTTTTTAGGTGCGCTCCGACTTCTACCTTTGGTTAGTTAAACATACGTAGGTAAAAAATGATAATTCCTAAACCAAGCATTAGTGCACGATAAGGACGAGTTTTTGAGCAGATTTATAATCCAACGGTTTGAATATTAATAGACAAATAATGACATTAATCTATTTCAGTAGAATTTTAACATGTGGGATGGTTCTACAGGTACACACATAAAAAAGGCGCGAAAACAGAACTGTTGCATTTCTATATAAATCCAATGAAAGTACAGTTTCTGTCAAACCATGTCAGGTACTGTTGTTAAAACTCATATAATCATAAAGCAAACGTTAAGCACAAACACAACTCCTTTTGTGCAAGTTTCATCACAAACACTTACGTTTTTGTAATTACAATAATTGCTAAATCAATAACTTCTAAATTTGAGGTAATAATAAACGAACAAGTAGAATTCTAGTAACGTGTGAAATGGCTCATAGAAAAATATCTGGTGTGGAACACCACACGACCTTCTAACCTACAAAATGGAAATTAAAAGAAATGAAATAATTTTAATAACATTTTTTAGAATAATTATATCTTTATATACTTTTATAATAAGCTCATCATTACAAAAATAGGCAACATTGTAAACACAAAAATAATCTATGTCAAACAGACGTTTAAAACTTTGTGACAAACAGAGATTAAAAGACACATAGATGCCAAATTAAATTAAAAGAAATGAAATCATTTTGATTTCAATTTTTTTAGGATAACTATATAACCTCTTTTGTATACGTTCATAACGAAAACATTTTTTTAGGATAACCATATAACCTCTTTTTTATACGTTCATAACGAAAACAGGCAGCATTGTAAAACCAAAATCAATAATTTATGTCAGAACGACGTTTAGAACTTCATGTCAGATAGAAATCCATAGACATAAATACATGTTAACTTTAACAAAAAATTCCAGGGCTTAATAAAAACATCGATAATACATTCAGCTTAAGCATTTTCAATCATATTTATTTAATATTTAAACATTTATTTCGCTTTCCATAAAAAAAAGTAAAGCAAATTTATGTAAAATTAATTTTTTTTTAGAAATACGTCTACACTATTTCTTATAAAATGAATCGTTACCCAGATAATGGAAAAATTGGACCTAACACTTAAATTATACCTTAGGAGTTGTTTCCGCTAAATTACGTATCAAACCATCGATATTTAAAGTCTATATTTAGGTATTTTTAAATCCTTCAAATACGTAGCTATTACAACAATAAAATAAAAATAAAAATATCCGCCGTTGCACTAATCCCAAAATCTAATCAGCTCTAAGCCAATTGAAAACAAGCTTAAATAAGAAATTTTAAGTACGTAGGTACTTCCGTTGTGGAATTATCGTGAATACTAACACACATCCACGCACGCACTCACGTACCCACGCACGCACGCACGCACGCACGAACGCACGCACGTACGCACGAGCACGCAGCACGCAAACGCACTCGCACACGCACACGCACACACACACGCACACGCACACGTACTCGCACACGGACTCGCACACGCACACGCAAACGCAGACGCACACGCTCACGCACACACACATGCGCGCGCACACGAACACGCACACCCACACGCACAAGCACACGCACAGGCACACGCACACGCACACGCACACGCACACGCACACGTACCCGCACACGCTCACGCACACGCACACGCACACGCACACGCACACGCCCACACACACGCACACGTGCACTTACACTCACACTCACATGCCGCCGTACACGCAAACGCACAAGCACACGCACGCGCACACTCACACACACACGCACACCCACACGAACACGCACAAGCACACGCACAAGAACAAGCACACACACACGCTCACGCACGGACACACGCAGTCGCACGCGCGCATACACGCCCACGCACGCGCACTAGCACACACATACACGCACACGCACATACGTACGCACACCCACGTACACGCGCACGCTCACGCAAACGAACACGGACACTCGGATGCACATGTACACTCACACCCGCACGCACACGCACACACACGCTAACGCACACGCACACGCACTCGCACACGCACACGCAAACTCAGACGCACACGCACACGCTCACGCATACGCACACACACACGCACACCCACACGCACAAGCGCACGCGCATGCAAACTCACACGCACAAACACAAGCGAACACGCACATGCAGGCGCACCCGCACACGTACACGCACAGGTACACGCACACGCACACGACCACTCACACGCACATGCCCACGCTCACGCTCACACTCATGCACATGCACACACACACATACACTCACACTCACACTCACATGCCCATGCACACACAAACGCAAGCGCACATGCACACGCACGCGCACCCTCACACGCACACGCACGCACACGCACACACTCACGCACAACCACACGCACACAAACGCGCACACGCACACGAACACGCACAAGAACACGCATACGTACACTCACAAGCACACTGACTCGCATACGCACACGCACTCGCACACCCACACGTAGACGCACACGCACAAGAACAAGCACACACACACACGCTCACGCACAAGCACACGCTCACGCACGGACACACGCAGTCGCACGCGCGCACGCACACGCTCACTCACACGCACTAGCAAACGCATACACGCACACGCACATGCATACGCACACCCACGCACACGCGTACGCTCACGCACACGCACACTCGGATGCACACGTACACGCACACCCACACCCACACCCTCATGCTCACGCACACACACGCTAATGCACACGCACACGCAAACTCAGACACACACGCACTCGCTCACGCACACGCACACACGCACATACGCACACGCACACACACACACGCACACGGACACTCACACGCACAGCCACACGCACACGCGCACGCGAACGCGCACGTGCAGGCGCACCCGCACACGCACAGGTACACACACACGCACACAAACACACACACTCACACTCACACTCACATGCCCACGTACACGAAAACGCAAACGCACATGCACACGCACGCGAAACCTCACACGCACACGCACACCCACAAGCACACAAACGCGCATACGCACACGAACACGCACAAGAACACGCACACGTACACTCACACGCACACTGAAACGCATACGCACTCGCACAACCACACGAACACGTACACGCACAGGAACACGCACACGCACACGCTCACACACGAGCACACGCTCACGCACAAGCACACGCAGTCTCACGCGCGCATGCACACGCCGTACACGTCCTAGCACACACGTTCACGCACACGCACACGCACACGCACAAGCACAAGCACACTACACTCACACTCACATGCCGACGCACACGCACGCACACACGCACGCGCACGCGCACACTCACACACACACGCACGCACACGCACACGAACGCGCACACGCACACGCACACGCAGATGCACACGCACATGCAGTCGCACAAGCGCATGCACAAAGCAAACTGACACGCAGAAGCACAAGCACACGCACACGCACACGGACACGTACACGCACACGCACACGAACACGCACACGCACAAGAACAAGCACACACACATGCGCTCACGCACAAGCACACGCTCACGCACGGACACACGCATTCGCCCGCGCGCACGCACACACATACACGCACACGCACATGCTTACGCACACCCACGCACACGCGTACGCTCACCCACACGCACACGCACACTCGGATGCACATGTACACACACCCGCACCAACACCCTCACGCACACGCACACACGCTAATGCACACGTACGCGGACTCGCACACGCACACGCACACGCACACGCACACACAAACTCAGACACACACGCACACGCTCACGCACACGCACACACGCACACACGCACACACGCACACACGCACACGCACACACACGCACATGCACACCCACACGCACAGCCACACGCACACGCACACGCGCACGCGAACGCGCACGTGTAGGCGCACTCGCACACGCACAGGTCACACACACACGTACACACACTCACACTCACACTCACATGCCCACGTACACGAAAACGCAAACGCACATGCACACGCACGCGAAACCTCACACGCACACGCACGCACACGCACACACTCACGCACACCCACAAGCTCACAAATGCGCACAAGCGCACGAACACGCACAAGAACACGCACACGTACACTCGCACGCACACTGACACGCATACGCACACGCTTACGCACACGCAATACCACACGATCATGCACTCGCACAGGAACACGCTCACGCACAAGCGCACGCAGTCTCACGCGCACATGCACACTCCCACGTACACGTCCATGCACACACGTTCACGCACACGCATATGCACACGCGCACACATGCACACGCGTGCGCTCACGCACACGCACACGTACTCGCAGACGCACACACACGCACACGCACACGCACACGCACACGCTCACGCTCACGCTCACGCACACACACTCACACTCACATGCCCACGCACACGCCCTCGCACAAACACACGCTCACGCACAGACACACGCAGTCGCACGCGCACACGCAAACTCCCACGGACACGTCCTAGCACACACATACACGCACACGCACACGCACACGCACACGCACACGCACACTTACACTCACACTCCCATGCCGACGCACACGCAAACACACGCACACGCACGCGCACGCGCACACTCATACACACGCACGCACACGCACACGAGCGCGCACACGCACACGCAGATGCACACGCATACGCAGTCGCACAAGCCCATGCGCACGCAAACTGACACGCACAAGCACACGCACACGCACACGCACACGTACCCGCACAAGCACACGCACACGCATACGCACACGCACAAGCACACGCACACGCACACGTACACGAACAAGCACACGCACACGCTCACACACACGCACTCGCACACATACACTCACATGCCGACGCACACGCAAACGCACACGCACACGCACACGGACGCGCACACTCACACACACACGCACGCACACGCACACGAACGCGCACACTCACACTCATACGCACGCACACACACCCACTCGCACACCCACACGAACACGCACACGGACAAGAACAAGCACACACACACGCTCACGCACAAGCACACGCTCACGCACGGACACACGCAGTCGCACGCGCGCACGCACACGCTCACTCACACGCACTAGCGCACACATACACGCACACGCACATGCATACGCACACCCACGCACACGCGTGCGCTCACGCACACGCACACTCGGATGCACATGTACACGCACACCCGCACCCACACCCTCACGCTCACGCACACACACGCTAATGCACACGCACACGGACACGCACACGCACACGCACACGCAAACTCAGACACACACGCACAAGCTCACGCACACGCACACACGCACACACGCACAGCACACACACACGCACACGGACACCCACACGCACTGCCACACGCACACGCGCACGCGAACGCGCACGTGCAGGCGCACCCGCACACGCACAGGTACACACACACGCACACAAACACACACTCACACTCACACTCACATGCCCACGTACACGAAAACGCAAACGCACATGCACACGCACGCGAAACCTCACACGCACACGCACACACTCACGCACACCCACAAGCACACAAACGCGCACACGCACACGAACACGCACAAGAACACGCACACGTACACTCACACGCACACTGACACGCATACGCACACGCATACGCACTCGCACAAACACACGATCACGCACACGCACAGGAACACGCACACGCACACGCTCACCACACGCACTAGCGCACACATACACGCACACGCACATGCATACGCACACCCACGCACACGCGTACGCTCACGCACACGCACAATCGGATGCACATGTACACGCACACCCGCACCCACACCCTCACGCTCACGCACACACACGCTAATGCACACGCACACTACACTCACACTCACATGCCGACGCACACGCACGCGCACACGCACGCGCACGCGCACACCACACACACGCACGCACACGCACACGAACGCGCACACGCACACGCACACGCAGATGCACACGCACATGCAGTCGCACAAGCGCATGCACAAAGCAAACTGACACGCAGAAGCACAAGCACACGCACACGCACACGGACACGTACACGCACACGCACACGAACACGCACACGCACAAGAACAAGCACACACACACACATGCGCTCACGCACAAGCACACGCTCACGCACGGACACACGCATTCGCACGCGCGCACGCACACACATACACGCACACGCACATGCTTACGCACACCCACGCACACGCGTACGCCCACGCACACTCACACGCACACTCGGATGCACATGTACACACACACCCGCACCCACACCCTCACGCACACGCACACACACGCTAATGCACACGCACACGGACTTGCACACGCACACGCACACGCAAACTCAGACACACACGCTCACGCACACGCACACACGCACACACGCACACACACACACACACGCGCACACGCACACCCACACGCACAGCCACACGCACACGCACACGCGCACTCGAACGCGCACGTGCAGGCGCACCCGCACACGCAGAGGTACACACACACGCACACAAACACACACTCACACTCACACTCACATGCCCACGTACACGAAAACGCAAACGCACATGCACACGCACGCGAAACCTCACACGCACACGCACGCACTCGCACAAGCTCAGAAATGCGCACACGCGCATGGACACGCACAAGAACACGCACACGTACACTCGCACGCACACTGACACGCATTCGCACACGCATACGCACTCGCAAAACCACACGATCCCGCACTCGCACAGGAACACGCTCACGCACAAGCACACGCAGTCTCACGCGCGCATGCACACTCCCACGTACACGTCCAAGCACACACGTTCACGCACACGCATATGCACACGCGCACACACGCACACGCGTACGCTCACGCACACGCACACGTACTCGCAGACGCACACACACACGCACACGCACACGCACACGCACACGCACACGCACACGCACACGCACACACACTCACACTCACATGCCCACGCACACCCTCGCACAAACACGCTCACGCTCAGACACACGCAGTCGCACGCGCGCACGCAAACGCCCACGGACACGTCCTAGCACACACATACACGGACACGCACACGCACACGCACACGCACACACACACGCACACTTACACTCACACTCACATGCCGACGCACACGCAAACACACACGCACTCGCACGCGCACGCGCACACTCATACACACGCACGCACACGCACACGCACACGCACACGCAGATGCACACGCACACGCAGTCGCACAAGCCCATGCGCACGCAAACTGACACGCACAAGCACACGCACACGCACACGCACACGTACCCGCACAAGCACACGCACACGCACACGCACACGCACACGCACACGCACACGCACACGCACAAGTACACGAAGACGCACACGCACACGCTCACACACACGCACACGCACACATACACTCACATGCCGATGCGCACGCAAACGCACACGCTCACGCACACGGACGCGCACACTCACACACACACGCACGCACACGCACACGAACGCGCACACGCACACGCATACGCACACACACACGCGCACTCGCACACGAACACGCATACGGACAAGAACAAGCACACACACACGCTTACGCACAAGCACACGCTCAGGCACGGACACACGCAGTCGCACGCGCGCGCGCACACGCTCACTCACACGCACTAGCACACACATACACGCACACGCACATGCATACGCACACCCACGCACACGCGTGCGCTCACGCACACGCACACTCGGATGCACATGTACACGCACACCCGCACCCGCACCCTCACGCACACGCACACACACGCTAATGCACACGCACATGGACTCGCACACGCACACGCAAACCCAGACACACACGCACACGCTCACATACACGCACACACGCACACGCACACGCACACCCACACGCACACGCACACCCACACGCACAGCCACACGCACACGCACACCCGCACTCGAACGCGCACGTGCAGGCGCACCCGCACACGCAGAGGTACACACACACGCACACAAACACACACTCACACTCACACTCACATGCCCACGTACACGAAAACGCAAACGCACATGCACACGCACGCGAAACCTCACACGCACACGCACACACTCACGCACACCCACAAGCACACAAACGCGCACACGCACACGAACACGCACAAGAACACGCACACGTACACTCACACGCACACTGACACGCATACGCACACGCATACGCACTCGCACAAACACACGAACACGTACACGCACAGGAACACGCACACGCACACGCTCACACACAAGCACACGCTCACGCACAAGCACACGCAGTCTCACGCGCGCATGCACACGCCGTACACGTCCTAGCACACACGTTCACGCACACGCACACGCACACGCACACGCACACGCACACGCACACTTACACTCACACTCACATGCCGACGCACACGCAAACACACACGCACGCGCACACGCACGCGCACGCGCACACTCACACACACACACGCACGCACACGCACACAAACGCGCACAAGCACACGCACACGCAGATGCACACGCACACGCAGTCGCACAAGCGCATGCGCACGCAAACTGACACGCACAAGCACACGCACACGCACACACACGCACACGCACACGCACACGCACACGGACACGCACACGCACTCGCACACCCACACGAACACGCACACGCACAAGAACAAGCACACACACACACATGCGCTCACGCACAAGCACACGCTCACGCACGGACACACGCATTCGCACGCGCGCACGCACACACATACACGCACACGCACATGCTTACGCACACCCACGCACACGCGTACGCCCACGCACACTCACACGCACACTCGGATGCACATGTACACACACACCGCACAAACACACACACTCACACCCACACTCACATGCCCACGTACACGAAAACGCAAACGCACATACACACGCACGCGAAACCTCACACGCACACGCACGCACACGCACACACTCACACACACCCACAAGCACACAAATGCGCACACGCACACGAACACGCACAAGAACACGCACACGTACACTCACACGCACACTGACACGCATACGCACACGCATACGCACTCGCACAACCACACGATCACGCACTCGCACAGGAACCCGCACACGCACACGCTCACACACAAGCACACGCTCACGCACAAGCACACGCAGTCTCACGCGCGCATGCACACGCCCACGTACACGTCCTAGCACACACATACACGCACACGGACATGCACACGCGCACACACGCACCCGCGTACCCTCACGCACTCGCACACGCACACCCACACGCACACTCAGATGCACACGTACACGCACCCTCACACGCGCACGCGAACACGCATATGAAGGCGCACCCCCACACGCACACGCCCACGCATACGCACATGTACACGCACACACACGCACACGCACCCGCACACGCACACTCTCACTCACATGCCCACGCGCACAAAAACTTACACGCACACGCATACGCACGCGCACACTCACATGAACGCGCACACGCACACGCACACGGACACGCACTCGCACACCCACGCGTACACGCACACGCACAAGAATACGCACACGCACACGCTCACGCACACGCCCACGCATACGCACTAGCACACACATACACGTACACGCGCATACACGCATACGCACACGCGTACGCTCACGCACACGCACACACACCCGCACACGCTCACACACAAGCACATGCACACGCGCACACACACTCACACACATACGCACACGCACACGTACATGGACACGCGCACGCACACTCACACGCATTCTCACACCCACACGAATCAGCGCACGCACACGCGGACGCTCACGCACACGTACACCACATGCACACGCACACTCACACGCACACTCGCACACACGTACAAGCACACACATGCACACGCACACGCACACGCATAATAATATAAGAGCGGTATAAAGTTATACAGAATTCTCATCAGGCTAATATTATTGTGTACAGGTCAGGATGGCTTCGGGCCAGAATAATATTACCGGCACAGAAAGTGTTGGATGTGAGGGAGAAGGAATGGAATGTTTGTAATGATTGAATAATGACTCTGTTTCTGATCAGGGTAGTATTATTGGGTACAGGTCAGAACACTAGTTGCTAGTTAGGATCGTCTAGCTGCGGGATAGTATAATATTACAGGCGCACGAAGCGTTGCATCTGAAGGAGAATGAATGAAATGTTTGTGATGATTGAATAATGAAACTGATTCTGATTCTGATCAGACTAGTATTATCGGGTACATGTTTGGAAACTAGTTGCTGGTCAGAATCGTCTGGCTAAGGGACATGATAATATTACAGGCACAGGAAGGGTTGAATGTGAGGCAGAATGAATGAAATGTTTGTTATGATTGAATAATGAAACTGATCCTCTATGTGCTAAGGGATCTGATATTTATAGGTAAATGGAATGGAGTGGTAAAGGAGTGGACAACTGGTAGCATTTAGGAAAATTTATTTACCAGGATAGGGAAATTTATATAGTAAGGATTTTCAGCAGCATTATAAAATTGTGTTGTCTTGAAAGTTTTGTGATAAAGTGTACGGTTACTGGTGCAGAACCATTATTGCATACATTTTGGGCACCCAGTATATGTTACAATAAAGTTTCATAAGTAAGTTTAGAGGTTTATGATTTTTATTATCTAAAAGAAATTTTAAAAACGTAGGTTCAAAAGTCGTTTAAATACTATCCTTTAAGATGTGCTTTTAAAAATAGAAATGTGTCTATTTTTAGTGTAGATTCAATAATAAAACTACTGAAGGACACTACAAATGAACTACACAACTTAAGCTTTAATTATGAACTAAACTAAACGATCGGACGGAAAAGTGAGAACGTAACTTTTTCTTATAAGTTTACGGAACAAATCTATCCAAGTGCAACTTAGTGTAAAAGTTAGCTAAATCTCACCCCTGATAATACAATGTAGGCTGGTTAAAATAACAGTTTCCAAATAGCTATCTTAATGTAAACAGGAAGATATGAAAACTTTCGCTAGCCTTAAAATAATAATAAAAATACCATTATTATGTTTTAAATATGTTGAGGAACTGATTTCCAATAGGTTTTATAAGGCTATTACAACCACCACCAACTTATATGGGATTTCAGTGACGTATAATCTAATTTTAGTAAGAAGATTTCATACGTCTGGGGCAATTTGTTATGAATTATAGAAAAAAACACGTAAGCAATTATGTGATTCAAGAATAATAAAAGCAAACAAACAATATAAACGTTAATACATGATACTTACCGCAATTTATTGGTTTATTGACCACTTTCAGTCTGGCAAAGTTGGAAATGAGATCAGAAATCAGATCTTTATTCTTACACAATGACATGTCTATTTTTGTGTAACACCGCCGTTAAGCATTATAACCGTTATTTACTATAAAAAGCTTTTTATTGATAAACACGTTACAGTTTTTTTTTTTTTTGCTAATATTTATGTGACTTCATATTATCTTTGCCCATTAATTTATTAAAGTTTATATTCTTTAAGTTTACTTAGTATAGCTTAGATACAATATAAATCCACAATTTATTTAATGTAATTATTTATTTGTCAACGCGTTTTATTACAACATTATCGAGAAAGAATATATAAGTAAAATAATAACAAACAAAATAGTAACAAACTGTTAAGGTAAAACAGAAAAACTATGTAAATTATAATTCTATAATTAAAATATCTGTTGAAGGTGAGTTTGATAATCAACCTTATAAAATCTGGAACACTGCAACTGTGACCAAGTCCTGTAACAAACAACCTGTTGTTTTATTAATGGTGCTTTCTTTTCATGTTCATAAATTTCGAATGCTTCCGAAACATCTAATTTGTCTTTTTTTTACAAAAATGTAAAAATGTAATATTTTGCTATTGTTTTGTGAAATCATAAGCTGATTATTTACTATTAGATGTTTGGCATAATTTGATGTATCTCTGTGTTTAGATTTGTAACATCTAATATGTGATTTGTATCTAATATCGATTTTTCTACGTGTTTGTCTAATATAAACTAAATTACAGAATGTGCAGTGCAATTTATAAATACCCGACTTAAAATAAAGATTTAAGAGCATTGGTATTAGTTTTAAAAACTACTGTGTATTTCTTGTTCTTACGTAATATGTTAGCTACTCTTTTTGATATTTTTCCAAAATATCAAATTGATATGTATTTATTTTCTGGTTCTGTGTAAACTGGGTAAATGTTTTTGATGAATAATTTGTATTCTTGACTTTTAACTAAAGTGTTGGTTGAAATGTAACCGTTTGCTTGTGCGATTTGTTTTATAATTGATATTTTTTTATTGAAATTTGTTTGGTTTCACATTGCTCTATGATCGATGATCTATAAGCTGCTAACTCATGTGTTTTACGGTGACATAATTTGTTTGGAATTGTAATGTTCGCATATGAATATGGAAAACTCAAACTTGTTTGGTGTGTTAGTTTTTATCTGTACTTCTATAAGATTAATAACTCCATTTTGCTCTTTCTCTGGCGATAATTTTATGTTAGGATGTAAATCGTAATTAAGGACATTAATAAAATTTGATGAACTACCTATCAAAACATGCTAAAATATCAACAACATAATGAAATAGAAATACAATCTTATCAGACACACTTAATCCAAAAATTTGATCTTCTGAACTAACCATAACGATATTAGCTAAAATGGTCAATTGGTAAACCATTTTTCGGTATATAAATCTTGTTATTGAATGTGAAACAATTTTGATTAACACAGAGATCAAATAATTGAATTAACTCCATCCTTTTAGCTAGTTTAACAATATTATTAAGTAAAGAATTATTTAATAAAAGCGTACATTCATGAGGAGGTGTTTTAGAAAAATATGTCTACTTATTTTCTTCTTTAGTTTATAATTAAACATATTTGCCGGCAAATCACGTGTTACATCAAAAAATTGCATAGAACAGCTTGTATTTTTATATCTTTGAAATATGCGACTGGCTCATAAATATTCAATAACCAATCTAGTTGAATTTGTGGTGACACAGCTTGCATAGCATTTAGGAGGTAACAGGTTCAATCCCCGATATCGCCTACTTTGTAGGAGGTCCTTTTAGAAGATTCTCTTCATACACATATAGCACATATAGCGTACACGCATATCATGTGCGGCTATTTAAGCGAATTATGGAGTAATATCATTCTCCTCAAAACCCTAACTCCATTTCTTCTGATCCCATTCTGAGCCCACCCATCCTTAATCCCACCATTCGTATATACGTATTTTATATATATATATATATATAGTATTCCCGCACAGGCTAAGATTTGCCTAACACGCTCAAGCTCTCAGGAACACTGGGAGGGTTTAGGGATATTGTTAGGCTGCCGAGAAATATAATTGCTACCTTAAATTGACTTCAGTCAAAGTTTGGAAAAACTGGGTTGAGTGTTGAGTGACATATGAAAGAAGATCACCCGTTCAACGACTCTGTCTGAACCCATACTGGTCGTGGTTTAGGAGTTCATCGGACTCGAGGAACGAAAGTAGTTGGTGGTTGATGGTTTTCTCCATGATTATCGACAGAATGAAAGTGATAGCTATCGGTCGATAGTTTGAGGGATCGGTTTTGTCGCCCTTTTTAGGAATAGGTTGGACATGTGGCAACTAACATGATGAGGGAAACTCTCCAGATGACATGGAGATCAAAAATAGTTTGGACGATACAGGTACTAGCTCAGGGTAGCATTTTTAAGGAAGATAGCTGGAATACCGTCAGGGCCAGTCGCCTTGTTTGAATCAAATTTATTGATAATTGATTCTTGGAGCTTGTAACGAAAGTGGATTGGTTTAATAGCGTATGGGGTAGATTTGGGCTACGGCACAGTTTTACCAGAATCGGTGGGACATGAATGCAAAGTAATCGACAAAGAGGTAGTCTTTTTGCAGCAGGATCAGCTACTACAACTCCCTCGCGAGATGTCATGGAAGTAAAGGAAGATGCACCAAAATTTACGACCACCCAAAGGAAATGAGACTAATTCGTTGCATTTACGTTCTTCCAACACCTTTGTGGCCTTGGTGATTGTGATTTTGCAACGATTCCTTGCAGTAATATAGTCGGCGTGATTTTCGATAGGTTTATTTGATTTCCATTTGGTGTAGAGTTTATACTTTTGCGATAACGCATCAGTGCAAGCCCTATTAAACCAGGGTTGGGAACGGGCATGACCTACACGATTACGTTTTTTGGTAATGTATAACTCCATACCCATCAAGATAACTTCAGTTATTGAAACAGCAATGTTTGAAGAGCAGTACCGTTTAAAGCAATACTCCGCCAGGGGAAGGTTGCAAAAAAATCATCTCTCAGTTGGCTCCAGTTAGCTGATTTAAAACATCGAGTAACAGTGGGATAGGGTACAGGGGAAGTTATTTGGATTAGACAGTGGTCTGATTGACCAAGTGGGGAAAGGACTATTGTTTTATAAACAAGTGGGTTAGTTGTAAGGAATAGGTCCAGGAGATGTGAAGTACGGTTAGGGTTGTTAGGGATTCTGGTTGGTTCTGAAATCAGTTGTGTGAGACCACAGAATACAGCAAATGCTTCTGCACTATGACTTGAGGGATTAGTAGTAGATGAAAATTGAAGCCAATTGTAGTTGTGGGCATTAAAATCTTCCAAAATTGAAATATCGCAAGATGGAAACTGTAAGAGGTAGTCCATTTTCAGACTAAGGTAATCAAAAAGATCTTGAAAGTTATTATCACTGGGAGTCCTATACAAGCAACAGTAGAGTTTCACAAATTGGTCCCCAGAATGTTTGAACCAAATCGCATCAAATTTGTTGTTTTCCAAAGTGGACATCCTCTTACAACCTACGTTGTCCTTGTTATACGCACATACTTCGCCTTTAAGGCGAAAGTTAGAGTGGAATTCGTATCTGGAAAATTGTAGGTCAGGCCAATCGGTGCTTCCAGGGAGAGTTTCTGATAGAAACAGAATATCCGGTTGTACTTGTTCAAGGTGTTAATGGACAGCATTAGGATTCGACCTGATACCACGTATGTTACAGTAATGAATCCGAGTGTTGGTACCTTCGATGGCCGAGGTCGCTTGAGCCCTGCCCTCCCGGGCATCGTTATGGGGCAAAATTTTGTTCCTAGCAGATCTTGCTCTTCTTAGTCTTGGCTTTTGGGATTGACGAATCTTTGTCCCCCCCAGAATCCTCTGGACGGATCGACGAATCGATATGAGAGTGTGGGCGTCTCGCTCTCACCTAGACTATAGCGTCTATTTTAGAACTCGTCATTTTAAGGGTTTATCCGTTAAAAAGACACGCTTGGCAAGTGCATGTTGGTGAGTACATAAGGAATAAAGTAGAAAGTGACCGGCAGCCCTTACCGAACTCAGAAAATTTTAGTACCAATATTAAGGAGCCCATGGTAAATGTGGTGGCATTACACCGAGCGGCATGGGTATACATGCCTTCCACCTATGGAAATGTATGCTGAGAATCTGCCGCAGTGGATATATATATATATATATATATATATATATATATATATATATATATATATATATATATATATATATATATTTGAGGTGCCATAACACATGGAAGAATACTTTGAAGTCATTACAAAGCCTTATCTACAGGAATTATACAATTATCATCCAGCGAGATAATTGCAACCCTTGCAGTACAGCTGTCATTATAAAGCTTTGGCCCAAGCTAACGTCATTGTTCTTCCATCGCTGTAATGGCTGCTCTTCCAATGGATCATTTTCTTTTACTTAGAAATAAGATTCATAATGATCGGACATCTATAACGCAGTAAGATGTTGATTACCTGATGCGAGGAATAGAGGAGTGCATTAGCATAACATGAGTTCCAATTCATTACTAAATTTGAGCCCAGTTTGTACCCAGTTTATTAATAAAAAGATATCAAAGTAAATTACGTTTAAATTTAAGGTGTTGCATTTTTAATCTCACATAGTACACCAAAGCCATTGTGTTGTTAATTATGGCTTCTAGGTTATCTACGGCTAGTAAGCGGTCGATTGATTGTCAATAACCGATATTAAATTATTAGGTGTTAACGATTATCCAATGTCAAGTAAAGTCTGATTTATTTATTGCTTGTCGAATATGGAACACCCACTCCTAGTTGTTCAGTTTTATTGTAGGTTCTCAACTTTCTTCATATTCTTCTGTTAGCTGTGTGGTTTGCACTTGTGAGTTATTATTTACTTTTTAATTTCGATTTTAAATTGTTACTGCTTAATATTTTATTATTGGTAATGACCTACCTTGTAGTATAAATGAAGTGGGGGCTCCAATTTCATGGCAATGAGGCAGTTCTAGATCAAATTGGGCATAAGGTTGAGGCTGGAACTTTACGCTTTTTGAAACTGCGATGATCTATCTAATAGTCTCGCCAGATTATGGTACATCAATACTTCTCGAACATATTTGCGGAAGTTATCGAATCCTTTGAAACTTTTTCCTTAGCAACTATGGAGAAGGTTTGTTGGATGTAATCAAATTTTGCACTAAGGGTTCTACTGGATCATTATCATATCTACCATCCAGATTTTATTTGCTAGTCCTTAATATCCACCTACTGAAGGAAAACAAGTCCGTATTATTGTCAAAAGTTAATACCCTTCAGAATCGAAAAATTGGGTCCTACTCCTTCAAGTAGGACGAGCTGCTTTAAATCTGTTTCATGAAGTACGTTATGAATTCCAATGGATTAGTGTCTGACATGAAAATATAATATAACTACTCCTAGAGCCAGAACTTACTTGCCAGACTAGTGGCCGAGATATCTACACGTGCCTGTGCGTTCCACAACCTCTTCATATAGAATCTGCCAGTGATTGGGCTATTTTGGTGCAAACTGTCCTGAGCCGAAACTTTACCTATTGTACACATATGACAAAAAGTTTTACAAATCGCACATGACCTTATTGTTTGGCAATGTCCAACGAGAGTGCCCCTTAAGTCGACGAAAGGGGTTTATGGGACAGGCGACGTTAAACCAACCTACTGACCTCTCAACTACCAAGGTGTGTTGATCAACATGTTGGTTGGGACATTAATCCTTCCGTCGAAATTGCTCTCATTCTTCAGGGAGTTATTTTGGCCTCTGTCAAACAGCAACACATCAAATGCGTTTCACGGGCCTTCTACTATAGTAACGATTGACTTCTATGAATTGTTCTTGTACGCTACATTATGTTCTTCACAACAACTTAAGATACGTTCTGAATAACCAATTTAGAGCACAACGATCCTATGGTTAATTACAGTCGTATAATACAAGAACGTTGTGCCGAAAGACGTTGAACCTATTAACAAAGGTATATGCAATCAGTGTTGACAAACAGAATACTATGAATGGCGATTTTAGTAAAATGTTAACTCAGGGTATCATTGAAGCATTTAAAAGTACACTGACTTCATCCACATGCTTGATATGTAATAAAGACAACGTCCCTTACTTTTGCATGGGTTATTGCAAATTGAATTCAGTAAAGTTTAAGAACTAACATCTAGGATAAGTTGCGGACGCTTTCTATCTGATTTAGTTGATATTGAATCTGCTTTCTGGAAGATAAGAATGGGTGAGTCGTCATCGTCTGATACTACCTTCACATTCTCAAGACGAAGATATTTTTAATTTAATCGCTTGCATATTGGCCTTACTTGCACCCGTATTGTTGATAATGACATCCCAACTCAACAATTTAACCGTCTGTTTAGACATCAATACTCATCATACAGTTTTATCGCTTGCCCACTGCTGGTCTTGTGGTGAATACGTTCACTATCCGTCGAAAATGTATAATCGCGCTCATAGCACAAACTTGTGTGAGTTGCATTTAAGTCATATGGCAGTCAACGTGTATAACAAGAACTAGTGTCACATTTGCCGGTCAAAGTTAAGTATTTACGTTAATTAATCGATACGTCCAGCTTGTCGTCCGATCCTGGTGGGATTTAAGCGATTTTAAATATTCTAACGTCGTCGAAGGGATATACGTCAATTTCTTGAAAGATGTAACTGATACCAGTGTTGTTTGCTCGTCGAGAATGAGTTGCGAGAGGAGTTAAAATCTAGTTAAAAAAAAATTCAACTTATAATGCTTGCAGTGATCATGAAGTTACCACTTCTAGTTATATGAGTTGACTTTTTAACGTCTCCATCGACTGTTCTACTTGCCGAATATATTCGCCCATGTACGAATACGTGTATACGAAACAAGATTAATCAACTGAAACCTGCAGTTGTAATAGGGTTAGGAGCGCAAATGTAAGAATGCCAGGAACAGAATACTTTTTTACTATTTGACGCAGCACCATTCATTATTTGCAAAGACTGAGTGTTGATGCACATACAATGTGTCCCAAACTCCCTTCTCTATAAAGGGATCTCGGCTCCTGTTATACTTACGGCAAAGGTTAAATGGGGAAAGTTTTAGAGGAAGCTTAGAGCATTCGATATCCGGTTTCAGATTTACGATCGGTCAATTGGTTTTGAAAATATCGGCGAAAAACCGAAAATGGCGGATTTCGTTTTTCGCCAGTAAATCCGAAATGGTTAATTTGACAGCTGTCACAATGTGAGATTATTCGGACACTTTTTTATGACGAATAAGATGGCGTGTATACCATGTCACAATCGTCTTTTGTTATCCCACAATCTGCCTCAACTTTCATTTTTCTTATTGCCGCCATATTGGATTTTTCGATTTTTTGAAGGAGCGCAATATTTCCAGTGTAGTGATGTCTCACAAGTGCATAAAAGATTAGAGTTTCATCGAAATATCACACTTTCTAAAGTTAGGTCTTATTTATTATTATTAGTAGGACATGATTTATTTGTCAGTAAAATTGGGTTTCATTTTTTCCATATAAGGTGGCTCTGACTTAGACGTTAAATAATTCAAAGTAGTGTTTTCATAAGTAGTGCGCTTTTCTGTCATTAAAATCATAAACGTGACACACAAATTGTAAAAGCCTGTTGAAAATGGCCGGTATTCCCTATTCAAATGAAGAAAAGTTTTAGATGTTAGCGCTTTACTTGCAGTCAAACAGAAACGCCGACATTACCTCAGCGAGGTATTTGGAGATGTACCCCGAACGACGGCAGTCCACTTCAGAAAAATTGGAATTAATTTAATTAACTATGGGGCCTTCGAACAACCTAACACAGTGCATAGGTAAGAACGGTAGAACGAGAAATTCTTGTGTCAAAATCAACGGTACAAAGAGTGTTAAAAAGAATAACTACTATCCATACAAACCTACAATAGTTCAAGGACTTAAGGAAACTGATTTTCCAAGACGAATGCGCTTCTGCGAGTGGTATACTAGAATGTGTAATGAAAATCCCGATTTTGTTAATCATGTCTTGTGGTCTGATGAGAGTAGGTTTACGAATTGTGGAGTTTTTAATAAGCACAACATTCATCATTGGGCTGTAGAAAACCCTCACGAAGTGGCAGAGAGACGTCTACAGACCAGATTTGGAAGTAACGTTCGGTGTGGGATTATTGTGATTATTATGTATTATAAATTATTAATCATTGCAGGAAATCGACTTATAGGACCATTTTTGTTTGACTATAACTTAAACGGACAGAGGTACCTAATGCTTTTGTGAAACCAGGTTGTGGCGGCTTTACGAGCTACTCTCACCGAAGATGAGTTCAGAAGAACCTGGTTTCAACAGGATGGATGTCAGGCACACAACACCATTCAAGTGAGGAGCAGTTTGATGAAAGAATTATTGCATTAAATGGTTCAATATTTTGGCCTCCTAGATCCCCTGACCTTTCGCCCTTGGATTTCTACCTCTGGGGTCATACAAAGAATTAGGTCTACGAGTTTGATCCTCCTGCGGCCATAGAAATACTGAGACAGAGAGTTTTGGATACATTTAAAAATAGTGTTAACGGAAATACACTTGCTAGGGTTGTACGAAAAACAGTCACCAATTGTCAAAAATATCTCGATGTAATTGGACGTCGTTTTCCAAATCTGTAAATTAATTGTAATCGTAATTTTATTGTAGGTTGTTCAAAGGTTCAAATATTAATTAAATTAATGACGATTTTTCTGGCTTTATTTTTAACACACTCATAGCTGGGAATTTGTCCCAAAACATCTGTCTTGTTGAGAGGTCGTTATTTAATTTCATGTTTTATTGAAATTTCAAAGAATTTTATATATTATTTATTAATGTTATTTTGCGACAAATAAATCATGGCCTACTAATAATAAATAAGACCTAACTTTAGAAAGTGTGATATTTCGATGAAACTCTAATCTTTTATGCAGTTGTGAGACATCACTAAACTGAAAATATTGCGCTCTTTCAAAAAATCGAAAAATCCAATACTATTTTCGGTTTTTCGCCGATATTTTCAAAACTTTCCCTATTTAACCTTTGCCGTAAGTATAACAGAAGCCGAGATCCCTTTATAGAGAAGCGAATTTGGGACACATTGTATATGTCCCAACTTGTACCAGCAATGCGGTGTCGAAATTCGCTTTCCTTTATTGTAAACCCACGCGCTGATCCTGCTAAATTCCAAAATAGAGTCAACTATTAATTACTTTTGTCACCGTTAGTCGTCTTTACTGTAACGCCAACATGTATCCTGTAGCTTTATGAGTGCAATACATATGGAAAAATATGAACCCATTGGGTTTACTACTTATACTGTTTTCAACAAGACAGTTTTAAGAGTAATGTCCACGCATAAATTTCTTATGGACGATAGAGAGCAAAAACCTCACAATTCTGTTTGAAAAAAAATCTTACTGCAAAGGATCTTCATTATACTACCCACCAATGTTGCAAGAAGTGCTATGGATAAAAGTGCGAGCTGTTTGCATGTTCAAACTCAAAATCAGTATTAACTCATTGATTGGATTATGTGGTTTGGGCTATTTAAAGAATTTCCTTCACACTTTCCTTTCTTCCTTCGTAGGGAATTTATCCCTATGTTTATTTATGTTACATTAACGAGATGACGTCTACCACCCTATCCAATCTTACAAATCTTATCCACTTTGCAATCCTTCCAACGTAGTACTTTACCTTTCAATTTCTCCCAGCTTTTAGTTTGATAGTGTTATTGCTACATAGTACACTCCCGGTTACGCTACGTTGGATGCAGTAAGAGGCTCAATAATTCTAGAGCTAATTTTCGCCTTCTTGAAGCAGACCCATGTGACTTGTCTGAGAGTCACTCGGTCTTTATAAGGACGAAGCGACACGCATGATCAGAGGAGTTAGAAACCTTACAATATATACAATTTGTATATTAATTTAGTTATAAGGTTGAAAACGGAGCCAATCGTAGCACTACTGTAATTCTTAATCAGTATACACCGTAGGAGTGTGAGATACTGCACTTGCTGCTCTGTATACGCTTCGTCTAAATTATTTTGCATTTTAGTTATGGTGTCTGTTGATATGATAGCGTTTAAAGTTTAAAAAATAAGCTATTAATATATCATATTTTAGGGACAAAATGTTATAATAAAGAAACAAGAAGTACCGAATATACCGAATATACTAATAGTAGTGATAATTAGCAGTTATACTTAAATCCAGTAAACCTTTATCGAGTCGAATGTGCTGTTTATATGATTATCAAAGAAGCGTCAGTAACTTCAGTCGAAATGTTTTACTTTGCTTTAATGAAAATATTACTGATACAGTTTCTATGACATTCTGGTATAAAAGGGGTTAGTAATGTATCATTTGTATGACGTATAAACTTTTACCACCTAAAGAAGCGTGAAATCCTGATATCCAACAGGTTCTGTAAAAGTTTTGTAAACTTTTACTTGGACGTCGCTAACTTATACGGTCGTTCTAAAACGAACTAATCGTACAATTAATTTAAAATGCAAATAAAATCTGTTTTTTTAGTATTTAATAATATTAATAAATTTAGACATAAAGGCTATACAAAACCAATTGAATGAAATCACGTCAAATAAATGTGAGGCTTTCAAGTTACACATCAACTTTTGTGTGGTTTAATATCATTTAAAATTTGCTCCCGTTAGCTAAGTGTAGGGTTTGAGAGGTTTTATCAGGGTGGGGTCCCGACTGCGGTTGGTTGTAACATTGATCCGGAACGAATGACGGTAACCAAGCAATTAGTGGAATGGTAATTACAAGGGCTGTGTGTTTCTACCGAGTATGAATTTTCAATAGCCGGGTTTTATGACACCGCATTCAGCGTTATATCAAATCATATTATAACATGTTATAACTCGCCAATATCGTTCACTACCATATTTTCAAGTGCTTCATAAATTATATTTTGAGCTACACACAATGTTGTGGTGTTGTTTTCTATACATATCAAAATTACACCTTTGTATAGGTTTAGTGTTATTCCGAGTGCATGCACATAAATACCTTGAAAAAAATAAGTTAAGCAAATAAAATTAATTCAACTACCATGGAGTTTTTAAAAAACACGTATGAAAAAAAACCTATTCTCTATTTCTCTGTCAATGGTTGGCGACCTTGTTAATAAAACGAAAACTTTCTAAATAGAATAAACTTTTAGCTAGCGGATTTTTTCTGGTACTGTTGGAATGAAGGTTTTCATTTGTAGCGCATTAAAATTAAATATTTATATACATAAACCACGCATGAGAGTTATTTACTGTTAGACTGTGTCAAGTTGAAATGACTTGCACAAATATGAATATAAGTTTTATTATTAATGAATTTAGAGTAGGCATGCTCCTTTTTGACATGATTGTAAATGGTATATGAAGTAAAATTTGTATATTTCTCTTTGTATCTTAAGAAGACATTTAAATGTACGTTTAAATAAAATATTTATATCTTGTATCTAGCATTTTTTAAATAATTCTCTAAATCTTGTAATCTTTGAACTTATAAACTTATTTTCAAATACCAATACACACGTATGTTGTATAGTATATCCTACATTAGAAAATAATGTCATCTTATCCAGCGATAACATTTCTAGGAAAAAAAATGTCTATAGTGCACAAAAATGTAGTTAAAATGAAAAAAGATGAGTTACATTATTTACCTCACAACAAATGATTAGTTAAACTGATAATGTGTCAATGTACAACGCGCTGAAAGGAATACAAAAGCAAAGTTATGATAAGACGTATGGATACACAAAACTTATGTAGTTTTTTTTAATTTATTCGTTCTACATTAACTTCAGTGCTAGATATACACAATTTTATTGTCATTCTTTATGATAAATATTAGTTTACAATAAACCAAATAAACCTATAGCTTAAGACGAATCCGATGTCGAAGTAGAAGTCAAAGTCGAAGTCGAAGCCGAAGCCGATGTCGAACGCTAAGCCGAAACCCAAACCGAAGACAAAACCGAAGACTAAGTCGAAGTCGACGCCGAAGTCGAAACTGAAGATGAAACCGAAGCCGAAGTCGAAACCGAATCCAAAGAATTATTAAGTATTCGTGCAACCGTTAAACTTTTCAACTGACTAAACATGTGAGATACGTTGATCGATTATACAATTAATTGTATACTATTTTGACATTATTACTTTTAATGACTAAATGTGTGAGTATGTACAATATTTTTTTATTTTAAATTGAACAGGATTCAATTTTCGCCAATTAAATAAGATATTTAATAGCATGCGCTACGCGAATAAAGCAAGAGAAATTGGGAAAATTAAAATAGAGCTCATAGTACGTTAAAAAAACATGGATTCACGTTTCAGAAAGCACATATTGTCCATCATGTGTATCCTGGAGACGCTGAACGTAGTCGACATTTTTGTAAACGCTACTTGTGGCAATCTCGAGAAAAAAATTTTGAATGATTAATGATATGGAGCGACGAACCGTATTTCTCAACATAACACTAGACATTGCCATCAAGAAAACCTCCACCTTAGCTTTGAACATGAGCAGGGTCGGTCTGGCTACAGCTTTGCCTTTTTCATTTTGGTGTCTCAGCAGATCGCTGTCTGAATATATTGCAGGATGACGTATCTGAACTTTTGGATAATATTTCTTTTGCCGCCTTTGGATAGCATATATTTTCAGCAGGATGGAGCACATTCCCACTCAAAATTTCGGAAATTTAAAAATTAATTTTTAATTCAACAACTTTTGCAAATTATACCATTTTCGTAACGTGCCTAGATGATTTCAGGTTATACTCGATTATCACAAGCAAGCACAGCTTGCAGAATTTATTTACTAGTCTTGGTTTAGAAGGTATAATTCAATAAACATTTATTAAAATTTAAATCTTTGAATTTTTTTCACTTGAATGTTTTTGTCTTTGCTGCTTTGTTTTTTAATATACGCGATTGCTTTTTGGAGCACAACATGGCACAAACCTCATGGTGCTACCTTTACACATAGTGCGTATCGTCACTTTTTTGACGAAAAGTGGCTGCAACCACAGAAGGCAAATTTAACAACCACTTTGGATGTTACAAAAACTAATGTTTGTGAAGAATAATTTCTTTCAACCTTAGGTGGGTTTCATCAGACATATGGGGACGAATCTCTAAGCAACGCTACGTTAATTAGGACTGAGTAGACAGCAAAACTTTGCGTGTTCAGCTTGATTAGAATTCCGATGGGCTTGATAAAAAATTTGAGCCATCCTCCTCAAAAAACTCCCACCATCGATTATTTGAGTGAATAACAAGTAAAACATAAAATATTTTCACAGATTTACTAGATATAAATAATAACATTTTTGTATTTGCAGTTTCCTTAAATATGTATAGATTGATGAAAAGTTACATTGTTTCCAGATTCGAACCAGTATCCTACGTATGCGACTAGTTTGTACATTCATCTTGACCACTCGACTAGTGGCACTTGGGGTTAGACTTCTTTTAGGATAATATTAAATGACAACCGATAGAACGATAATCAAATTTTGTTTTCATTTATGCATACTATGACAGTCTAAGAAATTGAAACATTAATACACTTTGTTAAACCGACGGAATGTATACTTCAAATTAAAAATGCATACACATCCGTACGGCTAAGGCGATTTACATATTTTACTATTGTTCACTACAGTGTATAACGTAGTATTCTTGCTAATATTTATACTACCAGTAAGTCCTTCACCGATCATCACTATTGAGGGCTAGGTTTTAAACTCTGTTTCAAGTTTGAAATTTTTAAATTATTACGAGGGAAAAAATCGCAATTACTCCTCTTACTCTTTATCGCCTAGCTCCACCACCACGCACGCGTGCATGCACACACACGCACTGACGGCGCACACACATACATTTTTGACATTTATAAAACACCACTTACTTGGGCTCAAGTCGCCTGAATAATTGAAGAAGAATGGTTTTCGTGTACTCAGGTGATAAACAGGGTAACTCGT
The DNA here is from genome assembly GCA_036346205.1 of Vesta saturnalis. Taxonomy (NCBI): domain Eukaryota; kingdom Metazoa; phylum Arthropoda; class Insecta; order Coleoptera; family Lampyridae; genus Vesta; species Vesta saturnalis. Next base: position 795,746 of record JARFJB010002071.1, read on the forward strand.
TCAAGAGCGACCATAGAGGTTTAGCAAACGGTGGACTTCAACGGAGATACAGGGTATTAAAGTTTTATTTCAAAAATGAAAAAAAATTTTGAAGTGGTCAATAGTTACGTGGGAGCGAAATTCTTTAATAAATAAAACATTTTTGAGTTTATCAGTGGCGCGCGTATAAAAAAATTGTTTTACATTTTTGAAAAAAAAATGGTACGCCACTGATTTTTCTAAAAATACAAAATTATTATCGCATTACTTGTTCAATTCTAAAATGAAAATCTTTTCCATTATTTTTGGTACGACGCACCGTTTTCGAATACAAAAATAAAAACTGTTTTAATGCACGCCTAAAATTAAATGCTGTTTTAATTTAAAATTTCAAATTATTGAACTTTTGATTAAAGGCGGCTGGAAAATTTTGTTTTTATTCATATTTACGTCAATTAATTTTTCTTCATAATTTTATTAACGCTATCGATACAGTTATGACTCATGTTTATGAAAATAATGATGGATATGCTGATTATATAGAGAGTGTCGTACAAATTCCGCAGTCGCTTCTCGCTTATACGCGGAATGATTTCCGTTGCGAGTTTAGCCTTCATACCAATGTTTTATTGAATTGGTTCGTAGAGCCGAGGAAACTGGAAACTTACGAGGACAACGCGGTGGTCATGGGGGATGGACTCGACGAGAGAATGTTCAAAATGAAGAAGTGGTTTTACATCTTATCGCAGAGGACCCAATAAGAAGTACCAGGGAAATTGCAAGCCAGACCGGAGTAAGTAAAAAAAAATTGTATACAATATTACACGAAAATCAGATTCATCCTTTTCATGTCCGTCAGCAGGCGCTGCAACTTACGCGTTCAATTCTATGAATGGCTGAATTACAAAAACACGAAAATGACGAAAACTTTACTAAAACGATTTTGACTATGCACGAAGCAAAATTTACTCGCGACGGCATAAGTAACATAAAAACAGTATATGGAGGAATAAGCTGAAGATGGGTCGCCAAAAAAAAAGTAATGAAAACAATTACAAGATAACTTCGACATGCCGAAAAAATGTAACGTAATGGAATCTTATACAGATAGCCAATAGAAAAGGGAAGAAAAGAAAGCTTCTGATAATGATGGAGGTACCGTGTGCAAAAAGTCCCGCGAAAGCTGATTATTGATAATTTGGAAAAAACTCAAAAACCAGATGAAACAAATGAAAAGAGGTGGCGACAGCATGTATGTAGGAGTGATAATCTTAATTTGAGTTTTATAACAGATGCCGATGAGGGTGAAGCGTGCAACTATCACGAACGCTATACAGTATTAGACACGTCTGGAATAAAATATTTATTTACGAAAAATGAATTAAGAAATAGAATGCAATATCTTAATTAATCCAGTGTTCTCAGCTCTTTTAGTTGAGTGTTGCGAACGGTCTTTATTCTCCAAGGACGCCAACTAAGGATAAGTTAGTAAGGTCCAGATTGTCATTGGGTCATTCTAAAAAAACACGGTTTCCAAAGACGGCACGTCTACAGCGGAGGTTGTTTTTAAGGTACAATACGGCGGTGATGACGTTTCTATAATTGTAACTAATTCGGACCGCAGATAGTTAGGAGGAAAGGCAGTCACAGATTTCCTTTTTTCACAAACATGTTTAATTCACAATGTGTTATGAATGATATTACAAGCCCTCTTTGGCTAGAACTAATTTATGCGGCCATGAAACCAAATGGTCAGTGGCTACAAATTGTTTAAGCTCAAAATTAATATTCAGCCATTACTTACGAAATTATATGAACGTGCAAGGACAATTTTACCTCATAATCACTACGTTTTATACAAACGGTTAAAATCCGGAATACAGTGCGCCCCTCGGAATAAAACTTGTGGGGGGTCTGCAAAATTTCAACTAATCCTGATTTCAAGCAGCAGCAACTTGGATTGTTTAATTAAAAAAAAAAAATTGTTGATATTCTGATAATGTAAGCATACTGGTCTTCTTGATTATCTGTAGGTGAACCACTTAATATAGTTATCGATTCAATCCGTTCAAACCAAAACTGTAAACACATGATATCTTGGCTATAGCAGATCGCGCAGTTTTTATTATTGGATCATATTACTGATTAATTTGACCAATAATCTAATTGACAATTGTTTTAATTCAAACAAAAATTAGAATTAGTAGTAATCTTCCAATACGTAACATATTTTAAATATACTGCTAGATACAGGCACGTTCAGACCACCACATACAAGGAACTTCTACTAGTTTTAAAAATATACTACTAGATGGTAAGACAAAAAGATAAACAGCAGACTACATCATTTGATGTTACCAATAGCATTAATGGGAAGTAGGCACCAGAATCAAGCATTATGGGGAGCCCCAGGCCTATTGTAAGCAGACGCAAAGCCTTATAATCGCAATCATCGCCGATAGGCGTAGATCACTGGTCAAAATGGGGAGCGGACATCCGAACCAACCAGAATTGGGATCCTTAGACCACCTTTGAGCAGACGGGGCACTCAACTAATCAAAATACACAAGAGAGCGGTGACCAATCAGAAACGACCACCCCAGGCAGCCGATCAGAGAGCATCGCCCAAAGTCTAGGTGGAGCAAAGTGCCAATAAAAAGACAAACAGACGTCATCCGATTGAAAGAGATGGGAGATCAGAAGAACCATTCCACTTACATGTACATAACGTACACACCTATAACTGTGCTTGGTTTTCTTATTGCATGAATATTCCGATTGCAAGATATAGTGCTTCATTAAAACTACGTTGGAATCTTTTAGAATATTAGACTGCGAAGTTACATTTTGCAGATAATTGCAAAATTTAACGCTTCGAGTTTTAAAATTCCGCATTGATTAGGTAAGATAAAATCCGTAAGCAGTAAGCCTCAGCAGAGTTAGTGTCGTGAGCGACACCTTGTATGTAACACAAGAACATAGCCGAATACCTATAGTACTCATTGTTAGCTTTTGGTCATCAAAGCAATCCATTTTTCCGCAAACTCTATTTCCAGAAAAATTCAGCACACATTTTGACAACCACTCATGGGGCGCAAATCAGCTCTTGGTTATCGAGTGAATCTATTTTGCCGCAAATCCAACAAAGTTGGTGTATAAACGTATGTTTTGGGTAAAATTGGCCTCGAATGCTGAATAACACTCAAGAATCACGGAAAAGGTCTTTTGGTCATCAAGGTAATCATAAAAATATATATATATATATATATATATATATATATATATATATATATATACATATATATATATATATATATATACAGGGTCCGCCAATAGTGCGTGGACGAAGCTTTATGAGTTTATACAATATCGTTTTCAAAATTATTTATTGCAGGATGGTGTGGGATCTTTCGGGTTACAATTAAAAATATTTTCGCAAAAATTTACTACCGTATACAGGGTATTACAACACAAAGTTATATTTTTTAAATGGAACATACCGTATATTATTACAAATTTGGATTCCCTGGTTAATTTTAAGGGCACTTTATTCACTATATGAGGTATCTTAAACGCGCAATTTAGGCGCTACATTCAATTTTTTGAAAATTTGGAGGTTGAAAAGAAAAATTGTAACAACCGTATTAAATGTGTAAAACTAAAATTGTAATTGTTGATTAGTCATAGACTGTGCTACATAAAATCGTAAAAATAGTAATATTATCTTTTTTAGTTTTCGAGATATCGTAATGCAAAGTTTAAGATTTTCAATCATAGATAACTTGATTTTTTAAATGGAAAGGTATACATTGTTTTACATTGTTAGATAGGAAATTTAATTACATTTTTTGATATAACATTGTTGGTATTTATTTTTGCCGTTTTTGATAATCCAGCTTTTTACTGAAATTGTCGATTTTCGTAGGTTTACATATGTATGTATAATTGTTTAAATCACATCAAGCTATGAAAACAAAGAATATTAGAACCAAAATTCAACAATAGTATTTGTTTTGTCATTTCGCGTGTATATTCAAACGTAACTGAGTTAATTACTTTATTGCAGTGTGAATGTTTGACGCTTAACTTTACGAACATCATATACGTAATACGTTTATTTAAGAATTATAATTAGTAATTTTTGCAAAATGAATTAGTTGACATGATATTTGTGCTTGGAGAATCAAACAAAAATATTGTTTATTGGCCCGTCGAATCTACGGGCAACGTTATCCTGATCGAAGACAACCAAGAGAAGAATCGTTTCGCAATCTTTTAGAAAGATTTGAAAGTACTGGAAGTCTTGTATATCCTAAAACGAAAGAGCTAAAGTTGTTACAAATGAAGAAAATGAATTTCGTGTACTTGTGCTACAGTTGAAAACCCCGAAATTAAGTGACAATTTAGAAATCAGTCAAACTTTCGTGACACGAATGTTAGAGAAAATAAATTTCACCCTATCATGTACAATTACATCAAGAGCTGAAAGAACAAGATTTTCAAAATCGAATTAATTTTTGCCAGTGGGTTCAACAACAGTTAAATGCGAACGAAAATTTTATATCGGGGATATTATTTACCGACGAATGTACATTTCATCGAAATGGATTTGTGAACAGACATAATTTTCATTTTATTCAAATGAAAATCCACACCAATTTCGGTTAGTCTCTCAAAATAAATGGTCAGTGAATGTTTGGGCAGGTATATTCGGCGGAACTATTGTTGGTCCTTTTTTTTTCAATGGCACACTCACTGGGGTAGAATATCATAATTTTCTAGAAAACGAATTATATCATTTATTGGAGAATGTACCTTTGGCTCAAAGAGGTATGTTTTCCAACAAGACAGGGCACCTCCTCATCATGCCAGAATTGTAACCCAGTGGTTAAATTCGACGTTTCACGAAAATTGGATAGGAAGACAAGGACCGATACCTTGGCCAGCTAGATCTCGCGATATAACTCCATTGGATTTTTTCTTTGGGGCTTTGTGAAGAATAAAGTATATGATGAAGAACCAACAACTGCTGAGAATATGAAATTGCGAATTAGAAATGTTTTGCTACAATTACTCCTAATATGTTAGATTGGGTTGAAGCTTCTTTTATTAAAAGAATGCAGTATTGTCTAAATCAGCATGGTCGACAATTTGAACTAATTTAATATTATTTTCTTCAAAATCGATAAATTCAGTAAAAAGCTGGATTATCAAAAATGGCAAAAATAAATACCAACATTGTTATATCAAAAAATGTAATTAAATTTCCTATCTATCAATGTAACCAATGTATACCTTTCCATTTAAATAAATCAAGTTATCTATGATTAAAATCTTAAACTTTGCAAATTCAGTAAAAAGCTGGATTATCAAAAACGGCAAAACATAAATACCAACAATGTTATATCATAAAAATGTAATTAAATTTCCTATCTAACAATGTAAAACAATGTTACCTTTCCATTTAAAAAATCAAGTTATCTATGATTGAAAATCTTATACTTTGCATTACGATATCTCGAAAATTAAATAAGATAATAGTACTATTTTACGATTTTATGTAGCACAGTCTATGACTAATCAACCATTAAAATTTTTGTGTTACAGATTTCTCCATACGGTTGTTACAATTTTTCTTTTCAACCTCTAAATTTTCAAAAATGGAATGCAGCGCCTAAATTGCGCGTTTAAGATACCTCATATAGTGAATAAAGTGCCTTAAAATTAACCAGGGAATCCAAATTTATAATAATATACGGTATGTTCCAATTAAAAAATAAACTTTGTGTTGTAATACCCTGTATACGAGTAGTAATTTTGCGAAAATATTTTCTAATTGTAACAAAGATCCCACAAATCCTGCAATAAATAATTTTGAAAACGATATTGTATACACTCATAAAGCTTCGTCACACTAAATATATATATATATATATATATATATATATATATATATATATTCTTTTTTGAGGAAAATTCCACAAATGCTAACCAACATAAACGCACCAGAGAATTTGGCTCTTGGTCATTGAGGAAATTGGTTTTGCCACGACCCTAACGAAACACGCCACATTCGACCCAAAACACATACAGGGGTGAAAACGTAGCTCTGCATCATCGAATTAATCCATATCACCGCGATCGTAACGCAATTGTTGGATAATCCATTTTGCCACAAAGAAATTTATGTATAAAAATATGTTTTGGGCAAAAATGCTGACAAACACTCATGTAACACAAAATTTGATTTTTTGCTAGCCTTCAAATAAATTTTATCGCGTCCTCAAAGAAATTGGTGTATAAACAACATTCAGTCCAAATTTTGGAACACACAATTTAGGTCTTGGTCATGCGTAAATTTATTTTTTCGCAACCCCAACAAGATTGGTGTATAAATATCTCCACAGATAAAAAAGTCATAAGTTTTTAGGATCTTTTCGTATCTCGTATTGTTATTAAGACACTGACGATATTGCTTAAAGACCTGTTTGCCCATATCTTCCTTGTTTATAGGGTAATCTGGCTAGTTAGCAATCTCTAGCTCTGTTTTGTAATAAAAAACATACTGTGAAACAATCAGCCTCCTATTTAAATTCCGTCAAAGGTTAGAGTGCGAACAAGAATATTATGGACGAACGAGCGAGCGAGCGAGCGAGAAATAAATCGAGTAACAAGAATGATAAGCTTCTGCCAAAGCGTTAAATGGAACTCTTTACTGTACGAACCACCAGTCATAAAAATGTTACCCTTTGCAGTAGTATAATCGTTGCGATGTAATTAAACCCTAAATATTAACATTATGAATACCTTTTAATATTTCATGCAGACCTATCTAATTTATAAAACGAAATTAATGTTTTATTTTTCAAGTAATAAACACAATGTTAACACAAAATTTGAGTTAAATGCAAACCAAATAATTGGTTTTATTAAATTATAGAGGTAAATTTGGAATTTTACTTTTTAAACAGAAATTTTGTATTTGGTTATATGCTTTTAAACAATAAAATTGTACTGCATAACTTTGATGTGCTTCCGGCAAAATTTGTACACAATTCCCTTGCGATACTGTGATGTATGTAATAATGAACTCCATTCATAGTGGCTGCTGTGAAAATAGAGATATATAACGTTATCTTCTGTATTTAAACATAGTTTTATTACATATAAACATACAAAAATTTTATACACAATTAATCCAATAATTCATTGAAATCGTAATTTCGTATATAAATATCTGGTGTGGTACACCACACGACCTTCCAACCTACAAAATGGAAATTAAAATAAATGAAATCATTTTAATAACATTTTTTTAGGGTAATTATGCAACCTCTTTTATAAGAAGTTCATTACGAAAATAGGTAACATTGTAACAACAAAAGCAATCTATGTCAAACAGACGTTTAAAACTTCATGACGGACATAGGTTAATAGACATTTAGATGCTAACTTAAATTAAAAGAAATGAAATACATTCATTTAAATTTTTTTAGGATAACTACGTAACCTCTTTCTTATACGTTCATAACTAAAACAGGCAACATTGTAAAAACAAAAACAATAGACTATGTCAGAATGACGTTTAAAACTTCGTGTCAAATAGAAATTAATAGATAAATACATGCTAACGTAACAAAAAATTCTAAAGCCGACCGCTTCTATAAAAACATCGATAATACAGAATTTTCTTATAAAATTAATCGTTATTCAGATAATGAAAATATCTGCTGTGGACACAACACGACCTTCCATCCTACAAAATGGAAATAAAGAAATGAAATAATTTTAATAACATTTTTTAGAATAATTGTATCTTTATATACATTTATAATAATCTCATCACGTAAATATGCAACATTTTAAAAGCAAAAACAATAGTATATGTCACATAGACGTTTAAAACTTCTGGATAGACAGAGATTAGTAGACATGTAGATGCTAATTTAAAAATTAAAGAAATGAAATAATTTTATTTATAATTTATTTTAGCATAATTATGCAACCTCTTTCATACGTTCATAACGAAAACTGGCAACATTGCAAAACCAAAGACAGTAATCTATGTCAGAATGACGTTTAAAACTTCATTCCAGATAGACATAAATAATACGTGTTAACTTAAAAATAATTCAAAGCCAGCCGCTTCTATAAAATATCAATGATACATTTATCCATTTTCATTCATATTTAACTATTTCTTTAAACTTACATTATATTAAGAAAAGTTATGTAAAATTAAATTTGCTTTAAAAAATATGTCTGCACTTTTTCTAATAAAATAAATCGTTATTCAGGTATTGCAAACATTTGAACTAACACTTAAATTGTACCTTAGGAATTTTTTTAGCGCTAAATTATGCGTCGTATTAAAAAATTGCATAAAACATAATTAATCGATATGTTGAAGGTCTTTGTCTGGGTTTAGAAATATTTGATAAAACCAAAGACTGACCTAATAAGTTCGATTTCTAGAATCTAATCAGCTCTAAGTTATCGTGTTACTAACATACATCACACACGCACACGCACACGCACATGTGAACACGATACGCAGCACACGCACACGCACACACACGCTCACGCACACGCACTGGTACACACACACTCATATACACAATCAGGCATCATGGGATCTTGACGAAACCTAGCCAAAGTTGTAAATGAGTTTATAAGTCGACTGCATAACCTTCTATACCTACGTGTATATATATATATATATATATATATATATATATATATATATATATATATATATATATATATTGAGTTGAATCTAATTACGTGCAAGTAGCATGTAATTTCCATAGTGAAGTTTTACTTTAGTTTGTACGAAAATGGTACATTTCCTTAAATAATTGTAGAATAAGATGATTAATAAACATTGAGGTGTTTGAGAAATTTAAGATATTTTCTTAATGTTGTATTAATAATGGTAATTTTAGTAATAGACAACACAGTACATAAAAGTATAGGGATGTTTGTTTCGTTTTGAGTTAATTCAATTTTCTTTTAGTTTTCATCATCATCATCATCAATCAGCCTCTCGCATCCACTGCAGGATATAGGCCTCTCATTTCTGCCCACTGTCTTCTGTCTTGAGCGCTCTGCATCAGTTTGTAGTCATTCTCCTGATATCATCCGTCCATCGCGTGAGGTCTTCCTCTGTTTCTTTTGTCAGCCCTTGGTCTCCACTCGAGCAGCCTTTTGTCCATCGTCCATCTGTCATGCAATGTAGCCCAGTTCCATTTGAGTTTTGCCATCTGATAGATAACATGTGACTCCTGTTCTCTTAGGTCTTCATTTCTTAGTGGTCGAAGTGACACACAACATCGATCTTTCCATCCTACGTTGGGCTACTCTAAGTTTAGTTTTATAAGTTTATATTAAACAATATTCTAACGACATGTAATACAGGTTGTGGTTGACAAAACAATGTTACAATTAGAGATAGGTGGTATCAATGTCGCAATTTACATGTGCGCAGCCAGATTTGTGAGAACATTCATAACATTCAGAACAAGCACATTAGTGGGTGACTATATAACATGAATCATGCGTAGATCTGGAATTATTGTGTTTAATTCAACAGTTCGTCACATTAAACTAGTGTATGACAACATTCCGACACTAGTCGTAGGAGAACTTATCAACCTACAAAAGTGATAAAATAAACTAATTTGTAACTTAAACAATAATTGTAAACACGTACATTAACAGTTATTGTGCTTAAAAAGGTGAAATTTAACATTAATTTGATAAAGACAATATGAGGTTATGTCATATCCTCGAACATACAATTTTGTGAAAAGTAATTTTAATTGAGACAATTCTATAAAATAAATTAGTAGAGGCAAAAATAGTAAGGTAGCCTCAATTTTATGTTGTAATTCCTTATATTTATGTCTACTTTTAATTTTAGTTTGTAAGAATTTTGATAGATTTAAGAATTTTTCCTTTCAAATTGGGCAGGCATGTTTGAGTGTATATTAGTGCAGTAGCTCCTCTATTCATGTGGAGGTAATTTTCAAGCCTGTAAATTGCATAGAATTAGTTTAAATTCAATAAATAAGGGTAAAATCAACATATTAAATTCCGATTTAGATCATGTTTGGTCTCAAAATTTAGAAAAATTTGGAGATTTTGGAAATGTTTTTAGATTTAAGAAATGTTAAACAAAAAAGAAAGGTTTTAAAAATTTTTAATTTAAAATTATTTTAACCAAAGGAATTAAAAATATTTCTCAACTAATCATTCGAAAAATTTGGTTGTCAGTAAAAACAATAAATACAAGCGTTTTCAGCTTCATTTCCTTGATTTTCAACTTTTGCAACAACTTGCCAGAGTAAGCGTTTAATGTTTTAAAATATAATTTTAAACAAAATTAAATACATCGAATAATAAAGTTTTAGTTTAAGTTCATGATGAAGTAGTCTTTTGTTTAAAATAATTTTAAATAAGGTTAGTTTACCTTTTCGAACCATAATTCGGAAGTTTTGTTCAGTTATAAACATATTTCTGCCGTTTCGACTTTGTTTATTTAAATTGAATCTATATGTTACATACTAAATTGTGGTGTCCATAAATTATTTTCATTATACACCTTGTTTAAAAAGTGTTTAATTTACAAACCATATATTCCTGCTCATTCAAAGTTTACTTTTGAATGTAATTTATTAAAAAATAAACCTAAAACAAAGATTCGTAAATTAATGTTAATAGTGAAACTTCAAGTGAATAAGCGATTATCTTAAAAAAATTTGGATTTAGACAGAAAGCATTAGCAGCTGGTGTTTAAATCATCTTGTGCAGCAGTTACCCAGAAGAAAGGACAAATATTAAATTTTTTGACATTGATACTATATTTTATGTTCACAATTTATATCCTTTGTAATAACAAGATTGCAACAACAAGTATGCATGTTCAAAGGGAATATTATTTGTTCTAGAAATTTAAATGTTTTCTTGATAATTGGGTTTTTATTAATCAAACATCTTTATACTTACTGGTTTGGCAAATTTCACTTTTCTTTATGATAATTCACATGGTTGCGTATTCCTGCGTGTACATATATTTTTAAAAGAATTTGTTATGTACAGGGTCTTACAAGATATCTATGCGAAATAAAGATTATAATCCAATTTATTTAATCAATTAAGATTTTTTTTAAATTAAATAGGACATTACCTTAATGTATCTTGGTCATGTTAACTAGTTATTGTAGTCAAACAAATAATTTAATTCAATTTCATGATAGTTTGTTTTATAATATTAAAGTTCCTTCTAAATTTTCAAGATCCTATCCTGTTAGATGAGTCTCATTGTTCTACCGGAGTTTATTTTTTTTTAATCTTAACATAATAATAATATTCATATCTTAAATTTAATTAATTAAAATATTTCAATTTATATAAATAGGTTAGATTAGACATTGAAAAGAATATCAGTCAATATATATATATATATATATATATATATATATATATATATATATATATATATATATATATATATATATATATATATAGGGAAAATTATAATTATAAAGCATGTCCTATTCAGAACAACATTTACCAAAGTTCGTGAAGAATTTAAACTGTATTATTGTTTACAAAACGGAAACTTTGAACATTTACTTCATTAATTAATATTTTACAAATTTGTAGTTCAACAAAACTGTTAGTGAATATTGATGTACTTTTTGAAATAAATATTATAGTTTATTTCTGAAAAGAGATTTGTGTTCATTTATAAAATGACTGAAATAATATAATACACCTTATAATTTTATTTATACCACTATTATTTTACAGGCTTTCAATTGTATTACAAGTAATTATTTAATTTTTTTAGTTTATTGATTTATTGTCTTCTATGTCATTTTGGTTTTTTAAAAC
>JARFJB010002072.1:0-250000 GCA_036346205.1 Vesta saturnalis
GTTTAGGCTGTTCTGTAACGAGATTCAGTTAAAATTATTTATGGGACCACCTTTAAGTGAACGAAGTGTTCGTTGTATATTAAGCCAATGTTTAAGTAACGTTATATGACATTGAAAGTTTATTTGTATAAGGGACTAAATTGGTGTAAAGGTTGCTAGAAATTTTTAAGAGGCAACCAAATGTTTACCGTTATTACATGTTTTGAGTAATAACCTCGCATAGTGAACTATTCGGAGTGCACAGAGGAATAAGTTTTGTTGAGCCTTTGTAATGTGCTTCAGGCAATTTTAAGGAGTACAAATGGACTACAAATAATTGATTATGGAAGAAAGAAAATCCAAGGATTAATGGACAATTTTAAGTAAGAAATTAGATTTAAGAATTTTAAGAACTCATTTAAGCCCGATTATCTTTTGTTTAGTTTATTTGCGTATTGTTGTTTAAATTATTAAGTAGTTTTGAAAGGAAGAGATAATCGTTCTTGAGTCTTATTGTATGGTTTGTTTTAGTAGTAAGAATGCAAAGTGGTATTTGGTGGTTTAACTTTCAACCACGCTGATGTAATTTATGTAATATTTGTGTTTTTGTTTTATTTTTACAGGACAATATATGTATTTATCGTTATTTTATTCTGTTGTTTATTTAGCCAGGTATGAAACACAGTTGTAACATTTACTTAATTGGTGATCTTGTTTTGACAATTTTAAAAGTAAGCTTTGCATATTTTAATTTTCAGATTTATGAACAACCTGAAAGTTTTATTAGCCAGGTTGATTGCAAAATTTTCATGTAGTTTATTTAACGCAGTACAATTAAAGACAAGAGTTTTGAGAAATTATACAGTACGGATGTCTATTACGATTCAAGAAATTATTTTGAAGTAACATTTATTAAGAAGACATTGATCTTTTATTTAGGAATTTAAAATTAATTACCGAATATTATATTATATATACGAGGGATGAGAAAATATTCAGTTACCGTATTATAATTTTTGTTTTGGATATTTTAGTTTACGAGGTGTATTCAAAAGTTTTTAATAACCTGGGTAGTACTAAATTTATTTGAGTTTGAGTTGAATTGTTTTGGACGAGTGTTTGTTTTAGAACCTTCGTATAGAGTTTACTGAGTAAGCACAATCCTACTTTCCACAATCAGGTAGGGTTAATTAACATCCAGCTTAAGACAATTATTTTAGCAAAGTTTCGATTGTGGTGGCGCCTAGAGACATATTTTCCCGGACTGAGCTGTTTGAATGTAGGTGTAAGGTGTTTGAGCATATTAATCATTCATTTTACTTATTATTTCGACCACGCCCATCTCCCTGTTATCTGGCTTGGCAACCCGCTTACATTAGTAAGCATGCACGACGCCTAGTGCGGTTTGGACGTGTAACACCCTACAATACCTTTTTCTTCGTGTGTAGAAAAAAAAATCAAGTTCATATATCTATAAATAAAAGAAGAATTTGTCGAAGTCAAAGCTTTGTTTTCGACATACACATGCGGCTAAAATCTCACCTTTAGGTTTAATCTTTATATTTATTTTATATTTAATTTATATTTAAACGAATCAAATACTCTGTTCAAATCGGAACGACAAAATACCGGGTGGTAAAAAAGTTAATGCCAATTAACTTTCAGCATACCACTGTGGATGCCTGCGATACCTTCAGAAATAATGTGGGAATATGTTCAGGGATTCGCCGCTCATTATCAAAACGAGTGAAATTGTGTATCAAAACGAATGGTCATCATGTGGAACACCTTTTGTAACATTTATTTTTTTAGTTTTATTATTTATTTCTTCATTTTCGTTCTTAAATTCAAAGTTAAAATAAAAATGCTAACATATGTTACTTTGATTTTTAATTCCAATTAGCTAAGGTTTATAGGGAATTAAATTGAACTGTTCATCAACCAATATCTCGAAAACGGTTGATCTGAGAGGCATCGACCAAGTATAGCTTTTTTGCTTAGAACTGAAAAGGGAACAAACTAATTCAAACGGAACGTCAATATACCGGGTAGTAAAAATGTTAAGGCCAATTAACTTTTAGAATACCACTGTAAATGGCGCCCTCTGCAGGCAGCATCAAAATTAATAAAATATTTAAGTTTCTCGACCACAAAAACCCCCGTGCTCCAAATTTCAGGACCATATTTAAATTTGTTCGCAAAATATCGCCATAAAACCGAGGAAAATAAAATTTTTTCACACCCTGTAGGTCCTAAACAAAACGTTTCCGGACCTGGGTTTATATGAACTTTTTTTCTTATTTCTGAGTCTAGAATCACTACGCAAAGTTTGTCCGTAGAGTTTCAGGACACCCCGTGTAAAATATTATGTGGATAAGGGAAATAAAAGTATTTAGAGTACAATTTACGGTAAAAAAAATTATTATTTATAAAGAAGCGAATTTTTTTACAACAATATGATTTATACAGTACATTCCAAACATTTTGTAATGGATTCGGAATGCTCGTTATAAACTGGCCGTTTGCATTCTTCACAGCATTTCCGCGTTTTTCTTTAGAATGAAGCTGTTAAACGACAGAAAAGCAGCTGCCTACGTGCTTAGGTCAACCAGAAGCATCCTTTGGTGTAACTACCGTTGTAGGATTTGAAAGAACCGCAACTAGATGTCTAATATTGACTCTATCCCAGATCTGGTTGCAAAATGCTTCAAAAAGGTCGGGATTTTTGAACGCAACTCAATTGCAGGCATCGATAATTGCTTTTGCAGATCTTCCAAGAAAGTTTGTCTGCTATTGGTTGACCTGGTAGTGGTAGGGTTATTTTCTGAGTAGATAATGTAAGCTGCTAAGGCAGCTACGTCCAGCACGTTGTAAAACATGTCATGGGGCCAACGCAAGGTCTTGCATTTGGTATTGAGTAAGGTGTCTGTATAACGAAGGAGATGAACTAATTTAAGCTAACCACATCTGTGTACCTTTTTTTTGCTGTGGTTGACAAATTTTATTAAATTTTTGTGTGTATTTTATTATTTTTGAAATTGTTCTAACGGTGGAATACGTTGTCTTTTGAGATTAACTTCCATTATTTTATCGTTTAAATTTTAATACAAGCGTATTGAACCGTGTCATGGTCCAAATTTATTTGAGTGTTTGTTTTCATTTGTTACACTGACGAATTTGTATCGAAATTATGTGTCGTTACAAGGGGAGCGCAATTTAATTGTTATAACCATTTGTGGTTTTGGCTCACGAATAATAATTACTGTAATTTTTAGTAAAGGCCGACGTTGAAACTAGCTAGTATCTCTATATTTTAAATAAACTATGTGTTTTAATTTGAATAGAACAATATGATTAATGTAAGAATTGTGTTGACATCTCTACGGCAGTTCTTTTTCTACACGTGTAATACATAACTTTAAGTTAATGTACCTGTCGTTTTTTTAAATGTATACCCATTTATTATACATCACAACATTTACACACATTTTAAATGTTTGTTCTTTATGAGACTGGGTCATTGAACTAACGTCAATATTTTTTGTGTTTATTTGAGGTAAAGTAATTACGTTCAAAAGATATCATTGATTTTTGAATTATAACGCAATTTGTAAAGATCGACGAGTTAGTGCCTTAAATTATTTTCTTGAATTGGAGCATATTTTGTAGCGCACTGATTGATCTAATTTCAAGTGGTTGATAAAAGTGGAGTTGAAGATCAGTTTTAATAGACTTTCTAATGGGCCTAATTTCAACCTCTCCATCCTATTTAAAAAAATCACTTGGGGTCGCAGCTCCACCTGGAATATTGAAGTCATAAATCTATTGTTTCCTACATTTCCAAAATTTCATTTTTATATCTCCAATAACGGCGGGGACCTTACTGTAAATAATCTATGTATGTTTTCTTCTTTCCATAGTTTTCACGCCTAAAGATTAAAAGAAGCAAGCCAAACTTGATATGATTATTTATATTTTTGGTCTGTATCACTTAATGTATTCATCAAGCGAAGTACAGTAAAGGAATTATAGTCACTAATTACAAGGAATGATAATGACATTTAATACCAATAGAATTAAGTAACACACGCTTAACGACTGTTTGCATAATTATAATTTTATCTCTTGGTTATGAAATTATTATTAATTTTTTTTACAAATCACATGATAGTTTTTGAAAATTAATCAAAATGTTAAATAAATATATGAAATATGAATACTCAAATGTTTCTGCCATAATAGTTACGGGACGTTTATTAAGAACCTCAACTACGGAATTTAATTTTAGTAACAATTAGCTAAATGTTGATTAGATGGAATATATTGAACTGTGTTATGCATAATCGAACTAAACAACTTTAGGGTTAAAGTTGGTTATCAAAACATTCTGTTGAATATAAAACCACCGATCAGGTTCAGTGGGTGGAAACTTCCACTCAAATCTGAATAATGGCTTCTTGTACACAAAAATTCAAGGCTATTGAAATAAAAAAAATTTATCTAGGCAAAATTAATCCTGTCCTTACTATATAAGTAAGACAGTCTTAAATCATTTTCAGATTAGTTTCTCTGGTTGAAAGAATCACTAGCTATAATGAAAGGACAAGGTTTAGTTGTAACGTTTTGTGTATTCATACTTTCATCTACCTCTCGTGAGTATTACTTACAAAAATTATGCTTTCACTATATGTTAGCGTATATTTTCAGATGCAAGCATATTTGATGTAAGTATAATAATAATCAGATTTAGTGCAGCACACTCCTTTATCTGTTTTTTAAAAGGATTTGCTTAATGGATATGGATTAAACGTAGGTGGTTCAGCAGGAGTAGGTGGACTAGGTACTGGACTTGGTTTTAATCTTGGTTCAAACGCTAATGGTACTAACGTTGGAGTGTCACTAGGTCTTAGAGGACTTAGTTCTGATGAAGGAATTGCTGTAGGCACTGTAAGCTTTTTTTTGTTATTTTGGAGTTTATTTTAAATGTTTGCGTTGCGTTAAAGTCATTTAGTTTTTGGCGTTTACTATCAGTGAAAACTACCGTAAACCCAGCCTCTATGGGTCATGGGTGAGATCAATGATAACACACTTATTCAAATAATCTTCACATAAATTCACTCTAATAAACACAAATTCTAAGGTATTTATACAAGTTGCTCGTTTATCACTAATTCTCTTGTCTTTATCAAATACCGCTTATAAAGTATATTTAGAACTAGAAGGTTTGGAACTACTGAATTATTCGTAACATGTGGAACGTGTTTCGCAGGTGACTATACATTTTATAGATTCTGTTGACTACTTTACCACTACATCAATCGATTTTTAACCCCGCATTGAAGGCCTCAAACAGTTTTGGTCCTTCGAGCCGGACTGTAAAGAGCACGTTTAGTTTACGAAATGTTCTTTCTTTAAATAACTAAATTATAGTTGTCCGTAGATACGTTCGATTTAAAAATTATATTAATGCGCCTATAAATAATCAACATCACATTTCTTACTTAAATCGTTCTATGTTATTAACCATGTTGAAAATGTTTAAATTAAGTTATTTGATTTTTTATTTGTAGCTGTCATTTTAGGATGAAAAAAATTAAAAAAGGTTACTTACCGTTTCTTTTCATCAATTATCTTTGTTTAACGTTTTGTAACATTTCCGTGTTTGTACTTCTTTTTATTGCCTTCTTCAGTTGGTTTTATTCATTTTTTTTCCTTTAGAATGGAACATTGTTTAGTTATAATTTTTAGGTATTTTTAATATTTCTTCTATTATACAAATTCTTTTTAAATTAATAACTCCATATGAAACAGAGTATTCGTCAATAAAGTCTGTCTTCTACGTTTGATACTATTACATTTTTATCTAGAATCTTCCTTCTGTTATTTATTCGCCTTATGTGTAAGTTTACATCTTTTATTTCGTTATTCATTTAAGAATTTGTTCATTTATACTAACTTATAAAACAATTTAGCAAAGTCTCTTTTATTTCTTCCTTTTGGCACGTGGTTAAATATCTTTTATTTGCCTCAGCTTTATGCTCTGTTGTTATTCATTCATGTCTTCGATATTAAGCTGTATTGTTCATAATTTCGAGATTTTTTCGCATTTGCTATTCTTGTTCATTCGTTAATTTTAGAACTCGTTTATCTAGCTTTTCTTATTTCTATTGCCTATTTCTTTTTGTTTGTATAATTTATGTTTCAGTAGATCATTTGCTTTTTTAGTGACGCCCATTTAGTCCCCCATTTCATTCATTTCAAATTAACAGGACGTCCACATTATAATATTCCGAGATGTTCCGCATTTGCCATTCATTTCCATTTCCTGACCTTTTGAACTTGTTTATTATTTTTTCCTTATTTCTATTGCCTCAATTCCTTGTACTTTATATAATTTATATCTTAGCAGTTCGTTTGTGTTTTCCGTGATGGTCATTTTGTTCTTCACTTTATGAATTTCTATCGGTCTCTAATTACAGTTAACATCTTGTAGACAAGGCGATTTTTTTTATTATATCATTTAATGATCGTTTAAATTAAAATTAAATCTTACATTGTGATCAGTAATTAAAGTCACATTTTGGTTTTCAGGTTATGTATTATATTAAAAGTTAAGAATTAACAATGCAATTTTCAAGAATTCGCTAAAGACTAATTAGTATATTTTTTCAGAAACAAGCTATTTCCTTTAGGAGCCGCCTATCTCCAGAAACAGAAGTACTTATGCTAATTTCTATTTTTTGAAAATATTTGTAACGATTTTATTCCAGACATTGCTATTATTTAGAACGTTGATTCAAAAGGAAAGCAAAGGTTCTTCAATATTTAATCAATCTAAAAACCAATTATGGTAAATAGTTATTTAACAAAAAATTTTAAATTGTAATATATCTTTTTGTTTTAACAGGCCAAACGAGGAATTCCAGTCATTTTTGATGAAGAATCTATTAAGAACGTAAGATTCTAAATGTTTCCTAAATAGATAATCAACCACTTCTTTAGGTAATCGCACTTTACAAACGCTATGGGCTCGAAGATAATTCAGACGTCTAGTGAACGTTTTGGTCAGTTTCAGCAACGCTTTCAAATTTGCTGTATAATAAACAAAATACTCCAAAATATTGTATTCTTTGTTGATTAGTGATTGTAAGATAAAAAAAATGTTAAAATGTAAATTAAATTATTATGTAAAATAAGAAAACTATTAGAAATTAGTTATTGCTTTATGTAATAATAAAATCGATATTATAAGATCCTTCTTCACATAATTATACAGTCTGAAAGCTCCTTATGTGCTATTTGTTGGACACTGTTAACCTAGTACCACCGATTTTGGATTTTTGGTTCCAAATTATTTGCGCTGAGTTCTGTACGGCTAGTGACACTTTCAGATAGCACCATTATGGAATTTTTAATGGAGCCGTTTTCTTTCGAAGCTACGTTTACGCTGTCACCACCATTGTGTCGCACATCTCCAGAAACCTAGCGCTAGTTGACCTATTGTCAACTAGCGCCATAGTTTGAAAGTTTGCACCACTCCACAGAGATTTAGGACAGAAACTTTCTAGTACCAGTATTTTCTTTTTCAAAATGAAATTTGGACGTTCTGTGCTATATTGGACTAGCACCACTGAAATTTTTACGTAAAGGTAGTCAGTGTAAGAGTACGAATTTTCCTTTTCATAACATGCTGTATTGTCGCTAGTACCACAACTACGAGCTGAACGTGCAAAACTCAACCCCAGGTTCATTAGTCAGTTTTATGGATATGTCCCCTGGCACTACCATTGTGTTATTTTGGATTGTGTTTGGGCGTTAACCAAGCTGCACCGCAGTGTTTCAGAGTTCACTTGCGGTTACAAAGATATTCAATATTTCTCTTCAGGGAGTGCTGTGTTAACTCTAGCAATACCATTGCCATCTATAACGCGCGAGACCTATGGTTAGGTTTCTTAGGTACCTCGTAACGCTAGTACCACCTTTTAATAATTCAGGGGTGATTTGCCTTAGCACCATCCCTTTGTTTTTGCGATTGAATCTGAGCTTTATGCACTCAGTAGACCTAGCGCTAGATTTAACTTATGGATATAGATATTAGTATTCTTTGAGCAACTAGGTTGACCCTAACACCATAATTACGAACTCGAGCACTCTGAACGCCGTGGCGTAATGAATTTAAACAACCTTTATTGAATTTATCCTTACAAGTTGTGAAAAATAAATAAGTAATCTTAAAACTGATTATGCCTTTTTGCAGTTTTATGCCAGGTATAGTTTAATGGCTGTCTTGTCTAACTTTAGCTTGCCCTCGGAATAACCTCGCTTTTAAAATTTTTCAACAAAAATGTGGTAACTGTATTACTAACTACTTCATTAGGCACGGCTTAAAAAAGACACTAAATCAATTATATCGGACTGGAATTAAACATAAACTAGGTATTGATATACTGAATTGAATAATTAGTTCAACATTTATCAAATATTAACGAAATATCAATCAAAAATATCTGATGTAAAACAGCACACTACCTTTCAATCTATGAAGTGAAATTAAAATATATAGAACAATGCATTATTTAGGATATTTATGCGCACTTTTTTACAGTACGTTCTTAATGAAAATGGGCAACATGGAAAAACAGCAATTTGTAAGATTGATGATAAACTTACATGTCCATTAAGAGATTAATAGACGTGCTAACTTAAAAAAAATTCCAAAGCCTCTCGCTTCAATAGAAATGTGTATAATACAGATTAAACACATTAAATCATATATGAGTAATTCTTAAGGCTTATTTGGCTTCAAATTAAGAAACTACAAAGGAAAATTATGTACAATAAAATTATCATTAAAAATATGCCTTCACCCTTTTTTTATTAAATGGGTCAGTATCCAGATTTGCAAAAATTTTAACATCTAGCTATTAAGACATTTTTTGGCAGCAAATTACGCGTCTTATCAAAAAACTATAAAACATAATTTATGATGTTAAGCTTTGTATGTCAATATTTTTATACAGGGTCCTGCAATAGTGCGTCAGGCATCCAAGCTACTATAATAATTAAGTTAGGAAATTAGTTTGAACGCAGACCTACAGGGTACATATGAGTGTGCTCCAAAAGGTATGACGGCATAAAATGGATTTCTTAAATTTCATATCTTGTATTTTTTGCATACTTTAGCTCGTTTTTGTGTTGTTATTTCCTAAAATTATATTTAATTTGGTTGGTAGTTTACAAGCATTAAATTAAAAATCATAACAAAATCATTTTGCACGCCTGGAAAGAATTATTAAAAAAATGGTCTTAGATCTGTTTAGTTCAAGATAGATAGTATTAACTTTAATACAAGAAGTCTAACGATAGTTTGACATTAAATACTTTTTTCTTATTTTATACAGGGTGTCCAAAATTTAGTTCCAAAAACGACAACTTTCAACACTATCTAATTCAGAATTTAAATACAGTCATTTTTGTATTACAAGTGTATTAAAACTCTAGACCGTTATCAGGATGTTTACCAAAAACCCCCAAATATGCACATTTTATTAGTAAAGTAACAGTAAAAATGACCCCGTACCAAAATTGCGGTTTGCGATGGATATAATTTAGTGCTACTATTATCCTTGCTTGCTGATGTTCAAAATTACAGATGGTTTGGTAACCTATGTGTTTTTTAAATCGAAATACATAAGTACTTTAGGGGATAATATTTTATTTTAAAATATCTGGTGTGGAACACCACACGACCTTCCAATCAAATCAAATTAAAAGAAATGAAATAATTTTAATAACATTTTTTAAGGATAATTATGCGACCTCTTTTACAATAAGTTAATTATGAAGGTATGCAACATTGTAAAAACAGGAATAATGACCTATGTCAAACAGCCGCTCTCAAACAGAGGTTAATATACATCTAAATACTAACTTAAAAAATTAAAAGAAATGAAATAAATCGAATTATAATTTTTTTTATGGCAACTATGCAACCTCTTCCTTTATACGTTCATAACGAAGACAGGCAACGTTGTAAAACCAAAAAAATAATCTGTAAGAATGGCGTTTAAACATGTCGAGATAGATAGATAATATACACAAAGCCACCCGCTTCTATAAGATACCAATAATGCAGTATAACCATCTTTATTCATATTTAATTAATTTTTTGACTTACATTATGTTAAAACACTTTATAAAGAAAAGCTATGTAAAATATAATTTTCTTTAAAAAATATGTCTATACTTTTCTGATAAAATGAATTATTATTCAGATAAAAATATTAGATCAAATTAAATTCTATCCTAGGAACCACTTTTCCGCTAAATTACGGATTATATGAAACAATTGCACACAACACAATTCATCGATACGTTTAAGGTCTACTTCAAGGTATCTTTATATCTTTGAAATACGATGCTGTTTCAGATATTTGATGAAAACCAAAATCTGCCCCTAATAAACCACCGGATTTCTTTCAAATTCTATTGAGTTCTAAGCCATATAAAAACCAGCCTACATACAAAATTGTCAGTACGCAAGCGTTCTTGCTTTGGAGTTATCGTGGATACTATCGTACATCCATACACACACGCACGCACTCACTCACTGGCACGCACACACAAGCAAGCCCGCACGCACGCACGGACGCACGCATGTACTCACGCACGGTCGTACGGCCGCACGCACACACGCGCGCACACACACCCACACACGCACAGGCAGGCAGAGAGATAGACAGACGGGCAGACAGACGGACGGACAGACAGACAGGCATACAGACAGGCAGGCAGATAGACATACATACATACAGACAGGCAGACATACAGGCAGACAGACTGACAGACTGACAGGAAGGCAGGCAGGCATGCAGCCAAGCAGGCAGACAGCAGACAGACATGCAGACAGACAGAACACAGACAGACAGATATCCTGACAGGCAATAACACAGGCAGACCGACAGACAGACAGACATACCGACAGACATACCGACAGACAGACAGGCAGACAGACATCCGGACAGACAGACCGACATACAGACAGACAGACAGACAGACCGACAGACGGACAGGCAGACAGTGAGACAGACACGCAGACAGGCAGGCAGACAAGCAGACAGGCGGACATGCATACAGGCAGACAGGCAGACAGGCACACAGGTAGACAGGCAGACAGGCAGACAGGCAGACTGACAGACAGGTAGACAGGCAGACAGGCAGACAGCTGCACAGCAAGACAGCCATACAGCCAGACAACTAGGCAGACAGACAAGTAGGCATTCAGCATGCAGGTAGGCAGGCAGGCAGGTACGCAGACAGACAGTCAGACAGACAGACTGACAGACAGACAGACAGACAGACAGACAGACAGACAGACAGACAGACAAAAGACAAACAACAAACAACAAACAGACAAACAACAAACAACAAACAACAAACAGACAAACAACAACAGACAAACAGACAAACGACAAACAGAAACAGACAAACAGACAAACAGACAAACAACAAACAGAAAACAGACAAACAGACAAACAGACAAACAGACAAACAGACAAACAGACAAACAGACAACAGACAAATCAGACAATAGACAAACAGACAAACAAGAAAGAAAACAGACAAACAGACAAACAGACAAACAGACAAACAGACAAACAGACAAACAGACAAACAAAAATAGACACACAGACAAGACAGACAAACAGGCAACATACAGACAGACAACAGACAAACAGAAACAAGACAAACAGACAACAACAAACAGACAGACAGACAGACAGACAGACAGACAAGACAACATACAACAGACAGACAGAGATAGACAGCAGACAGGACAGGCAGACAGACACAGACAGATACAGACAGGCAGACAGACAAACAGATAACAGACAAACAGACAAACAGACAAACAGACAAACAGACAAACAGACAACACAGACAAACAGACAACACAACAAACAACAACACGACAAACAGCACACAACAGACAAACAGACAAACGACAAACAGACAAACAGACAAACAGACAACAGACAAACAACAACAGACAAACAGACAAACAGACAAACACGACAAACAGACAAACAGACAAACAGACAAACACACAACAACAAACAACAAACAACAAACAACAACAACAAACAACAACACACAACAAACAGACAACACAACAACAAACACACAACACACAACAAACAGACAAACAACAAACAGACAAACAGACAAACAACAAACAGACAAACAGACAAACAGACAAACAGACACAACACGACAAACAGACAAACAGACAAACAGACAACAGCAAACGACAAACAGACAAACAACAAACAGACAAACAGACAAATCAGACAAACAGACAAACAACAACACAACAGACAAACAGACAAACAGACAAACAGACAACACACAAACAGACAAACAGACAAACAGCACAACAACAGACAAACAGACAAACAGACAAACAGACAAACAGACAAACAGACAGACAGACAGACAAACAGACAAACAGACAAACAGACAAACAGACAAACAGACAAACAGACAAACAGCAAACAGACAAATAGACAGACAGGCAGGCAGGCATACAGGCGGAGAGACAAACAGAGAGACAGACAGACAGACAGGCAGACAGACAGGCAGGCAGACAGACAGACAGACAGACAGACAGACAGACAGAAGACAGACAGAACAGGCAACAGACACTCAGACACACAAGACACACGACACACACACAACACACACACACCACGCACACACACACACACACACACATACAAACACACACACAACACACACACGCACACACACACACATCACACACACACGCACGCACGCCGAACGCACGCACTCACCACGCACCACGCACGCCCGCACGCACACACGCACCACACACCACGCACCCACCCACCCACACACACACCCACACACGCACACACACAACCACACCTCACACGCACACAGACACACACACACCAACACCACACACACACACGCACCACCAACCCACACACACACGCACACGCACAAACCACACCACACACGCACACACGCACACACCACACACGCACACACGCACACACGCACACACGCACACACGCACACACGCGCACACACACACGCACGCGCGCACACATACACACACGCACACAAGTTTTGAACATTTAGACGATTAAATTTGTTTTAAATATTTTCATTTACCTTGTTTGTACGTGTTACATTGTTATTTTTTATTATTGATATAGTTGTATATCTTTATAAATTCAGTATTGTCAATTAGCGGCTTAATGTTTTGTTGCACTGTCTATAAGTAGCAATTTATACTTATCATGTCCGAATTTGAGAAATTATTTTTTATCTTCTTCATACTCTCTTAACAACCAAGACAACCATTATCCAATGTTATAACACAACTTAAATAGTAAATTGGTAAACATGGATAGCTCAATATTTTAACAGTTTGTTTAAACAGGTGTGTTAGGTTCTAATATCAAAGCTATCCACTTTACTTTCTTTAACATTTTAATATCAAAAATTCAACAAAATTTCTAATTATTTAGAAAATGCTTAACTTTAGGTATAGGAAACTCAAACACCAATTAAAAGAAAATTCAAATCTTCATCGACTGCATTAACAACATATAGGCAAAATATTAACTTATTTACGTTCAAAGTTTTATAAGATAGAGGCATGTTTACAAAAACCCTGTGCATAAAAATTAATAATTAATCGTACTATGTTGTATGGCAAAGTTTTACTTATTATCTATGCAAAATTTCAAAATATAATTTTAATAAGTACCAAAGATATTTGGATTTTAATGTCGAGCGGTTACTGTAAATTTTTTTATTAAATAATTTAAATCTTTAAAAATATAAATTTAAGGTATATGGTATTTTGAACAAATTAAACGTAAAATTTTATACACAATTTAAAAAAAAAATTAAATATTGTATTATTCTGTTCAATTTCCGGTATAACCAAAAGTTCCACTTTCTTGAAGATATTTTTATTTAGTATGTGTTTTGTGACCATGTCGACCCAAGTTTTCAGAATCGTATAGTTATGAATATATATATATATATATATATATATATATATATTTATGAAAGATACGTGAATACGCATTTTATGGTGGGTTCCATAATATACCTTTTATATGAAGTATGTACAGATTGGTTCTTGTTCTCATGCTGCAGAGGTCGCATTTATATACAGCTTGTCTGAATATACTAACGTAACCTAGTGTAGCCCGGGTAGTGGCAGCTATGTTCGGGCTCCTTAAGGGCTACTTCGTATATACTAAATGAGTCCGAATTTTAAACATCGATTTATTTGCAAATTATTCCGTTAAGAAATGGCCAGAGGACGCGGTAAACAAAAATAAATATAAGACTTTTTTAAGAAAGAAATGTCCAAAAATTAAACTATTGAAATGTAAATTGTTAATTGTTAGTTTGAACTATTCCTTTGTAATTGTGACATGCAATAAAATTTAGATAACAATCCATTTGAAACCAGTTGGTGTAGAAATAATATAAAAATATTGAACATTCCACACAATCAATTTAAAAATATGTTTCTACCGGCGTAAGACAATTAAAAAAATACCTTTGTGTAATGCTTAAATTATTTCAATTGCATAGGATTGGGGGAATATTTTATATACAAAATAGGAAGCTACTATAAGATTTTTAGTACTATTTTTTTTTCAGTTTGAAGTGCAGAAAAACAAACAATATTCAATATTAAACTACTTCTTCACTTACATGTGAGATAAATTCTACGTAAGTGCTATATTTTATATTGTAATTGTAAAGATTTCAATTTTAATGTTGAAATTAAGCGTGCTTTCTTTAAATTAAATTTTGCGTGAATTACTAATATTGTATGTATCCAATAATTTTTGGCTGTTAGGTTAAAATAATGTGTGATTTATGTTCAATTAAGTATTTGCACTAATTACAACGATACATTTACAATTAGTGTTATCCGCGGATTCGTCAACTAATTGGTATGGTATTGTTAACACAGAGTTTATTGCATTAAAAAGTATTACAACTTAAACATAAACATTTACCCAGTTTACAGTATCTGAAAATCACCCTTTTAATTTAAATGTGATACACTTTTTTCTCGCCCATAATGTCTAAAGTCTACCTTGTATGTTTATATTTAAACTATTCTTGTTACGGTTCTACACGAGTTCATGTTTTATAACAATTCCTTGGTATATCTGAAAACATTTTTAAATTTTTATAAAATATTTAAGTACAGTCCTGGTTTTAAAACAGTGTTTAAAGATTGAAATACATTGGATTATATAAGCTACCATGCGTCTATGTGTCGAATACGAGGTCTCCACTCGTAGGAGATCAAATAATGTTGGATGACACTCCTAACCAAGCCGACCCTGTATTTTATCACTACAGACACTGAAATTATAACAGATGTATGCTCCATATTTCTTAAATGAATTTGCTGCTCGTATGGTTAAAAACGGAAGATACGTTACATTACCCTCCACTTCTCTTTAACCCTTAATTATACCCCCTACAAAAAATGTCAAAAACCGTCCAGTCGTATCCACTTAATGAGGAACTTACACAAATTTTAATCTCCTAATGGAATTAACCAGGATAATGATATCGACCTTCAGCTCCATGTTTCACGTAAGGAGAGCATCTTTTTAAATAGTTTCTTGTTTTACACCTCCACCATGTAGACTTTCGTACCTGAAAATTTCATGTCTCTAAGTTAAATAGTCTGGACTGTGAGTTGATGGGTGGATCAGTCAGTCAGTCAACTTTGTGACTCATATACCGGTGGTCAAAGTAAGGAATAAATAATATCTCGTAAAGCACATTTTTCAAAATCGCTCGACCCGTCGATTTTATATTTTTCATATGAAAAAAATTATACAGGTGTCTCAAAAAGATTTGCTAAAAAATTTTTTTCAAATTGCAACCAATTTTTATTGCATTTTGGATTGCCCTTACAATTCTAAACATTTGCAGCATTGCGATACCTAAGTCCAAACGTTTTGGAGTTATTCGCATTCAATATTTAAAAATTGAAAAAGGTCATGAAGAAAACGAAAATAAAATAATTTTTATAACGTTTTATTATATCGAAAACAAAGATTCGTAAACTTAAAATAATTTTATTTCAGCAAATGTTCGAAATGTCCTCCGTTAGTCAACTGACAATAGCCCAATCGATCTACAAATTCCTGCTGCACATTTCGAACCATTTCGGGCGTTATTCGACGTATTTTGAGGGATGCGTTGTTTTAAATCATCTAGATTTGCCGGTTGGCTTTTAAATATTGCCTTTGAGGTATCCATAAAAAAAGTCTAGTTTGTTAGATCGGTGATCTTCCATCAATAACACCGCTCCTTCAATCCACCTGTTTGGGAAAGTGTCAAATAAGTTCGAACTACTACAGCAAAATAGCACCATCTTGTTGGAACCAGATGTTATGGTGTGGCAAATCCGGATGTTCTATCGTTTTCTTCATGACCTTTTTAATTTTTAAATTTTGAATGCGAATAACTCCGAAAGCTTAGACTTAGGTATAGCCATGCTGCATGACAAATATTTAGAATTGTAAAATCAAAATGCAATAAAAATTTTGAATTTGAAAAAATTTTTAACAAATCTTTTTGAGACACCTGTATAAATTTTTTTTTCGCAAAATATGTCGAAAAATATAAAATCGACGGGTAGCGATTTTTGAATAAAATTGTGCTTTACGCGATATTGAATTTACTCCTTACTTTACAACCACCCGGTATAAAAATTATTAAATTCGTGATTACCTAAACTTTACTTCGGGTCACTAGTGACATAGCTTACTTGAACACTCAATGTTGCTTTTATTTTAATTCCTTCAAACTTTTCTTTAAAGACTACCTTAGAACTTATTTATTGATATTTACTTATGTTTAATGTGAATCGATTTATTTTGTAGAATTGTATTTTTTTCCTGCATTTTCGCAATGTCAATTTAAAGGAGATTTGATTTTTCACATATTCCATGGGCAATTTTTACCCACCGTGATATTTAAATGTTAATATGATTGGCGGAAGCAGTGTTAGAATACAAAAGTATGGCCAGTACTTAAATCTTTCTGTCAGACACATGTTGTAGTCAAATCATTTTATTTCAATGTTTTTGTAAAACTATGGTGCTTGGTATCGAGTATCGATATATCAATTCATCGTAAAGGCAATCACCGGTTATTTCTAGTATTACTCTACGAAACCCCAAATTAATAACTAAAAACAAGAATATTAAATTAAATTGCTGTCCCTGACATCAGAGTTTTTTTGTCTCTTATACTATATTTGAAACTTCTCTGGAACAAACTTAAAATCAGCTTTTTTGACATTCACTAAATCTACTATTTTGTTATAAATTATTATTAAATAAATAAACTAATGCATAAAGTTCATAAATTTTTATTGTTTTGCTAGAAATCAGTGATAGGAAAGGGGTGGCTAAAAACTTCAAACTATACGTGAGTTATTGTGTATAATTCACTTATAAAAATTAGCCTGTTTATTCAAAATTTTCACAATCTAATTTTTTTCCTAAATATCTGTAACATTGCTCATTTATATAATAAACTATTTACCTTTTACTTTATGATTTTCTAAAAAAAATTAAATTGGTTTTTTTGTGCAATCACCAGTACGATAGAAAATATAAGTTTATATTGTTGTTCTATTCAGTAGTATTAATCCAAAAATGAAATATAAAGATATTAACACCGCATACGGAAAGGTTAAATAATCATATTTAATATAGCTTCTTGTCCTTGTTTACTATGTAGAAAAAATTATCACAAATGTTCACGTTTCTTTTTAAATTACCATTATTTCATACTTAATTAACGCAAAACGTAGCATAGCATATTTAACATTTACTACTTCTTATTTTAACGAATAAATTAAAAACTGTACGGTAATGACAATGCATTTTATTTATTACAATGAATAATGGGTTTAAGTTAAAAAATGAACGGAACATTTGTGTTAATTTGTGTTAATTGCAAACACTTTGTACTCATAAAAAGAACTAAGCTTTTGAGATGATAACGATTTATTTATAGTACCTTTAGAAAATTACTTATAACATAACGAACAAGCATCCAGTAAGTGTATTGTCTCAAAAATCATGGATAAATTTATTATTGTTGAAAGTACTAGTCAAAATTTTAAAATATTGAAGATGATAGCATTACTAAATTAAAATAATCGATTGGACGTATCACTTTGATTTTTTATTGCTATTAATATCAAAGAAGTATTATTTTAATTTTACAAATTTTTAAAGATCTCAAACTTATTATGTCAACATAGTTAGCCATTTTCTTCTATGTAATATTATATAGTTGGGCTTTGGTGTCTTGCTACAGTTCACTTTTACGGCGGCAACTTTGTCGGGACTCACAAGTACCTAAGAGTATATACTTTATCTAAAGATAGTGATATATTTTTGTTGGATCGAGCCCATAGAGGTATTGTACAGCTTTTACAGCAATTGGAAATTCAGCATAAAATGCCAGTATTACTAGGGCGTGGTCAACAGAAACTAACCACAGAAGCAGCAAACGATACACGTTTAATAACAAAACACCCATGGTTGGCCGAGCAAGGAAAGGACATTTCAAAACGATTTGTAAATTCTTCGATGAAATTTTTAATATCCAAAGTGCGAAACATATTGGTGATTACTACAGAATTGCCTGAGCAATCATAAATCCTCTTATTCATATGGAAGGAGCAACTGTTCAGCTTGCTAGAGAGGCGTTGCATCGAGCTAGAGATGCCAATGTTGTACAAACACGAGTAGAAGTTAATAACTTACGCATCAGGCGTGCTATTTGGGGAAGATTGGATAATCTGGTACCTCATTTTCCAAGACTATATGTCATGTGCCTGCGTAATTTGACAATAGGAGTTAACCAGATTAAGCTCGCCAGAAATGGAAATGACGAACTTGAACTTGATACACTGTTAAATGAGAATAATTTCATCAAACTGAGAGTTTATTCTAGATTACGCAATGCTACGAGGCATGAAGTTTTTATATCATACATCAATCAGGATATTCAAGAAGAAAATAATCCTATAGAAAGGTATTATTGCACGTCAATCTGGAGGGAGGACCCTTGGAACATGTTCACATGTTACCAGCATTTTGTGGTTTCTTGGATATGCGCACCATGAGCAAAATGTTAAATATCCAGATGGTAATCTTCTGCACACAACAATGGACGCTGCTCATAGATGAGACGACAATATTCACGTGGAGGTTATTAATCATTAATAATTAAGTAAACAGGATGAACAAAAAGACTCACGCCAGAGAAAAGATTGTAATTCAATAATAATTTATTTAATTTATTTTTTAATTTCCTTTCAATATTATAATATTATTATAATAGTACACTATATCCGTGGGCGCTAGCGCACTATATACTGTTTTATGTACCATGTCAGAGGATTCAAAAGTGGACTTGTCGATCCTAGGAACAAAAAAATTATCGAGGGCGTTTGCCAAGACCGTTCACTTGCTCCGAGGAACGAATAATTCCTCTTTTGTCCGCTTGTAAGGTCCATAAACATAATTATCAAATTAACTTAAATATCGCTGAAATGCTGACTTTCAACTGCTCGTAGCATAAAAAATATAGTGTTTAGAGATTTGTGCCCATGGAGACTTTTGATCAGTGAGTCAAAAGCTAAAACATATTGAAATTTCACACAATTTAACCGAGGGCCAAAATTCATAAGTTTTGTGCGCAGTCCTTTTACCTGGTGACAAATTAATTAAAATTAAGTTGTCAGTTTTGTAACAATTTTAAGGTGATTCACTATTTTAAAAGTTTAAACGCGCCATCAATTATTTAGCAAAGTTCATAGGTTCAACACTTTAATTTACAAAAGAAATTATTTAATCTCATTTTAGATTATGAAACTCACTGAATGTTATATTGAAACGCTAATTATACATTGTATTTTATTGTATGGGTGATTAAATTTGGTACAAAATATAATAAATTGTACGTATTTAACCTTCACTGCCTATAAACATTGCTGAAATATAATGGAATTTAAAATTTATGAACGGAGACTCATGTAATAAAGTCAATAGTAAAAGAAAAGTATTAAACCATTCTATTTTACAACACTTTTGTTTTTCACTGGCGTTTATAGACATAAATAAAGCAATTAAGATACTATTGTAACACAATTATCAAAACAACTATAAAAAGCAAAAAATGCGTGTTATTACTGATTACAGGATTATTAAATGATGTAAGAAACAGGTAATAATAAGAAAACCAGAGTAAAGTAAGAACTATTAAGAAAGTACTGCATTTAATCATGTAGCAATTCGACGTTATACATTGACATACATAAATGAATTAATTAGCTATAAATTATATTTAGACGCAAATTAAAAATAAGTATAACATAAATAGAAGATATATGTTGCATAATTTGAAACTAGAAATTGTTTCGTAAACAGGGAAGTGTTAGAGTGTAATTAAGGAATATGTAATACATATAATGTCATAAAATATACTCTTTCTTAAATGTATTGACGTTATTAAATAAAATAAAAGCACTTTACATTGAATTTGTAATCCAACCGAAATTTCAAATTAATGCGTGTTTATTATCTGGATGAGACGGGAATAAACGCAAGAAATAAGGTTTTTAAAATGCGGTCTAGGACAGTAGGGCGCGGCCAGTAGTGTACGGCCGAATAGCCCGGTTTGTCCGTTTCGTCCAATAATATCATCGTTAAATTCCCCCACATGCTATTTTTCAAAATTTCTTTGTAATATTCTAAAACACATTTTAGGCGATGACATCAACCGATGTCGAAATAATGATTTCCACTACTTGTGTTTTATTTATTGACTTTAAACCAACAATTTAAAAAATGTATATAACATAAACCAGTCAAAAACGAATTAAATAAATTATTTATATATATATATATATATATATATATATATATATATATATATATATATATATTGAGATGATTTAAATTACATTCGTGTAGCTATGTAAGTCACATAGTGAATAATTTCTTTAGTTTGTACAAATGGTACATCTCGTTATATATAATTTTAGATAAGAATGATTGATTAACATTGAGATGTATGTAAATTTAAATATTTCATAATAAAATGTTAATATAATTATATTCGACAGCATATTACATTTAAGTATAGGGTATGTTAGTTATCGTTATGATTTAATTCAAGTTCATATTTAGTTAGTAAGTTTATTTAAACATAATGTTCCCTAATGACATGAGGTACAAGCTGTAGTTTACAAAAATAATGTTAAAAACTAGATATAGGCTGGTATCAATGTCAAAATTTAAATGTACGCAGCCAAGAATCTTGAAAACATTCGTGTTAGTGCGATAAACGTATATAAGTGCTAAAATTACGAAAAAACAGAACAATTACATTGGTGATTAACTACATAACATAAACTAGCCAGCAGTTCTGGAATTATTGTGTTTAATCAACATTTACAGACCTTAAACTAGTGATTTGCAACAATTCGACACTAGTCTTAGAAGAACTTATAAACCTATAAAAGTGTTAAAATAAATTAAATTGAGACATAAGCATTAAGTATAAACACTTTCACATACATTTAAAGTGTTTAAAAGTGTAAAATTATACATTGAAAATTGTAATATCAATTTGAGGTTATCTTATTTCCTCACATAAAATTTATGTAAAAGTTATTTTAGATTGAAACGATTTGTTTAAAATAAATTATGAGAGATAAAAATAATAAAGTAGCCTCAATTTCAAGTCACAATTCACTAGATTTGTGAGCATTTTGTCAAATTTAGTCTGTAAGGGTGTTGGAAAAATTAAAATAATTTTTCTTTCAAATTGGCCGTAGGCATGTAAAAGATGAATATTTATATGTAGTAGCATCCCATATTCATGTGGAAATCAATTCCAGGCCTGTAAAGTACATAAAATTAACTTAAAATCAATAATTCAATGTGAAAATCAACTTGGTTAATAATTGGAGGAATTAGTTCATGTTTGGATTTAGTTTATAGGAAAATTTATGTAGATTATGAATATATTATTAGTTTTAAGATAGGTTTAAGGGGGCAAAAGTTATGAGGTTTTGAAATTATATCGTAATGCAAAAAATTCTTTAGCCAATCAGAATTTAGGAGACATTGTAGGTAACTATTGATACCAATCGAAGATTTTGGTTTCTAGCCCTTGGCATGTAAATAGAAGTGCTGAAGGAGTAGGATCTCTCTCAATTTTTCTCTGTTTCAACGGCTTGCTAAGGCAAGATGTTGCCAAATTTTTTGTGATATTATTTTAAACAAAATAACGTCACTTTCGATAAAAACAAAGTGCGATTTTAGTATCTGAAGTGTTAAAAAAATAAGTGATAGTCATTTGTCGGGAAATAATTTAAAATTAAGGTTAGTTTACTTTTTTAAAAATCAAAATCGGTTGTTATCGATAGTGAATGAAAATATTTCCGCAGTTTCGACATTGTTTTTTTTTTAAGTTTGTTTGTTTACGTTTGTTATGGAGATTTAATTGTGTTCTCTTCGTGTTATCATCATTATACATTTTATTTACTGGAAGCGTGTTTAATTTAAAATAACCTTCAAACTATCCATGCTTTTCAAAATTTATTTTGAAATAAAAATAATAAGTGTGATGATCCTAAAAATAAAGATTCGTCAGAAATAAAGTAACATTAGTGAAACTTACGTAAACGTATATGCAGTTAATATTGAAGCAAATTTGGAAGTTCGAGAAACAGAGTTGGAGTTCGAAGGAGCTGTTTTCTACGATCAACTTCATCATCAGTGGCCAGATAAGGAGGACATTTTATGTGAGTGTTATGATTTTGTACATATTGTTGACATTGATAATTTCATTGTTGTGTATAATTTCCATGCTTTGTAACAAACATGACGTGCGACAACGTGTATGCATGTCCAAAGGGAACATTATTTGGTCTAAAATTTTAAATGGTTAATATAATATTGAATAAATTCAAACGTATTTATACTTACATGTATGGCGTATTTCATTTTGCTTGTAATCAAAAATCACATGTTTGCACATTCACAGCGCATGCCCAAGTATACATTTTGAAGAATTTTTGTTTTGTACAGGGTGTGACACATATATTGATACAAATTAAAATTTATAATTCAATTTCTTTGAACAAGTTAGATATAATAAAATATAATTGGGCAATAACTCAATGTGCATTAATCAAATTAACTATAATTATAATATTCAAAATCTTAGTATAATTCAAATAAATAATCATTTTATTTGTCATATAAATATAAAGCCTCATCTAAATTTTGAACCCTATCCCCTTTGATGAGTCTTCACATGCGACTGTTTTTAAAAGTTAGTTTGGGCAATATAAATAATTATAAAAATAAAATATTAATACATGTTACGGTTAATATTAGTTAATCAAGTATAAATATAAATTAATATTATCGTAATATATATATATATATATATATATATATATATATATATATATATATATATATATATATATATATATATATATATATATGCAACATGAACCAAAAACGTACCC
Organism: Vesta saturnalis; assembly: GCA_036346205.1. Lineage (NCBI taxonomy): Eukaryota > Metazoa > Arthropoda > Insecta > Coleoptera > Lampyridae > Vesta > Vesta saturnalis. The sequence continues at coordinate 23,642 of JARFJB010002072.1, forward strand.
CTGCTTCAAGTGTATGTTCTACACATAAATTGAAAGCGAAAAGTCAGATAAAATTTTTCTCTAAAATATATGGCTACAATGTGACAGGCCCTCAAAATTGAATTTTGAAAATCGTTTTTCGCAAATAACTCGATAACCTTTAGGAATTTCAAAATGCTATCCCCATTTAAAATTATTTCTTTGTTGACGACTTTTTTCTGGTTTGATTGGATTGTCTATGAATGGACTGGAAGTGTTAGTTTTCACATTGTTCCCGTATACTTTCTATTTCAAATTTTGTGTGTGTGATTGTTCAGGTATTTTGGTGACTTTTTTGCGTCCGTTATTCGATTTTCTGCAAATTGGTCCTCTTGCTTGAGTGAACGGTTTACGAGTTATTTGCAATTTCATCAATCACGGTCAATTAAATACTACTGCACCAAAATTTATATATATATATATATATATATATATATATATATATATATATATATATATATATATATATATATATATATATATATATATATATATATATATATATATATATATATATATATATATATATATATATATATATATATATATATATATATATATATATATATGTATGTATGTATATATTCAATCTTAGCACTGATTATTATTATTTAGTACATCGTACTTACTACTAATTTATTAATACGTTCAATTCAGTAAGTCTAATCTAATAATAATTCTAATATGTAGGTATAGGTTATGCATTCGACTTATTAACCCATTTTACAGATTTTGGCCAAGTTTCGCCATGATCGACCATAAGTCTGGATGTGTGTGTCGCTTTGGACGTATGTTAGTATCCACGATAACTCTATTATGAAGACACTTACATACTTAAAATTTAAAAAACTTGTTTTCATTTCGTTTGGAGCTGTTTAAATTTTGGGTGAAATCCAGTGACGGGGTTAGTAGAGCGATTTTTGGTATTTATCAGATATTTCTAAAATAGTTGCATATTTAAAAATTATAAAAATACATACATATATATATATATATATATATATATATATATATATAGACCTTTAATATTAACGCGTAATTTACAAACAAAAAAATTCCTAAATATTAGTTCAAATTTAATAATGATTGATTTTATAACAAGAAGTGTAGATATATTTTTTTAGGAAAATTTAATGTTGCATAACTTTTCTTCACAAACTTTCTTAAAGGTCAGTTTAAAAATGAATTAAATATACAGAAAATGGTTAAACTGTGTTACCGATATGTTTATAGAAGCGGGCGACGTTGGAATTTTTTTTAAATTAACATCTATTTATGTCTATGAATCTTTATCTGACTTGAAGTTTTAAACGTCATTCTGATTATTGATTTTGTTTTTACAATGTTGCCTATTTAATCCGGTCAAAAACTTGAAAAATGCTTCTGTTATGAATTTAGAACCAAATAATATTACTTTTTGGTGAATGGTGTTTTCTTAATAATTCGACCCTGCTGAATCAAAAAATACCGATTGCCAAACCTCCCCCCAAGTGGCCCTCGTCGTGAGTAGTTATACAAGGCCGATCCTAACCCAAAAAGTTACTAGAAAAGTTACTAGATTTGAAAAAGTCACTAGAATAGTAACTAGATTTGCAAGGTCACCTTGGGGGTCAGATGATAGCTGGTTCGTGTCCTTGCTAGAACGTGGTGTATCATAACTAAAAATAGTCGGTGCTTGTCTGCAGTAAAAGGAGGTCGCGTCATAGCTAAAAATAGTCGGTTCAAGACTTAGCTAAAAATTATAGTGACAGCACCATCATTAAGAATAGCTGGTGCGAGGTATTAAAAAATAGTAGGCAACGAAACACTTGTGTGGTTTGAATCTCTGCTATGCAAATATGTCACAAAGGGAAATAACCAGATATGTGCGGTTCGTGTCTGTGCTAGACACACATCTGGTTCGCGTCCTCGCTAAAAGGTGGTTGTATCATACCTAAAAATAGCCAGTTTATGTCCTCACTAAAAGGTGGTCGCGTCATAACTAAAAATAGTCGGTTCGCGTCTTATCTAAGAAATATAGTGACAGAACCATAATTAAGAAAATTGCTTATGCGTGTCATTATTAGAAATAGCGCGTAACCAAATTTGTGCGGTAATCAATTACATGGTTCATATCTGCACTAATGTAACATAATGGGGAGATTAGAATAATAATATAAGAAAATAGTGTAATGCGTAGTGAGTGCTGTGTAAAACATGTGGATGGCATACGGTCAAGAGCAATGGACAGAAGCAACCGACCTGAGAACAGCGTTGGAACGCTTGAAGCAAGAATTTTCGGCATTAGTATTCGATGTCCAACATGAGGCGGTTTACGGGCGAGGTGATTATGGTGAAGAGGAGTGTAACGTCCTAGCGAAAAGGTATGAAACAGGAGTAACGATATGTGAAAAGTTTTTAAATTTAAAGAAAATATGTGAAAAATGTTTTGTAGAAGAACTAAAAGTTGCGCAATTGCATCAGTTTTGCCACGATATAAAAATGGACAGCATCTCCTGATGGCAACAGTTATTCATCATCAGATGCAGATTAGCCTACTGAATCAATTCTCAAAGCACACTCTCCCCTCTACCATCAAAATCGTGATGCATATATAAGGACAGTTCAGTTGTAAACTCAAAATTCAAAAGCGTTCTCGAATCAGTAAAGATGGATCTATCTGCATTGAATAGTAGCACTTTCTGTAAATCCTTTACGAACGTAAAAGACTTGGAGGTGGGTCAAAATATGAAGTGATTGATATGAACACTATCAGCACGAAGTATGGTAAACATTTTATCATTGAAACTGAGAACTTTAAGTGTATACTTCCCTTACGATTTTATGAATACTTCAAAAAAGAAGATCGCATTGAAAAGTTTAAACAATATCTGGCTGAGAAAGACGTGTACATCACCAGCGCCGGAACTGTAGGAAGGATAACTAATTTATTTTTATTTCTTGATTAAATGAAGAGTAGGTACATCATAATGAAGAGAGTTGCTATTCATGAGACTAAAAATGTACTGTATAATATGGTAGTGTGGGCCTTTGCTTATCGTAATGCAAGAAGAGGTTTTTGGGAAAGTATGGCGCTGGATAGATTACGTTTCCGCCGTAAAATAAAACAATTGGAATGCATTTTATCACCCGTACTACAAGAGCAACATCATGTTGAGATGTATCATGATAGATTCCAAGAACTATTCTCCCCTATATCATCATAATAATGTTATGAGGTGGGGAAAACGATATATAATAATAATAAAATATATATTTGAGGTTACAAATTCCTAAGTTTACTTAATTCCCGTTAATAATCTCGAATCAAAACAAGATTTAAGGGAATACCAAACTTGCCTTATTACATTCACCACCTATCCTACCACCCGTTATGGGAGAGTTTCCTAATTGCTGTTGTAGTCGAGCCAAATAAAATTTTAAAAGAGCCAAATTGCTCTCTATTCTAAGGGGATTTTCATTCATATTATCTAAGTGAACATTATCGGTAATAGCTTTCTCTATCAGAGATATATTGGTTCTAAGTATTGAAATATGTCTAACTATTTTGGGCTTGTGTTTTAATAATTTTAATGTATTTTGAGTCAACTCAACTAGGAAGCTGCTGAGGGCAGACAGAGATGATGAGGATGACATACCTACCGACATTAAACTTATTCTTAAAATATTCAACAAAAGTATTCCGGGTTTATTGCAATTTGCTCAGCGAAATCGAACGGAGCACACAACCCAAGTATTTCACAATACAACAAAACACGTAATCCATTTGAGCATCAATAAACCTCTTATATAGATCAAGTGCTCCGTAACAAAGTATCGAACATTCAAGTAGACAGACGCTACGTTGCATTTTTTCTCATTTCCTGCAAAAGTACTCTCTCCCTCTCACTTCAAAATGCTGAAACAACAAAAATTTATAATAAGTAGTTACGTTGCTTGTATCACTTAGCATCAGTCCTTGTACCGGAAATAACATGACAACGCTAAAAAAACAAACTAAGTTATCGTTATCGTTAGAAAAACAAAAACCAAAAGTTCTACAAAATATAAACGTGCATGAGGGGCAGAAAGTAAAAAGTGAAACAGTTCAGGAGGCTAATAAACAGCCTTTATTGAACACGGAATACATTGTGATAACAATACATTCCGACGATGAATCGAGGCATTAGGAAGTTAGGTAATTATAATATCTATACAATTTGTATGATTGTGTGTTTACCATATATTATGTGGTTTACTAATTTGAGTAATTTGTTTTACTGAGCAACACACACCCTCCAATCTTTACTTAGGGAGATGGAGGGCGACATAGACTTATTTCAACCACCAATTCGGTAATTATTACAAAATATGTAAAGTTCAAAGAAATTATAATAGAACGTTTTCTTTGCAGAACAACAGCGTCAGCACCACCACCACCACAGTTTTGCATGCCTCCGTTGTTAACAGAGGGTTCGTTTCATCAACTTCAATAGTAAGTTGCAAACCACAGCAAAACAAAAATTTACCTAACCTGTACATTTTATCACAGTAATGGAATCTCGCAGCTGTCTTCACATCCTCTGGGGTCGTTGCCTCACCAACATGTACAGTAAGTTAAGAATTAATGACTCGAAATAAAAAAAAAATTAACTTGTATGTATTCTTCACAGCACCGGAAAGCAAATGGAGACAATGGTGGAGGTCTACGCCAGGGATTTTGAAGAAGATTTCTACCCGACACCAACACCGCCGCATTTGCAACCGTTTATAAATTTTCTTACCAGCCATTATTTTAGTAGATGAAGTAAAATGGGTATATGTCTGGGATATTATATTATAATGTAAGGTGAACAACATTACTATATAAATTTTTCATATGAGTTTGCGTAAGTAAAATTATATTATAAGTAACTATAAAAGACGTACTATAAATTTTCTTACCAGCCATTATTTTAGTAGATGAAGTAAAATGGGTATATGTCTGAGATATTATATTATAATGTAAGGTGAACAACATTAGTATATAAATTTTCCATATGAGTATGCGTAAGTAAAATTATATTATAAGTAACTATAAAAGACGTACGTACATGTAAATAAAAAGAGACATAAAAGAAGCCAACGAGGACGTGCTCTAGCTTAGGGTTAGGCGGGGGTAGAGGGGCAGGGACTCATATAAGTCCTAAAAAACCCGCTCTTCAATTTTTTTAATTTGCCCATAGGTCCAAATCGAAATTAATATTTTTAAAAATGTGATTGCGTGTTACAAGTGGCACTTTGTCTATTCCGTTTTTTAATCTGTCAAAAATATGAAAAATGGTCCTAAAATTGATCTATACAATTTTGAAACGATAAACTGCACTTAAAACACAACTTTTTTCGCTTTACTTACTTATACTCATAAGAAACACAACTTACTGTACGATTTCAACAATTTTAATTAGTTTAGAACCACCAATGTAGAAATTATATATGTAATTTCATGTAAAATCAGTACTATAATGAATAAAATGTACTTAACCGAAAGGAATGTATATGGTCAGCATTCTCATTGAAAGATATAATTACTTACTTATACTCATAAGAAACACAACTTACTGCACGATTTCAACAATTTTAATTAGTTTAGGACCACCAATTTTTTAGTTCCAACGCGATGTAAAAATTATATATGTAATTTCATGTAAAATCAGTACTATAATGAATAAAATGTACTTCAACAGAAAGGAATGTGTATGGTCAGCATTTTCAATGCAAGATATAATTACGAGCATTTTTCCAATCTTATCTAAACCATACAGTTCATTATCATTTTACAAGTTTTACTCATTTATTAATATATTTTACTTATATTTCTTATAATTTTTGATGTAACCATTAATTAACATAACACTGTTGATTTCATTATTTGAAAATGAAACTACTTAGTATTAAAAATGTACATCAGCACAACTTCGTATTTCGCATTTGTAATTCATATAATTTTAAATTAATGATTATTCCATTTAAGTTATATTTTTGGAGCGTAATATTTTAAATTAAATCAATATTCATATATTAGATAATGCAGTAAAGCATCTTCGTTTAATGATTATAATTAATAATAATTTTTAATTACATCTTCGTTTAGTTTAAAAATTTTCATATATATACAATTCCGTTAAGCATCTTTATTTCATTTTCATTTTTACGTATTACAAACACATAGGTACCTAATATTTTGTTTAAAGAATACGGTATACACCACTTCACAAATTTTAATAAACCGTAAGTTTTCAGGATTATTCTTTTACAAAATTTAAAAATTAGGGCAAACAATATTACAGCAGTTCACAAGAATAATTAACATTTTTTTTTAAATAAGGTATTTAAAATCTATTCAAATTTTACTAACAAATCATAAGTTTTTTAACTTTTGATTCTAGTTCTGCCAGTGTAACACAAAACACACCAATGTCTAGTTTGTTAGCAATTTTACAATAATGCATTAATAGTAATATTTTAAATTAATTCAATATTCATATAGTATATAATGAAGTAAAGCATCTTCGTTTAGTTTAAAAATTTTCATGTATATACAATTCCGTTGAGCACCTTTATTTCATTTTCATTTTTACATATTACAAACACATAGGTAAAATTTGTTTAAATAATACGGTATACACCACTTCACAAATTCTAATAAACGACAAGCTTTTAGGACTATTAAATTTAAAAATTAGGGCAAACAATGTTACAACAGTTTACAAGAATAAATAACAATTTCTTTCTAAAATAAGGTATTTCAAATCTATTCAAATTTTACTAACAGATCATAAGTTTTTAACTTTTGATTTTAGTTCTGCCAGTGTAACACGAAACACATCAATGTCTAGAATGTTAGCAATTTTACAATAATGCATTAATAACAAGACTTTAGTTTAATCTTGCTTTTTTCAGCATACGCTGCACTTCATACAACTCCAAATCATATTTTAACTTGTTTATTTTGCGTATTAGGTCTTCTATTTGTTCCCTTTTTGGAGACCTCTTACAAATTGCTCCTGATGCAAACTTTTGCATTGAATTCTTCATTATTATATTGTATTTCTGCAGACTTATTAACTTCAATGAAACCTACATCTGTCTAAAGGCCGGTTTATATACCTACTTGTTATAAACCTCACATTAGTTACTTTTCTATTACGTGTCTTTAGCACAGAAACGAACCAAACATATTTGGTTATTTCCTTTGTGACATATTTGCATATCAGAGATTCAAACCACACATGTGTTTGGTCACCTACTATTTTTTGATGACGCACATCAGTTATTTTTAATGATGGTGCTATCACTATAATTTTTAGCAAAGACGCGAACCGACTATTTTTAGCTATGACGCGACCACCTTTTACTGCAGACAAGCACCGACTATTTTTAGCTATGATACACCACATTCTAGCGAGGTCGCGAACCAGCTATCATCTGACCCCCAAGGTGACCTTGCAAATTTTGTTACTTTTCTAGTAACTTTTTTCAAATCTAGTAACTTTTCTAGTGACTTTTTGGGTTAGGATCGGCCTTGTATAACTACTGTCGTGGGTTTTTCATTTTACAGAAAAACAGTTACAGATAGGAAGAAATTATCGAAGACGAAGTGAATCTACTTTAAATTTCCTAAACATCATGCCAAATTCATATTTTTGAGATACAGCCTAAGATATTGCACGAAAAAGTAAAATATATATTTTCTTTATCTTTCTTCTCGATTTGTAGCAAAGTGACCGCAATTATGATGAAATTATCTTCAGGCATATACCCGGCAATTGCAAATCTTCATGAACGGATGAGACCCTTCTCTGCATCGGCACTGATTTGTGTGGCACAATCCTTTGCAACCACATGCACGAAGAGGAAATCACAACAATTCGTCGCTAGAATGAGTCCTTGAGGCCATTTTCGATTTAAAGGCTAAATTTTACAAGTACGTCCTTATAACTGTCAGCATTAGTGGCCGCAATAGTGATGTTTAGATTACTTGAAGGTGCATATTTTGACAAAGTTGCACTCCTTTTTTCGTTACCCTCGACTCTGTCTGCGCTTGTTGAGCCTTCTAAAATTAAAATTTTTTGAGATTATTCGCTAACTCGTTTACCTTTGCCGTAAAACTATTAATGTCCCGTCCATTCATATTGTGTACTAATAATTTTGATTCTATTAAATCTGAATTTTCGGTTTTAATTTTTTCCTCTGAAATCGATTTTAATGTTTTTATGACATTCACGTTATGATTTAATACCTCAAGAGCCCTACCTTCTAATCTAGTTTCTATAAATTTAATTAAAATTTCTAGCTAAATCTTTCATGAGTTCTACTGAATTTATAAACGGCATCAGTGTAAACTGATCTCCATTATATCACTTAATTGTAGCGTTTGCTAATTTAATTAATTCAGAAACCTCCATATTGTCAATATTTTCAATTACTTTTATTTCAAGCACCAAACTATAATCAACTTCGTGAAATATATTTTCTGGAAATTTGTATTTAATTGACACAATATTAAAAAGTTTGTATATTTTCGAGTGTCTTCTAATAATTTGCCTAGCCGCTGCATTTATTTGACCCAGATTTCATAGGTAACTATGACGTCATATTGCTCTATTAGAAGATTTAAATCTTTATTTCAAATTTTTGGATTGTTACTAACATCACTTTATTAATGTTTTTTTGAAATTTTTACAAACTCTTTCTTTAATTTATGGTATTTTTTATTCCACATCAGATTTTCAGCATTTCCCAAAACATTAGTTTAATCAAATTCTTACTATGTTATAAAATACACATTCAATTAAAAATACACTAAAATTAATAATTAACTTAACATTACCTTATATTTTAATTTCCTTTGTATTCCATTTTTTACATATTAATAATCGCATACGTATCCATTTATTGTTAGCTGACATCATCAAACTGTAATCGTTAACTTATATCTCTTCTTTAGTGACTGTTTTCGAACAATAAACGTGTAATGATACTCCAAATTCTTAACATAAATTCCCTATCCTAGTAAATAATTCCTATCAAAACCAATTTCTTATTTCCTTCCACAACTGGTTTACTATTATTCATAAACGCTATCGGTTGCACACTCCTTCTCACTCTATATAAACTTTCCCAATAAAGACCAGACCACCCACCATCCAAAACACACTTATTTCCTTACTTTCACTTGTTACATTTATTACATTTACACTTACACCTGATTGTACCAAACCGCCAGGATCCTGACCAGTATTACTAGAATCCCAAACAGATCCATCAATATAAATTCATATAACCTGGGAATGTTGGGCCGATCAACATAAAGAACAAAGTCGTCCACATAGATACATTGGCCGACTCGTGGATTCACCGCCCTCTCCAATTCAGTACAGTAATTAATTTGACCTGAAACTCCCCAAGTAAATTTTTAAAATAACGTTTTTGTACCCAAAGGGATTTTAGAGTTTTCAGACAATTATTTTGTACCCGAAGTAATTTTAGAAAAAATAGAGAATTGTTTACTAGTTTCGACACACGACTTCGTCCCTTTTCAGTCGTGATTTTAAAAGTAGAGTTTTAATTGTCATAAAACTACCCGAAACTAATAAATAGGAATATACTGTATGTACTTTAAAAATAAACGAATTAGAAAATGTAACACACAAAACAACATTCTCTCCCGCGATGAAAGCTCGGGTTCAACAGAAATGGAAATAAAAAAATTTTACAATTGGCTTGGTATAGGGCACAATTTCGTTATCGCCCTGGTAAATTCACCAGCGACCGTTTTAACCTCGTCAGCTCTAACTTTGCTATCTGTGCGGGCAAGGTTTCTATTGTTCTGACCAAAGGCATCTGAGGGGAACTACGTTATCGTCTTTCAATAAAACTATGTCATTAACTTTAAGATTTTCTAAACTTTAAATCACTTAGGTCTGTTTTGCAGCGGATTAAGATATACAATAAATCAACGTTTGCAGAAACTTTGTTGCACCTGTGTTATTCTTTGAAAAGGGGAAAATCTATTTTCCGATGTACTTGGAACGTCGTTGTCAGCATTAAACTAGAATCTATAGGAAAATAGCCTGGTGTAAGGCTATCTAAATCAGAGGGAACACTACATAGAGGACGCAATAGTCTTGAGTTCATGGCCTCTATTTGGCATAATATTGTCAAAGCGTCTTCTAATGTAAAGTTTGAATGAAGAGGACCTTCAGGTGCACTTTATGTTGTGATTTCCCATATTCCACACCAATATGGTGAATTTGTAAGAATGAATTTTCCATGTGGTTTCAATTAGAGATCAGAAGTTTGAAATTGATTTAGAGTTATCTTCAATATTGAAAAGGTCATAAAGTTCCTTAAGCTGGTTCTTAGAATCGCTATAGATCATTGAAGGATTTCCTCTTCAGTAAATAAACTTGTGTCTAACCACCACACTGCATAAAACGGGAGAAATGAGTAAGCTCGGTTAAGACTCAATCAAACGGTCCGAGGACCGCAGAGCACTCGGATTGCATGGGTGTCTTGGAGGTATCGATAAAATAGTTTAAGGAATCTGGTTAGTGAGGAAAGAACCGAAATAGGCACCACAAGCTTTAAAGAAGGAAGGAAATGGAAATAGGTTCTTATTCCTTGAAAGAGGGAGAGAACATGTAAAACTTGAAACAGGGAGTTATAGAAATGGTAATTAAGTGACAATTCCCTCAACAAACGAAAATTTATTTTTTTAAGTTGCAATGAGATTGACGAGAGCAAGTAGTGAGCTTGTACTTACGCCCACAGTAATTCATAATTTATAATTATAATACCAAAAAGAACAATACCCCTTCCGGCCGACGCAAGATCTTATGTACCTTAGCCTGAAAAGGCCAATTTAATGAACCTATTAAATCAATTACTTACAAGAAAGAAAAATTAAATAATTCAGCGCAACAATTACCTTTACTGGCTGACGTTCTAATGAGTATTTGTCCTGTAACAAACCGTTATTACCTCTTACTGTTGTGCGCGAGGAAGTTGGAAATAGTATACGATATAAATTTTATTAATTTTCAATCTGCACTTTTAGGGTGTTTGGAAACATATATACATAACGACAAGGATATTGAGTGTCCAACACATTCTAGTGAAAATCCTGTTCCTTACATTGAAGAAATCTTAAAAGAATTTGAGCTTAAACAACATTTGTGTGTAGCTAAAAGGCGAATATACCCCATTCCTAAAGAAACGTTTGTTGGTACATATAAAAACCTATCAAGTATTATTTAAACAATGCATTTGTTTGTTACAGGGTTAATGGATTCTGTAACCTCCTTCGATATACGGAATTAATTAATGCCTCAGTATTTGGAAGATTACTTAGAAGTTATGAAAGACAATAATCTTATAAACACAGATAACGAAAAGAAAGAATTAGTGCATTTGCTAGGCACATTGATTATTGCGTAAGTTGATAAAATTTAATACGATGTTAATAAAGTTTTTTATTATTCAGTACATCTATATTTAATCAAGACTTAAAAAGCTCCAGAAACGAATAAATATAATTTAAACCTAAAAATATGGTGGCTGAGGAATCCTACGTTATACAAAGTTATGTTCATCTGTCCCTTCAAATAACTTGATCAGAACAAGTTAACTAGTTAGCAACGTGCGCACCAAAGGAACAATTGACACAATATTATAAGTACCATCCACAAGAAGACATTGTCATCATAACGAAACCCTGAGCAAAAAACACATCTGCGGAAGGCAGAGGTATAGACATATCAAAGGAACACCGATGGCTTCCGACTATCACCAGTTCTACATAATTTACATAGTAGTGGTCTGAAACGGTAAGTCACAAACACAAATTATGGTTAGTATATGTGGACGACAATCATATAAGTTGGACACACGTACGAAAAGAACCACATGCAAATGGAGGTCTCGGAAAAAAAAAGTTTACAATGAAAACATAACACAATAAAGTACTGCCGTTTTCAAACGTACTATTCTCCTAGAAGAGAGAACAACACTCAGTTTATAGAACACAGGCGCAGGCAAAGGCACAGACACAGGCACAGGCATAGGGTATAGACACAGACACAGACACAGGCACAGGCACAAACACAGATACAGACACAGACACACACAGGCACAGGCACACGCACAGGAACACCCACAAGCACAGGCACAGGCACAAGCACAGGCACAGGTACACGCACAGGCACAGGCATAGGCACTGTCGCACAAGCACAGGAACAGGGACAAGAATAGGCACAGACACATTCTCAGGTACAAGCATAGTTACAGGAACACACAGCCAGTTACCGGTGCGGACATAGCCACATACACGGACACGGACTCGGACCGAACATGGACACGGACACGGACACGGACACGGACACGAACACGGACACGGACACGGACACGGACACGGACACGGACACGGACACGGACACGGACACGGACACGGACACGTACACGGACACGGACACGGACACAGACAGACACAGACACAGACACAGACACAGACACAGACTGAGACACAGACACAAACACAGACACAGAAACAGACACAGACACAGACACAGACACAGGTACAGACACAGACACAGACACAGACACAGACACAGACACAGACACAGACACAGACACAGACACAGACACAGACAAAGACACAGACACAGACGGACACGTACACGGACACAGACACAGACACAGACACAGACACAGACACAGACACAGACTGAGACACAGACACAGACACAGTCAGAGACACAGACACAGGCACAGACACAGACACAGACACAGACTCAGACACAGACGCACACGTATACGGACACAGACACAGACACAGACACAGACTGAGACACATACACAGACACTGTCACAGACACAGACACAGGCACAGGCACAGACACAGACACAGACACAGACACAGACACAGACACAGACACAGACACAGACACAGGCACAGACACAGACAAAGACACAGACACAGACACAGACACAGACACAGACACAGACACAGGCACAGACACAGACTGAGACACAGACACAGACACAGTCAGAGACACAGACACAGGCACAGACACAGACACAGACACAGACAGACGCAAACACAGACACAGACAAAGACACAGACTCAGACACAGACGCACACGTATACGGACAGACACAGACACAGACACAGACTGAGACACATACACAGACACTGTCACAGACACAGACACAGGCACAGGCACAGGCACAGACACAGACACAGACAGACACAGACACAGACACAGACACAGGCACAGACACATACACAGACACAAACACAGACACCGACACAGACACAGACACAGACACAGACACAGACACAGACACAGACACAGACACAGACACAGACACAGACACAGACACAGGCACAGGCACAGACACAGACACAGACACAGACAGACACAGACAAAGACACAGACACAGACACAGGCACCGACAGACACAGACACAGACACAGACACAGACACAGACACAGACACAGACACAGACACAGACAAAGACACAGACACAGACACAGACACAGGCACCGACAGACACAGACACAGACACAGACACAGATACAGACACGGACACAGACACAGACACAGACACAGACCCAGGCCCAGACACAGACACGGACACGGACACAGAACCAGACACAGAGACAGACACAGACACAGACACAGACACAGACATAGACAGACACGAACACGGACACGGACACGGACACAGACACAGACACAGACACAGACACAGACACAGACACAGACGCAGACGCAGACGCAGACGCAGACAGATACACAGACACAGATACTGACATAGACTCAGACACAGACACAGATACTGACACAGACTAAGACACAGACTCGAAGACGGACACGGACACCGACACGGACACGGACACGGACACGGACACAGACACAGACATAGACAACGGAAATCTGAGCAAGTAAATTAAAATCTAAAAATGAATGATATCTTTACAAATTGAAACTACCCAAATTAAATTAAATGGTAACCATTTTAAGTTCTTACAAAAGCAATATAAATTTTTTTTAAGGTATGTGTGTGTGTGCGTGTGCGTGTGCGTGTGCGTGCGCGTGTGCGTGTGCTTGTGCGTGTGAGTGTGTGTGCGTGTAGGTGTGCGTGTGCGTGTGCATGTGTGTGTGTGTGTGTGTGTGGGCTTGTCTGTGTGTAACTAATTATTTTCCTTTCTTAATTATAATATTAGTATCGCGTATTTTCGTATCATTTTTGGACTATAGTTTATAAAGCAAACTCTAGTTACTTTTCATGTGGAATCATATCGTTAAATATTGTATATCATTAGGGATCACCATACAATGGTTTGGATACGTGTATGTGTTTAATTAGTTACATGTGTTTTGTACAGCTAATATAACAATAAACATGAATATCCATAGTGCGACTTATTAGCAATTACCCTATTATACCCCTATAATATGTCTTGGTAAAGGCATAAGAATATTATCTGCTAACCACCCCAAATTTTTAAATATATTGTCTGAAGGTGTTCCGCAGAATATGAACGAGCTTGGGCTGATTCAGATACGTTCTGAAACCTCTTAAGCATAAGTAAAGTGATTTATTAAATATGCTGCACAAATTTACCGGGCTGCTTTCAAAATTTGAACACAATATGCTTTGACAAATGTTACTACTTTCCAATATATGCTGTGTTTAAGTCCGATTAGTTTTTGTAACATTTTGAACATCTGTAGACCGATTGATATGAAAACTGCTTGAATTTCAAAACTGTTTTATTGCGGATATAGATAGTATTTCACCAACGTGTCGGTATTTCTGCGTATCTATTTTAAATTATTTGGGTAATATAATATTCCACAACTTTACTTGAGGTTTTCAAACTTAGGGAATTCATCGAGTGTATATTTCTACACATGCAGAGAGGGTATAAAGTAAGTACCCCCCTCCTTTATTTTTGAGCTATTGGAAATTCCAAAATGAGATTTTGAGAATACAGTAAACAATAAGTTTACGAATTATTTAAGATATTTTGAAAACAGCAAAATTCTAGATCGACGCCAAGTGATGATATTTTTATTAACGGAATGGTAGGTTGAAATTAAGGTAATTCGCAAGACATATCAATGAAGTGTATTCCCCTAGAATATTTTTGAGTTACCTAAATTCTTTCAGAAGTTATTGCCATGTCAATATTGCAAATGATTTGTTTTAATTAGCTATAATGTAATTAACTATTAACTTAATTAGTAGCTTTTCTTTGGCATTCAAAGTAACTACTCAATGTTACCAACTTGCATCTCCTGACATAAGTAAAGCCTCTGCATCGTCCTATTTCGCGCATTTAAATGTTTCCACTGAAAACTCTGGATCATTCACATTTAGTTTATAAACGAATTTCAATTTATAAGGTGTTTAAGAACTTCTCTAACTGGTCTTGATTTTCAGCGATAACGCACATTAGCAAATTAGTGTTTTGAACAGTTTTAGTTAAATTGTCAATTTTTCTATTCTCAGGAATTTCTGACCTATCTGAGCGGTTTGAACAGATCCAATTCTCAAAAACTTTGTTACCAATTTCCTTATAAATCTTCGACAAACAGGGCTTTCTGGGTTTGTACCATTGAAAATGTGTATCCGTCATAAATCTATTGTTTACTCTATTTCCAAAATTTCATTTTGATATCTCCAATGGTTTAAGGAATAAGGGCGGGTAAATAATCTCTGTATATTTTCTTTTTTCCACAGTTTTCACGCCCAAAAGATTAAAAGAAGTAAGTGTAGACATTGGGGAGAAATATGGGTATGTGCAAAGTCAAACTTCATGTGGTTATTATTTTTTTTTTTTTTCGTCTGTATTACTTAATACATTCATCAAGCAAAGACAGTAAAGGAATTATCACTAATTCCAAGGAATGATAATGACATTTAATACCAATAGAGTTAAGTAACACACACATAACGACTGTTTGCATAATTAAAAGATTTATCTCTTGGTTATGAAATTAATTTTCATTTTTTTTATAAATTAAATGATAATAGTTTTTGAAAATTAATTAGGATATTAAATAAATATATGAAATCTGAAAACTGAAATGTTATGTCTGCCATAATAGTTAGGGGACATTTATTAAGAAGCTCAACTACCGAATTTCATTTTAGTAAAAATTAGCTAAATGTTGATTAGATTGAATATATTGAACTGTGTTATGCATAATCGAACTAAACAGCTTTGGGGTTAAAGTGGGTTATGAAAACATTTTGTTGAACCTAAAACGACCGATCAAACTCAGTAGGTGGAAACTTCTACTGAAATCTGAATAATGGTTTATTGAATACAAAAATTCAAGGCTATTGACATAAAAAAATTTTATCTAGGCAAAATTAATCCTGTCCTTACTATATAAGTAAGACAGTCTTAAATCATTTTCAGATTAGTTTCTCTGGTTGAAAGAATCACTAGAAAGGACAAGGTTTAGTTGTAGCGTTTTGTGTATTCATACTTTCATCTACCTCTCGTGAGTATTACTTACAAAAATTATGCTTTCACTATATGTTGGCGTATATTTTCAGATGGAAGTATATTTGATGTAAGTATAATAATAATCAGATTTAGTGCAGCACACTCCTCAATCTGTTTTTTAAAAGGATTTGCTTAATGGATATGGATTAAACGTAGGTGATTCAGCAGGAGTAGGTGGACTAGGTACTGGACTTGGTTTTAATCTTGGTTCAAACGCTAATGGTACTAACGTTGGAGTGTCACTAGGTCTTAGAGGACTTAGTTCTGATGAAGGAATTGCCGTAGGCACTGTAAGTTTTTTTTTATTATTTTGGAGTTTATTTTAAATGTTTGCGTTAGCGTTAAAGTCATTTAGTTTTTGGCGTTTACTATCAGTGAAAACTGCCGTAAACCCAGCCTCTGTGGGTCATGGGTGAGATCAATGATAACACACTTATTCAAATAATCTTCACATAAATTCACTCTAATAAACACAAATTCTAAGGTATTTATATAAGTTGCTCGTCTATCACTAATTCTCTTGTCTTTATCAAATACCGCTTATAAAGTATATTTAGAACTAGAAGGTTTGGAACTACTCGAATTATTTCGTAACATGTGGAACGTGTGGCTTTCGCAGGGTGACTATAAATTTTATAGATTCTGTTGACTACTTACCACTACCTCAATCGATTTTTAACCCCGCATTGAAGGCCTCAAACAGTTTTGGTCCTTCGAGCCGGACTGTAGAGAGCACGTTTAGTTTACGAAATGTTCTTTCTTTAAATAACTAAATTATAGTTGTCCGTAGATACGTTCGATTTGAAAATTATATTAATGCGCCTATAAATAATCAACATCACATTTCTTACTTAAATCATTCTATGTTATTAACCATGTTGAAAATGTTTAAATTAAGTTATTTGATTTTTTATTTGTAGCTGTCATTTTAGGATGAAAAAAAATCGAAAAGGTTACTTACCGTTTCTTTTCATCAATTATCTTTGTCTAACGTTTTGTAACATTTCCGTGTTTGTACTTCTTTTTGTTTCCTTCTTCAGTTGGTTTTATTCATTTTCTTTTCCTTTAGAATGAAACATTGTTTAGTTATAATTTTTAGGTATTTTTAATATTTCTTCTATTATACAAATTCTTTTTAAATCATATGAACTCATATGAAACAGACTATTCGTCAATAAAGTCTGTCATTTACGTTTGATACTATTACAGTTTTATCTAGAATCTCCCTTCTGCTATTTATTCGCCTTATGCGTAAGTTTACATCTTTTATTTCATTATTCATTTAAAAATTTGTTCGTTTATACTAACTTATAAAATAATTTAGCGATGTCCCTCTTATTTCTTCCTTTTGTCACGTGGTTAAATATCCCTTATTTGCGTCAGCATTTCAGGAGGGCAATTACATTGATTTACTTTTCCTTTCAGTTTTGTGGATTGCACCTTGATTTGTTTTAAAGATCAATAATATTGGTTTGCTTTGTGCTCTGTAGTTATTCATTCATGTCTTCGATTTTAAGCTGTATCTCTGTTGTTCATAATTTCCAGATTTTTTCGCATTTGCTATTCTTGTTCATTCGTTAGTTTTAGAACTCCTTTATCTTGTTTTCCTTATTTCTATTGCCTATTCCTTTTTGTTTGTTATGTTTCAGAAGACCTTTTGCTGTTTTAGTGACGCCCATTTAGTCCCCCATTTCATTCATTTCAAATTGACAGGACGTCCACATTATTATATTCCGAGATTTTCCGCATTTGCCATTCATTTCCATTTCCCGACCTTTTGAACTTGTTTATTATTTTTTCCTTATTTCTATTGCCTCAATTCCTTGTACTTTATATAATTTATATTTTAACAGTTCGTTTGTCTTTTCCGTAATGGTCATTTTGTTCTTCACTTTATGAATTTCGTTTTAGGTAAGATCACTTTGTGTTATCTATCGGTCTCTAACTACATTTAACATCTTGTAGACAAGGCGATTTTTTTTATTATATCATCTAATGATCCTTTAAATTTAAAATTAAATCTTACATTATGATCAATAATTAAAGTCACATTTTGGTTTTCAGGTTATGTATTATATTAATCAAAGTTAAGGATTAACAATACAATTTACAAGAATTCGCTAAAAACTGATTAGTATATTTTTTCAGAAACAAGCTATTGCCTTCAGGAGCAGCCTATCTCCAGAAACAGAAGTACCTATACTAATTTCTAATTTTTTTAAATATTTGTAACGATTTTTATTTCAGACATCACTTCGCTATTATTTAGGAACGTTGGATTCAAAAGGACAAGCAAAGGTTCTTCAATATTTAATCAATCTAAGCAAACCAATCATGGTAAATAGTTATTTAACAAAAAATTTTAAATTGTAATATATCTTTTTGTTTAAACAGGCCAAACGAGGAGTTCCAGTCATTTTTAATGAAGAATCCATTAAGAACGTAAGATTCTAAATGTTTTCCTAAATAGATAATCAACCACTTCTTTAGGTAATCGCACTTTACAAACGCAATGGGCTCGAAGATACTTCAGACATCTAGTGAACGTTTTGGTCAGTTTCAGCATCGCTTTCAAATTTGCTGTATAATAAACAAAATACTCCAAAATATTATATTCTTTGTTGATTAATGATTGTAAAATAAAAAAAATGTTAAAATGTACATTAAATTATTATGTAAAATAAGAAAACTATTAGAAATTAGTTATTGCTTTATGTAATAATAAAATCGATATTATAAGATCCTTCTTCAGATAATTATACAGTCTGAAAGGTTCTAATGTGCTATTTGTTAGACACTGTTAACCTAGCACCACCGATTTTGGATTTTCGCTTCCAAATTATTTGCGCTGGGTTCTGTATGGCTAGCGACACTTTCAGATAGCACCATTATATAATTTTTAACGCAGCCGTTTTCTTTCGAAGCTATGTTTACGCTGGCCGCACCATTGTGTCGCGCATCTCCAGAAACCTAGCGCTACTTGACCTATTGTCAACTAGCGACATAGTTTTGAAAGTTTGCAACACCCCACAGATATTTTAGGACAGATATTTTCTAGTACCACTATTTACTTTTTTAAAATGAAATTTGGACGTTCTGTGCCCTATTGGACTAGCACCACTGAAATTTTTAGGTAAAGGTAGTCAGAATAAGGGTATCAATTTTCCTAATACATACTGTATTACCGCTAGTACCACAACTATGAGCTGAAACGTTCAAAACTCAACGCCAGGTTCATTAGCCAGTTTTATGGATATTTCCCCTGGCACTACCATTGTGTTACTTTGGATTGTGTTTGGGCGTTAACCAAGCTGCACCGAAGTGTATCAGAGTTCACTTCCCATTACAAAGACATTCAATATTTCTCTTCAGGGGGGTGCTGTGTTAACGCTAGCAATACCATTGCCATCTATAACGCGTGAGACCTATAGGTAGGTTTCATAGGTACCTCTTAAAGGTAAGACCACCTCTTAAAATTCAGGGGTGATTTGCCTTAGCACCATCCCTTTGTTTTTGCGATTGAATCTGAGCTTTATGCACTCTGTAGACCTAGCGCTAGATTAAACTTATGGATATAGATATTCGTATTCTTTAAGCAACTAAGTTAACCTTAACACCATCAATACGAACTCGAGCGCTCCGGACGCCATGGCGTAATGAATTTAAACAACCTTTATTGAATTTAACCTTACAAATTGTGAAAAATAAATAAGTTATCTTTAACTGATTATGCCTTTTTTGCAGTTTTATGCTAGGTATAGTTTAATGGCTGTCTTGTCTAACTTTCGCTTGCCCTCGGAATAACCTCACTTTTAAAATTTTTCAACACATGTGGTAACTGTATTATTAACCACTTCATTAGGCACGGCTTAAAAAAGACAGTAAATCAATTATATCGGGCTGGAATTAAATGTAAACTAGGTATTGATGTACTGAATTGAATAATTAGTTCAACGTTTATCAAATATTAACGAAATATCAATCAGAAATATCTGATGTCGAACAGCACACTATCTTTCAATCTATAAAGTGGAAATTAAATAAATAGAACAATGCATTATTTAGAATATTTATACGCACTTTTTTACAATACGTTCATAATGAAAATGGGCAACATGGAAAAACAGCAACAATTTGTCAGATTGACGATAAACTTACATGTCCAATACGATATTAATAGACATGCTAACTTACAAACAATTCCAAAGTCTCTCGCTTCTATAGAAATGTGTATAATACAGATTAAACACATTAAACCATATGTGATTAATTCTTAAGGCTTATTTGGCTTCAAATTAAGAAACTACAAAGGAAAATTATGTACAATTAAGTTATCATAAAAAATATGCCTTCACGCTTTTTTTATTAAATGAATCAGTATCCAGATTTGCAAAAATTTTAACATCTAGCTATTAAGACATTTTTTGGCAGCAAAATACGCGTCTTATCAAAAAACTGTATAAAACATAATTTATGATGTTAAGCTTTGTATGCCAATATTTTTATACAGGGTCCTGCAATAGTGCGTCAGGCATCCATAGCTACTATAACAATTAAGTTAGGAAATTCGTTCAAACACAGACCTACACTGTACATATGAGTGTACTCCAAAAGGTATGACGGCATAAAATGAATTTTTTTTTAATTTCATACCTTGTATTTTTTGCATACTTTAGTTTTTGTATTGTTATTTCCTAAAATTTTATTTAATTTGGATGGTAGTTTACGAGCTTTAGATTAAAAAGCGTAACAAAATCGTTTTGCACGCCTGGAAAGAATTATTAAAAAAATGGTCTTAGATATGTTTAGTTCGAGCTACACAGTATTAACTTTAATACAAGAAGTCTAACGATACTTTGACTTATTTTATACAGGGTGTCCAAAATTTAGTTCCAAAAACGACAACTTTCAACACTATCTAATTCAGAATTTAAATACAGTCATTTTTGTATTACAAGTGTATTAAAACTCTAGACCGTTATCAGGATATTTACCAAAAACCCCCAAATATGCACATTTTATTAGTAAAGTAACAGTAAAGTGACAGTAAAAATGACCCCGTACCAAAATTGCGGTTTGCGATGGATACAATTCAGTGCTACTATTATCCTTGCTTGCTGATGTTCAAAATTACAGATGATTTGGTAGCCTATGTGTTTTTTAAATCGAAATACATAAGTACTTTAGGGGATAATATGTTATTTTAAAATATCTGGTGTGGAACACCACACGACCTTCCAACCAACAAAATGGAAATTGAAAGAAGTGAAATAATTTTAATAACATTCTTTTAAGCATAATTATGCAACCTCTTTTACAATAAGTTAATTACGAAAGTGTGCAACATTGTAAAAATATGGACAATAATCTATGTCAAACAGCTGCTCAGAACTTCATGTCTGACAGAGGTTAATATACATCTAAATACTAACTTAAAAAATTAAAGAAATGAAATAAATCGAATTATAATTTTTTTATGGCAACTATGCAACCTCTTCCTTTATACGTTCATAACGAAGTCAGGCAACGTTGTAGGAACAAAAAAATAATCTGTAAGAATAGCGTTTAAAACTACATGTCGAGATAGCTATTACTATATACAAAGCCACCCGCTTCTATAAGATATCAATAATCCAGCATAAATATCCTTATTCACGTTTAATTAATTTTTTGACTTAACTTACGTTGTGTTAAAAAACTGTATAAAGAAAAGCTATGTAAAATATAATTTCTTTAAAAAATATACTTTTACTGGTAAAATAAATACTTATTCAGATAATAAAAAAAATAGATTAAATTAAATTCTACTCTAGGAATCTCTTTTCCGCTAAATTACGCGTCATATGAAACAATTGCATACAATATAATTCATCGATCGGGAGACAGACAGACAAGCAGATAGACAGGCAGACATACAGACAGTCAGACAGACAGGAAAACAGGTAGGCAGACAGGTAGGTAGGCAGACAGGCAGACAGCGAGACACACAGACAGACAGACATAAAGACAGTCAGACAGGTAGGTAGGCAGACAGACAGACAGCGAGACACAGGCAGACAGACTTAAAGACAGTCAGACAGACAGAGAGACAGACAGCCAGACATACATACAGACAGACAGACAGGCAGACAGGTAGGCAGGCAGACAGACATAAAGACAAACAGAGAGACAGACAGACATACAGACATACAAACATACAGACACACAGACAGACAGGCAGGCAGACAGGAAAGCAGACAGACAGACGTACAGACAGACAGGAAGGCAGGCAGACAGACAGACAGACAGACAGACAGACAGACAGACAGACAGACAGACAGACAGACAGACAGACAGACAGACAGACAGACAGACAGACAGACGACAGACAGACAGACAGACAGACAGACAGACAGACAGACAGCACAGACAGACAGACAGACAGACAGACAGACAGACAGACAGACAGACAGACAGAACAGACAGACGACAGACAGACAGACAGACAGACAGACAGACAGACAGAGACAGACAGACAGACAGACAGACAGACAGACAGACAGACAGACAGACAGACAGACAGACAGACAGACAGACAGACAGACAGACAGACAGACAGACAGACAGACAGACAGACAGACAGACAGACAGACAAAGACAGACAGACAGACAGACATACAGACAGACAGACAGACAGACAGACAGACAGAACAGACAGACAGACAGACAGACAGACAGACGACAGACAGACAGACAGACATACATACAGACAGACAGACAGACAGACAGACAGACAGACAGACAGACAGACAGACAGACAGACAGACAGACAGACAGACAGACAGACAGACAGACAGACAGACAGACAGACAGACAGACAAACAGAATAACAGACAAACAGAAAAACAGACAAACAGACAAACAGACAAACAGACAAACAGACAGACAAGCAGACAGACAGACAGACAGCCAGACATACAGACAGACAGACAGACAGACAGACAGACAAACAGACAGACAAGACAGACAACAGACAGAACAGACAAACAGACAAACAGACAACAGACAAACAGACAAACAGACAGACAGACAAACAGACAAACAGAATAACAGACAAACAGAAAAACAGACAAACAGACAAACAGACAAACAGACAGACAAGCAGACAAACAGACAAACAGACAAACAGACAAACAGACAAACAGACAAACAGACAAACAGACAAACAGACAAACAGACAAACAGACAAACAGACAAACAGACAAACAGACAAACAGACAAACAGACACAGACAAACAGACAAACAGACAAACAGACAAACAGACAAACAGACAAACAGACAAACAGACAAACAGACAAACAGACAAACAGACAAACAGACAAACAGACAAACAGACAAACAGACAAACAGACAAACAGACAAACAGACAAACAGACAAACAGAAAAACACAAACAGGACAAACAGACAAACAGGAAAAGACAGGACAAAGGACAGGAAAACGGACAAACGAGACAGAACGGAAAACGGAGACAAAACGGACAAACGACAAACGGACAAACGACAAACAGACAAACAGACAAACAGACAAACAGACAAACAGACAAACAGACAAACAGACAAACAGACAAACAGACAAAGCAGACAAAAACAGACAAGACAGACAAACAGACAAACAGACAAACAGACAACAGACAAACAGACAAACAGACAAACAGACAGACACAGGCAACAGACAGGCACAGAGCAGACAGACAGACAGAACAGACAAACAGACAGACAGACAAGACAGACAAACAGACAGATAGACAGACAACAGACACAACAGACAAACACACAAACGGACAAACAGACAAACGCAGAAGAACAGGAGCAGACAACAGACAAACGACAAACGGACAAACAGACAACACTACGAAACGGAGAAACGGAGAAACGGAGAAACGGAGAAACGGACAAACGGACAAACGGACAAACGGACAAACGGACAAACGGACAAACGGACAAACGGACAAACGGACAAACGGACAAACAGACAAACAGACAAACAGACAAACAGACAAACAGACAAACAGACAAACAGACAAACAGACAAACAGACAAACAGACAAACAGACAAACAGATAAACAGACAGGCAGGCAGACAGACAGACAGACAGGCAGAGAGACAGACAGACAGAAAGACACACAAACAGACAGACAGACAGACTGACACACAAACAGACAGATAGACAGACAGACAGACATACATACAGACAAACACACAGATAGACAGCTAGACAAACAGACAGACAGATAGGCAGGCAGGCAGACAGACAGGCAAACAGACAAACAGACAAACAGACAAACAGACAAACACACAAACGGACAAACGGACAAACGGACAAACAGACAAACGGACAAACGGAAAAACGGACAAACGGACAAACGGACAAACGGACAAACGGACAAACGGACAAACGGACAAACGGACAAACGGACAAACAGACAAACAGACAAACAGACAAACAGACAAACAGACAAACAGATAAACAGACAGGCAGGCAGACAGACAGACAGGCAGACAGGCAGAGAGACAGGCAGACAGGCAGACACACAAACAGACAGACAGACAGACAGACTGATACACAAACAGACAGACAGACAGACATACATACAGACAAACACACAGATAGACAGCTAGACAAACAGACAGACAGACAGACAGATAGGCAGGCAGGCAGACAGACAGGCAAGCAGGCAGGCAGGCAGGCAGGCAGGCAGACAGACAGACAGAAAGACAGACAGGCAGACAGAAAGACAGACAGGCAGGTAGACAGACATTCACGCAGGCAGACATGCAGGCAGACAGACAGAATGACAGGCAGGCGGGCGGCCAGACCGACAGCAGACAGACAGGCAGACAGACAGACACACAAACACACAGACACACGCACAAACGCACGCACGCTCGCACGCACTCACCGAAACCCACACACAGACAGAGAGTCAGACATACAGGCATACAGACAGACAGAAGGACAGACAGACACACATACACGCGCTCCCGCACGCACGCTCCCACGGACGCACGCACACGCACGCACGCACGTTCTCACACACACACACACACCCACACTCGTACACACAGGCACACGCAGACACACACACACATCCCCTCACATACGCAAACGCAAACACACACAAACTCACACACACACACACAAACTCACACACACACAGACTAACATAGGCAAACACGCACTAACACACACACAAACACATAGACGCACGCACACACTCACGCACGCACACGCACGCGCGCACACACATACATACACACACGGGCAGACAGACATACAGAGAGATAGATAGACAGACAGACAGGCGGACGGACGGATGAACGGGAGGGCAGGCATACGGGCAGATAGACGGACAGACATAGATAGACAGACAAACAGATAGAGAGACAGACAGGCAGACAGACAAACTGACCTACAGACGGACTCACAGACAGACAGGCAGGTAGGTAGGCAAACAGACAGGCTGACAGACAGACCAACATAGACTAAAAGAGACAGACAGACAGACCGACAGCCATACAGACATTCAGAGAGACAGACAGACGGACCGACGGACGGACGGGCGGGCGGATGGACGGACGGGCGGACGGACAGACATACAGATAGACATACAGACAGACAGACAGACAGGTAGACAGACAGACAGGAAGGCAGGCAGACAGAAGACAGGCAGACAGAGAGACCAACAGACAGACAGACAGACAGACAGATAGACAGACAGATAGACATACAGATAGACAGACAGATAGACAGACAGATAGACAGACAGATAGACAGACAGACAGATAGACAGACAGATAGACAGACAGATAGACAGACAGATAGACAGACAGATAGACAGACAGATAGACAGACAGACGACAGACAGGCAGACAGACAGGCAGACAGACATCAGGCAGACAGACAGATAGGCAGACAGACAGACAAACAGGCAGACAGGTAGACAAACAGACAGGCAGGCAGACAAACAGCCAGACGCACGTACGGGCGGACGCAGGCGCAGGCGCAGACACTGGCACAGTCACAGACACAGACACAGACACAGACACAGACACAGACACAGACACAGACACAGACACAGACACAGACAGAGACACAGGCACAGGCACAGACACAGACACAGACACAGACAGAGACACAGACACAGGCACAGACACAGACACAGGCACCGACAGACACAGACACAGACACTGACACAGACACAGACACAGACACAGACACAGACACAGACACAGACACAGACACAGACACAGTCACAGACACAGGCACAGGCAGACACAGACACAGACACAGACACAGGCACAGACACAGACGCAGACACAGACACAGACACAGACACAGACTTGCTGAAGATTTTTCCAAATTAATTCAAAATTTACAAATTTCTAAAAGTTCTGTTCCTGTTTATAAATTAAATCTAAAATTTAATGGTAGTTAGAAAGAGGTTTTTACATTAATTCAAAGATGTGAGGAGTTGATTATTGCACGAAACATTTCAAGGTCGGAGATGCTTTGATCTGGTGTTGATTTATTTCCAGGGAATGGTTTAATATGGTTCAGAGCTGTTAAGCCCTTATTTCATACCTGGGACCAACTTATTTCTAAATTAAAAGGCGACTTTTTACCCGAAGGACATGACGAGGTTTTGTTAAATGATATTAAGAATAGAAAACAGACTTTTGATGAAATTCCAACCCTCTTTATTTCCGAAATGGTTAATTTATTTTCACAATTAGACATTCCTCCTTCTGAGTGTGAACAATTAAAAATTATTATGAGAAATTTACAACCTTGGTTTGCTACTCAGTTAGCTCTTGTTAATGTTAATGACACTTTCAATTTAGTTGAGTTATGTAAAAAATTGCAGCAAGTGAGATCTCAGAATTCTAAAT
Source organism: Vesta saturnalis (assembly GCA_036346205.1). Lineage (NCBI taxonomy): Eukaryota > Metazoa > Arthropoda > Insecta > Coleoptera > Lampyridae > Vesta > Vesta saturnalis. The sequence goes on from JARFJB010002072.1 coordinate 51,141, forward strand.
TCAAATTTAATTCTAATTCAGATTCTCAGAGACAATCTGAATACAAACCTAAATCTTTTACATTGAATCAAAATATTAAACCTAAAGTCAATTTTACTGGTACTAAGCAAAAAAATTTAAATTCAACTTTTAATATTTCAAAAATTAATACAGCTAAGTCTTCAACAACATGTTTTAAGTATAAACAATTGGGTCATACCTATCACACCTGTGATAAGGGTGTTGATAAAATCTTTTGCTTTAAATGTGGTTATTCTGATGTTACTTTTACTAATTGTCCGAAGTGTAAATTTTCAAAAAACTTGTAAATGGGAAGTGTTCTGTTAGTCGACACATTCCTTATGATTTTTCAAAGGCTGAGAAGCATGTTTTCAAAGAATGGTTAGTTACAGTTAATAAATTTTATGGAACTCCAAAAATTTGTTCCAAATTTGTTGAAAAAAATAATGATATTAGACCTTTTATTCATGTGAAGATTTTTAATGAAAATTTTGTTGCTTTATTAGATAGTGGAGCTACAGTTACAATTCTAGGTAAGCCTGCTTTGTATTTAATTGATAAATGTGATTTAAAATTAAATAGGAATTCACCTTTTTCATCATTGATTATTGCTGATGGTTCTTTACAATCCATTTTGGGAAGTGTTGATTTATCTTTGACTGTTAATGGTATTACCAAAACTATTTCTGTTATTGTTTCTGAATCTATTACTACTGCGATTACTTTGGGAGTAGACTTTTGTCAATTATTTGAAATTAAAGCTGATATTAATGAAAATTCTTTTGTTGCAAATTCTGCGGAGACAAATTTTTCAATGATTAAGAGTGTTGATGATCTTAATAATGATCAAATTTTTGAATTAAATCAAGTTATTGACCTTTTTAAAACCTTATCAAATTCGCAATTAGGTAAAACAAATAAAGTTTTTCATTCAATTAATACTGGTGATGCAATACCAATTAAACAACGTTATTATCCATTATCACCTGCTATGTTGGAGCATGCAAACAGAGAAATTGATGACATGTTAGAGCAAGGAATTACTAAACCCATTTCTTCTCCTTGGAATTCTCCAACGGTTTTGGTTCGAAAGAAGTCAGGCGATTTTAGTTTGTTTTGATGCGAAGAAATTAAATTTTATTAAATGATAATTTAGATAAATTAAGAGATGCTCGTTATTTAACTTGAATTGATTTAAAGAAAGCTTTTTGGCAAATTCCTTTAGACTCAGAGAGTTGTGAAAAGACTGCTTTTACTGTTCCACGTAGAGGATTATTTGAGTATACTGTTATGCCCATGGGACTTACCAACGCACCCAGTACTTTACAACGATTTATGGATTCAATTTTAGGTCATGATTTATCCCAATCAGTTTTTGTTTATTTAGACGATATCATTATGTTTTCAAGTACATTTAAGGAACATGTTGCTATTTTAAGAGGAGTTATGCCAAATTAAATATTAATTTAGATAAATGTGAATTTTGTAAACCTCAATTATCATATTTAGGTCTTGTTATCGATAAGAATGGTATTCACACCGATCCTTCAAAGGTGGAGGCTATTACTAATTTTCCTCAACCACATACTTTTACAGAAGTTAAACGTTTTATTGAAATGTGTTCTTGGTATAGACGTTTCATTCATGATTTTTCCACAATTTTGGCCCCTATTAATAATTTATTGAAAGGTAAGAAGAAATCTCAGAAAGTTTTATGGAATAACGAAGCGAACGATTCATTTTTGAAAATTAAATCTTTATTGGTTGATGCTCCAATCTTAGCGAGCCCAGATTTTTCTAAAGCATTTTATACATACACAATTATGTATGTGTAATCCACAGAATTTGAGAGATTTTGCCACTACTTGTAAAAGTAATTTAGAGGCATTGAAATAGTTAAAACTCGAAGATAAAGAAATTCTTGAAGCATTATTAGTTTTCAATTTTCCACAAAAGCTGGATTATTGTTCTAAGAAAATATTTGAGGAAGAAAGAGATATTAAAGCGTTGCCTAAGTTAGGTGAGTTTTTCGAGTTTCTAGAAAAGAGATGCACAGTACTCGAAAGTCTGTATAGTCTTGATAGTCAAATAGAAAAAGAGTTTAATAAAATATGACTACTTTCCAATAATTTTAATCGTAACATGCAGAAACAAATCATATTTTGCTCATACTGTAACGATAACACCCATAGGGTATATGTTTTATTTATATCACTTTATTGTTTAAACTGTTTAGGTAATAAACATCTGATTGAGAATTGCACTTCAAGTTCAAGTTGCTCACAGTGTAATAAAAAGCATCACACCTTGATACACTTAAATCAAATTCCTCAAAGCAACTATCCTCAATATTTCCTAAACAATTCATACTCAAAGCCAATATCAAAATGTCGCATCTGATAAATCTCAACATATGTCCACAGGTTGCTCCTCTGCAGTAAATGCTAATTCTCGTCAAGGTAACAGTCAAAATCCTTTATATGCCAGTCACTCTCAGAAAACGCAAAATCACACTTCACCTTACGATAGTTAGTGCTCTACTTCTCGGATTCCATCTCGAGTCCAAGTCTCACATTCTCGAGTCAAATGATTACTATACTTTTACACTCTAATGTTGATTGCTCAAAAAGATTTAATGTATCTTGTGTAGTATTTGACAAGCTTACAGATAAGTTACCGCAACTCATATATCCAAAAAAATAAAAAATTCCAGATCACATATTTTCAAACCTTGCAGACCCTGATTTTTTCACTCCGAATAAAATTGAAGTTTTACTTGGAGCGGATGTTTATTATGATCTATTAACATATGGGTTTGTAAAAATGGGTAAAAGTTTCCCTACTCTTCTCAAAACACACTTGGGATTGATAGTCTCAGGAAATATTCCGCACTATTGTATTAATCAATTACCCCCATTTTGTCAATCGTATCACGTAACTACATTCTCTGAAAACGATACTCAACTCGATTCAATCCTTACAAGTTTTTGGAACATTGAAGAAATGCTAAGTAAGTCTGTTCTTACTCCCGAAGGTGAAATTTCTGAACAAATTTTCACTCGCACAACTAAAATTCTCGAAAATGGTCGCTTTCAAGTTGATGTACCCCTTAAATCACCCATTGAGCACTGCAAGCTTAGTGAATCACTAAATCTTGCTCAAAGACTATTTATGTCTCTTGAAAAGAGATTTGAGAAAGAACCTAGTCTGTTTACAGAGTATAAAAAATTTATAGATGAATATTAATTCCAAAATCACGGTAGAATTGTTTCTTTCTCCCGCACTAACGAAATTGGCGAAAATATGTATTTCATTCCTCTTTGTGTGTCATACGAGGGCCGAGTTCAACTACCAAACTCAGAGTTGTATTTAACGCTTCATGTAGAACATCATCAGGTTTTTCTCTGAATGATGTTACCTTAAAAGGTTATCGTGTACAACCTGATTCGTATGATATTCTTTGTCGTTTTCGTACATTTAGGTTCGTACTCACCGCCGACATGGAGAAGATGTATAAGCAAATTGGGTTAAACCCAGATCAAGTCTTTTTACAAAATATTCTGTGGCGTGATTCTCCCCAAGGTCCTTTATCGTGTATTGAGCTTCTCACCGTTACAAGTGGGACACGTTTTGCACCCTTTGTCCCCACTCATAATTTGAAAGAAATAGCTATTCAAGGAACACGTTGCCTCCTTGCATGTAATGCTCTTCTTGCTCAAACATATATGGATGATTTTTTAGTTGGATGGATAGTTATGATGAACTGAAAACTCTTTACTCTCAATTAAATTCACTCCTAAGTCACTCGAAATTTCATTAAGAGAATGATGTTCCAATTCGAATAAATTCTTACACACTATTTCTCATGAACAAATATCCGAATTTGATATTAATCTTACAAAGTCACCTTGTAAAATGTTAGGATTATCTTGGAACCCCTCTTCAGATAATTTTCAAATCTCATCTCCTGACACTCAAGTTGAGAATTATATTACCAAAAGAAAAATGCTCTCTATGATAGCACAATTTTTCGATCCTCTTGGTCTTTGTTAATCCACTGATAGTCAAAGGTAAAATTTTAATGCAAAAAATTTACTTGTTAAAAATTGACTGGGATGCAAGAATCTGCGGCGCGATCGTCTTAAAGGAATACGAGGTATTCGTCAAAAGTATCTCCCAATTAAAAAATCTTGGAATTCCTCGCTTTCTCCTTTTAGATAAAGTGATAAATTCAATTCAAATTCATGGTTAATCTCCGAGTATAATATGCGGACAAGTCAGTATCGTGAATGTTAACATCGACAAAATCTCGTATCTCACCTCTCAAAACAATTACTATACCCAAACTCGAATTATGTGCTATGGTATTACTTTCAAAATTAGTGAACAAAATTCTAAAGATCTATGATAATCTCGCAGTCGAAGTCAGGGAGTTATTGGCATTATATTAAATCTAAACAAAATCCCGCAGATGCGCTGTCTTAACTTTTGGTTTTGGTCCGCAGTTTTTACATGATCCTGAACTTAATTTAGCAACTCAAAAAAACATTATAGAATTAAATAATCCTCCTGAAGAACGAAAGGTTTCAGCTGAAACTCCTCTCAATTTTTGGGGATCTATATTTTCGAAGCTTACATTCTTCGATTTATCTACAACTAAAAAAATCCCACCAATAAAATTTTTGGACCTTTATCAGTTCAAGAATTCTCGAAGTCTTTAAATTTTATTTTAAAAGCTTTTCAAAAAGAACATTTCTCTAAAGAAATATTTGAACTCTCTAATAATAAATCGCTTTCAAATAAGCAGCTCTTATGTTTTAAACTTTTCATTGGACCTGATGATTTAATTCGCGTAGGTGGTAGATTACAAAACGCTGCTATTAGTTATGAACAATACACAAACGGTTAAGGCATGCAGGTCCTCATAATACTCTCTTTAATTATCGATTGATATATTGGCCTCTTAATGGCTTTCGTCAAGTAAAACGCCTCATCAGAAATTGCATACTTTGTTTTCGGTTAAACTCAACGGTGTCTCAACAAATAATATCAGACTTGCCAAAAGACAGAGTTCAAACTTCGCGGCCTTTTGAAAAATACAGAATTGATTTTGGAGGTCCGTTCATTATAAAGTCATCCAGATTGAGAAAAACTCCAATTAAAAAATGTTATATTGCTCTATTTATTTGTATGGTAACCAAAGCCATACATATAGAACTCCTATCTTATTTATCATCCGAAGCTTTTTTTGGGACACTTAAACGTTTTATTTCACGGAGAGGAAACGCTCAAGTAATTTATACTGATAAAGCTACAAATTTTAATGGTTCTAAAAAGTATCTTAGAGATTTGTATGACTTTTTTGAAAATTCTTCAAATTATGACTCTGTTCTATCCTATCTTTCTTCTAATGAGCTCCAGTGCCAATTATACCACCCAGGTCTCTGCATTGGGGTGGACTCTGGGCATCAGCGAAACATCACATGTATCGCCCCATTGGTAGTTCTCAATTCACGTTTGAAGAATTTTCTACAAGGTTAACTCAAATAGAAACAATTCTAAATTCGAGGCCTCTCTGCGCTCTCCCTAATGGTCCTTGCGATTTCCATTCTCTGACTGCTGGTCATTTTCTAATAGGTACTGCTTTAACAGCCTTTCCCTGTAAATCTGCTCCTCATATTCCTGACAATAGACTTACATTTTGGAAACAATGTTTCAAAATACAACAGATTTTTTTGGAAGAGATGGTCAGTCGAATATCTCAATCCTTTACAGAATAGAAACCTTCTGTTAATTTTAAAGGAAAATGATCCAGTGCTTATAAAAGAAGAAAATACTTCACCCCTCAACTGGCCGCTAGCTAGAAGTCATGCTTGGTTCAGATGAAAAAAAATTCACCTAGCTCACTATTTATTAAATGTTATTTTCGCTAGTTTTGTTTTCTGTCGCTCTATTTGTTTTTACTCTCTTTGTTTTAACTACTTGAAGCCTTGCTTCTGCTGGAAGGGTAGGATGTTGAAGAAATATTCTCTAACCCGGTATATATACATATATATATATATATATATATATATATAATGAATTGCGTTGTTGTAATTACGGAAAAAATGTAACACGAATTAGTTTAGTTTTTCACAAATATTTAATAATTTATTTTTAACTATACGAAAGTACACTCTCAATCTCTAAATATAATCATATCCTAAGCTTAAAAAATATCTCTCTCGTTCTCGCTTAAATTATGTGCACATTTAATTACTATTTGCGTTGGTAAGAATTTCACGAATTCTGTTGGAGTCGGACATTGTGTAATATTAGCATAGTTTTGTGTTGAAGTTCAATTGTGTTAATAAAGAAAGTGTTTTCAAAATCCCATGGTCCTTCGTCTTCTCAAGTAAAGTAAGAAGTGTTGATATAGAAATCATTTGTACATGTTAGATGATAAGAATGCTAAATATAATAATTGGATTGCTTTTTATGTATTAATGTAAACAAAGCATTTATGCATTTCCTTGAGTTTCAAGTTAATTAAATAAGTATAAGGTTTTCATTTTTTTTTTCATTATTAACCATTACGAATACTAAAAGCTTTAATATTGAAATAAGTAATTTCAATAAAGTTACAAATTACATATATCTTAAGAAAATCAAATTGGATATAATTTTGGTGATTGATAACAGTAATCATTGCTTTTAATAAACAAGCTATCCGGCGCAAACAAATAAGAAAGAAATTTGGTGAGGCAATCATCGAGTTCATTTACTCAATCTGAAACCCGATAGCAAGCAAAGTAAATTTTAATCAATGAATGATATCTTTACCAATGAAACTACCCAAATTAAATTAAAGGGTAACCATTTTAAGTTCTCACAAAAACAATATAAATTTTTATTAAAAGATTTTAAAATTATTAAGAATTGTAGAAGGATCTACAATTTATTCTTTTTAGCGAGTGTAAACAAACAAAAAGGAGTAGGTCCATGTTTACGCCCGTTGTACTGTGTGGGTGTGTGCGCGCGCGCATGTGTGTGTGTGTGTATTGTGTGTATGTGTATGTGTATGTGTGTGTGTGTGTGTGTGTGTGTGTGTGTCTGTGTGTATGTGTTGTGCGTGTGTGTTGTGTGTGCGTGTGTGTTGTGTGTGTGTGTGTGTGTGTGTGTGTGTGTGTGAGTGTGTGTATGTATGTGTGTGTATGCGTGTCTGTGTGTGACTCATTAATTTCCTTTTTTTTAATACCGCGTATTTTCGTATCGGAATATTTTTGGACTATAGTTTATAAAGCAAACTATAGTTAATTTTTCATGTGAAATCATATTATTAAATAACGCATATCATTACGGATCACAATAAAATGGTTTGGGTATGTGTATATGTTTCATTGGTTGCATGTGTTTTGTACGGTTAATATAACAATACATATGAATATCTGTATCGCGACTTATTAACAATTACCCTATTATACCTCTATAATATATCATATGTCATGGCACAGGCATAAGAAAATTATGTGTTTACCACGCCAGATTTTTAAATATATTGTGTGTAAGTGTTTCATGGAATATTAACGAGCTTGGGATACTTCAGATAAGCTCTGAAACCACGTAAAGGAAAGCAAGGTGCATAATTAAATATCGAACACAAATTAACGGAGCTGTTTTCAAAATAAAGCTATTGAACACAATATACTTTGACAAATGCTACTACTTTCCAATATACGCTTGTTTAAGTCCGATTATTTTTTGTAATATTTTAAACATCTGTAGACCGGTTGACTTAAAATTTTCTGATAGTTTGATTTGAAGCTTTTTGATTTCAAAATTGTTTTATTGCGGTTATAGATAGTATTTCACCAACGTCGTGTCGGTATTTCTCAGTTTCTATTATAAATTATTTCCGGAAGTTTGTATTTCACAATTTTATTTAAGATTTTCAAACTTAAGTAATACATTGTAAAGGGACGCCGTCAGATGTCCAAATTTTTTATTATTATTAATTAGTTTCCTAAAGTTTATTAGCAAGACGCCGTCCTTTATCAAAATTTTCCGGTCATGATTAATTATTTGCTAAGTAAAATACCAGTACTAATATAATATTCACGGAATTTATTAAGATAAAGTGACTCGCTAAATGCACAGGTGCAAGCAATTATAAAAATTCGTAGAAGTTTTAGTAAAAGTTAAACATGTTTCATAACGTTGCATAAAATTGCACAATAATTAATCATTAATAATTAAAGTTTCCTAACCACCCTCGCGAATTCTTTATAAAAACGCGGCACGCGCTGCAAGAAGGAAGATTATTAATAAATAAATATAGATAGACTCTCTCGAATCTAATCGAATCGTCCCCTCGCAAAAAGAAGCCCGCTACCAGAAGAATCCGAATAGAAATCGTGTGCTCTATCGTCGCGTTCGCGCCGACTACTACCGTTTAAAACCGTCAACCTGTAACCGCCGTCCGAGTAGGAATTGCGGATCCGCGACTTGATAGCATCACCGAAGTCAAAGGGTTAGAGTTGCAGACATCAAACGTTGAATGCACGTAAGTCGAAATAAAGGCAACACTATACACCTGGTGATAGGGATATGCAGGGTTGTAAGCCCGACATACTCTTCCATTACTAGACACCTACACCGTGGAGTTTGAAGGGTAGTTGCCCGACATTCCATTGACCGACGGAGATACTCTTGCTTAGTTTAACGGGTGGTTGCCCAGATTGCTAACAAAGGAAATCCACCTACACAAATTACACGAACACTACAACACAAAAACACCTCGACAAACGTACCAGCAACCGCAGAGTACCTGTAATTAAAACCTCGTCGAGAGATTAAGCTAAACACCTAATGAACGCCGTTAATCCAGTAATATAGAAAAGAAATCGTAAAAACTAGACGTGTTAGTCAATATTAAATTATCGTCTGTAATAAAACCACCGCCGCCAGCACCGAACAACGTAAGTTACACCGTTTGCAATTAATAAGATTGTTACCTGTAAACCAGAAACTATCAGATAATATATTTCGTGTTAAATAATTCAAATCATTATTGTTAGACGCGAAAAATTCACTTTAATAGAAAACGAAGGTTTTATATTTTAAAATCGGCCAACATAACAAAAGTATTTTCATTTAAATAAAAACCTGTGTACTAAAATAATTAATATCGTAAAAGTAAACAAATAATCCGCGGCTACCGTATAGAAGCTACCTTCAAAACGAAAGCTTTCATTTATTTAAAAGGGCAAAATTGAATTTCGACGTGAATGAGTTTATTTTCATAAGAAAAGCAGGTATAAAATTGGATTACTTTTATACATTTAAAACCGACCGCTTTAAAATATCGATTATTTCTTTAAAGGCAGAGCATTGAACTCGGTGTTTTATCGCGCACGTGTTTATACCGCGTTATCTTGCTACCAGCTTCTGTATTTTATACAGGGACACATTCAGGTAAAATTATTCATTTTATGTCGGCAATTAACCAGTATAAACTGAAACCAGTCAAAGGACGTAAACTACGAGTCAAAACCCGAACCTTCTATTAATGTTACATTGCAGAAACTCCAGAGGACTACCTAACCCTTAGTTCCGAGACCCACCAGGACGTAGTATGTCCACTTGACGATCCTGCCAGGAAAAGGAGAATCCACCGTAAAATATTTATATATCTTAGTAATTTAAATAAACCATATTAGATTTGTAAAAAGTAAATAGGGAATAAATATATGTATATAAACTTTTTTTATCTATTTGTTCAAAATGTTGAGAGCCTGAATAACGAACCCCGATCCTTATTTTTCAAGTACAAAATTCCGACTGAGCTAAAAGGGTAAAAGTGATAATTATTCATTAGTAGTAATACACTTAACAGTAACAGTAAACCTCCATTTCCGTTGACAGGAAAAGGAGTGGCGTAATACAACATCCGAGTGTATATTTATGTTGCAGTAAGCCACATACGGAGAGGGTACAAAGTAAGCCCCCTCTCCCTTATTTCTTGAACTATTGGAGATTACAAAATGAGATTTTGGGGATACAGTGAACAATAAGTTTATGAATTTTTTAAGATATTTTGAAAACAGCAAAATTCCAGATCGACGCCAAGTGATGATATTTTTTTTAACGGAATGGTAGGTTGAAATTAAGATAATTCGCAAGACATATCAATGAAGTGTATTCCCCTAGAATATTTTTGAGTTACCTAAATTCTTTCAGAAGTTATTGCCATTTCAGTATTACAAATGATTTGTTTTAATTAACAATAATACAATTAACTATTAACCTAATTAGTAGCTTTTCTTTGGCATTCAAAGTAACTACTTATTGTTACCAACTTGCATATCCTAACATAAGTAAAGCCTCTGCATCATCCTATTTCGCACATTTAAATGTTTCCACTGAAAACTCTGGATCATTTACATTTAGTTCATGAACCAATTTCAATTTATAATGTGTTTAAGAACTTCTCTAACTGGTTTTTTAAATACTGCTTGATTTTGGGAATATAGTACACAATAAGTTTATCAATTTTTTAAGATATTTTGATAACTGCAAAATTCCAAATTGATGCCAAGTGATGACATTTTTTTTAACGGAATGCAGGTTGAAATTTTTGAGTTATCTAAATTCTTCCAGAAGTTATTGCCATTTCAATATTACAAATTATTTGTCTTAATTAACAATAATGTAATTATTAACTTAATTTGTAGCTTTTTTTGGCAGTCAAAGTAATTCACTCAATGTGACCAACTTGCATCTTCTGACATAAGTGAAGCCTCTGCATCAACCTATTTCGCGCATTTAAATGTTTCCGCTGGAAACTCTCGATCATCTTCATTCAATGGCAATTAGCCTGTTTAAGAACTTCGCTAACATGTTTTTTAAATACTTCTTGATTTTCAGCGATAACGCGCATTAGCAAATTAGGATTTTCAACAGTTTCAGTTAATATGTCAATTTTTGTATTCTTAGAAATTGCTGGCCTATCTGAGCGGTTTGAAAACGATTTTCTGGGTTTGCCCCATTGAAAATGTGTATCCGCAAAAGATATAAAAATTTAAATGGACTAAACTTCTGGAAAGACTGGAATAATTTAAAAATATGCTAGAGGAGAATCCTTCATTGAACTACCTTTCTAATGAGCCTAAATTTCAACCGTTTCAAAAGTTTACTATATTTCCAAAATTTCATTTTGATATCTCCAATGGTTTAAGAAATAAGGGTAAGGAGCTTACTGTAAATAATCTGTGTATGTTTTCTTTTCTCCATAGCTTTAGCCCCTAAAGGTCAAAGGAACCAAGTGTAGACCTTGGGGGAAAAGTGTGGGTATGTAGAAGGTCAAACTTGATATGGTCATTTATATTTTTGGTCTGTATCACTTAATGCATTCATCAAGCGAAGTATAGTAAAGGAATTATAGTCACTAATTACAAGGAATGATAATGACATTTAATACAAATAAAATTAAGTAACACACGCTTAACGACTGTTTGCATAATTAAAGCTTTATCTCTTGGTAATGAAATTATTATTCATTTTTTTACAAATTAAATGATAGTTTTTGAAAATTAATTAAGATGCTAATAAATATATGAAATCTGAAAACTCAAATGTTATGTCTGCATAATAGTTAGGGGACGTTTATTAAGAAGCTCAACTACCAAATTTTATTTTAGTAAAAATTAGCTAAATGTTGATTAGATTGTTATGTTATGCATAATCGAACTAAACAGCTTTGGGTTTAAAGTTGGTTATGAATACATTTTGTTGAACCTAAAACGGCCGATCAAATTCAGTAGGTGGAAACTTCTACTGAAATCTCAATAATGACTTCCTGAATACAAAAATTCAAAGCTATTGACGTAAAAATATTTTATCTAGGCAAAATTAAGCCTTTCCTTACTATATAAAGACAGTCTTAAGCCATTTTCAGATTAGCTTCTCTGGTTGAAAGAATCACTAGCTATAATGAAGGATCGAGGTTTAGTTATAGCGTTTTGTGTATTCCTGCTTTCATCTACCTCTCGTGAGTATTATTTAGACAAATTTTGCCTTCAGTTGGCGTATATTTTCAGATGCAAGTATATTTGATGTAATTATAATAATAATCAGATTTTATGCAGCACACTCTTCTATTTGTTTGTTAAAAGGATGGGGATTAAACGTTGGTGGTTCAGCAGGAGTAGGTGGACTAGGTTGTAACAACAATAAATAGCGCCAGTATAATAACTTTCAATAAACAACGCCAAATTGTAATAACAAAACGTGATGATGTAACTACTCAATTGTTATGGTGTAATTTGAATAGTCTAATAAAGTAATAATGAAATTAGGTAAAATTCTTCCTAAACACAAATCACATAACTAATGGAGATACTAACCTTTCACCTCTAATTGTGCCTTTGACTCATCGGTAGATTAAATAGAGCCGGTTCAAATAAAATGATTGCTCATATACCTTAAATGCTGCTTGATTCCAATCTGCTTAATTATTTTCTCTTCACTTAATTAATAAAAAATACAATATAAAAAAAATAATGAAATGAAAACTCGAGCGCCAAACTATCGTTATTATAGGAACAGTTAAACCTAGTTATTGAACAATAATAGCTTTTATGAAAATAAAAAAGAACAACGTGCAATTATGTTTATTACCATATTGAGAGATGATTGATAAAAAAATTAAAAGTCTTAAAACTATTCTTAAAATATAAAATGATCATTAAAATAATTACCTTCGTAATTTTCTGTACTTAAGATTTTATAATCTTATGAAGTGGAACGGTCAACTGTCAACTAGGTGAGGTCGTTCCCTCCGTTGTGCAATCTTTTGAAATTATGCTACACCACGACCAAATTGCCAAACTGGAATTGTCCTTATTGTTGTACGTAGAAATTAGGTATCCACTTTATATGTTGCATTGTGTTGAAGTGAATGCATAAAGTGCAATTTAAAAGGTAATCAAATTAACATTTAACATTAAAAACAGTATAATCAAAGTATTAAAGTAAAGTGAAGTAAGTAACGTGAAGTAAATTGAAGTGCCATATAAAAATGCCATATGAAAGAATGCATTATAGAAGTGCCATAGTAAAAAAATAGTAAAAATAGTGCCTGCAAAAGAGCAAATGCTTTAGTTTTAAATATATTGAATTAAAAGGTAACTTACCATCAAAACCGATGGCACTATTACGCAAATTTTAGGGAACACCCCCAAAACAATGTTTCATGCTATTACTTTCAGCAGGAAGTGAATTAAATAGAGGCTTTCAGAGTAGCTCCTGTAAGTGTTCCCCCACGCATCTGCGCATAGAATTAAGTTATCACGCTTTGCGCGGTCAGCATCCAATTTCTTACGGAAAGGAAAATATAAATCTTTACCAAATATTTACACTTAAAAATATATGTATTATGAAATGCAAATTAAACTGCCTGCCTCATTCCTACAATGCAAAACTTAAAAACTTTTCTTATGTTTACTATTAAATGAACGAAAGATCTAAAATTAAAGTATAATTTAGTACAACAACGAAAAAAGGGTTGTTACAAGGTACTGGACTTTGGTTTTAATCTTGGTTCAAACGCTAATGGTACCAATGTTGGAGTGTTACTAGGTCTTAGAGGACTTGGTCTTGGTGGAGGAATTGCTGAAGGCACTGTAAGTTTTTTTTGTTATTTTGGCTTTTTTTTAATGTTTGCGTTAGCGTTAAAGTAATTTAGTTTTTGGCGTTTACTATAAATGAAAACTACCGTAAACTCAGCCTCTATGAGTCATGGGTGACATCAATGATGACATACTTATTCAATTAATCTTCATATAAAATTACTCGAATAAACACAAATTTTATAGTATTTACTCGTTTTCACTAATTCTCTTGTATTTATGAATACCGCTTATAAAGTGTATTTAAAACTAGAAGTTTTGGAACTACTCGAATTATTTCGTAACATGTAGAACGTGTTGCTATCGCTGAGAAACTATAAATATCATAGGTTCTACTCAGCACTACTGCTATCGATTTTTATCTCCGCATTAAAGGCCTCTTACTCTGCTTCTTCTCTTGGTGCTTTTGATTCAATTCAAATATTGCAAGGCTATTTTCCGCATTTGCCATTCATTTCCATTTCCTGACCTTTTGAACTTGTTTATTATTTTTCTTTATTTCTATCGCCTCAATTCTTTGTTCTTTATATAATTTATATTTTAGCAGTTCGTTTGTCTTTTTCGTGATGGTCATTTTGTTCTTCACTTTATGAATTTCGTTTTAGGTAAGACCATTTTCTCTTATCTATCGGTCTCTAACTACATTTAACATCTTGTAGACAAGGCGATTTTATTTATTATATCAACTAAATGATCATTTAAATGTAAAATTAAATCTTACATTGTGATCAATAATTAAAATGACATTGTGATTTTCAGGTCTTCATTATATTAATCAAAGTTAAGAATTAACAAAAAAAATTTCAAGAATTCGCTAAGAACTAATTAGTATATTTTTGCAGAAACAAGCCTTTGACTATAGGAGCCGCCTATCTCCAGAAACAGAAGTACCTATACTAATTTCTAATTTTTTTAAATATTTGTAACGATTTTTATTTTAGACATCACTTCGCTATTATTTAGGAACGTTGGATTCAGAAGAAGCAAAGGTTCTTCAATATTTAATCAATCTAAGCAAACCAATTATGGTAATTAGTTACTTAACAAAAAATTTAAAATTGTAATATATTTTTTTGTTTTAACAGGCCAAACCAGGAATTCAAGTCATTTTTGATGAAGAATCTATTAAAAACGTAAGATTATAAATATTTCCTAAGTAGATAATCAACCACTTCTTTTGGTAATCGCACTTTACAAACGCAATGGGCTCGAAAATACTTCAGACATCTAGTGAACGTTATGGTCTGTTTCAGAAACACTTTCAAATTTGCTGTATAATAAAAAATATTATTTTCTTTGTTGATTAATGATTGCAACATAATATAAGAAATGTTAAAATGTAAATTAAACTATTATATAAAATAAGAAACTATTAGAAATTAGTTATTGTTTGATTTAATAATAAAATCGATATTATAAGGTCTTTCTTCAGATAGTTATAAAGTCTAAAAGCTCCTTATGTGCTATTTTGGATTTTAGCTTCCAAACTATTTGCGCTGGGTTCTGCATGGCTAACGACACTTTCAGCTAGTACTATTACAGATTTTATAATGGAGCCACTTTCTTTCGAAGCTATGTTTACACTGGCACCACTATTGTGTGGCACAACTCCAGAACCCTAGCGCTAGTTGACCTCCTGTCAACTAGTGCCATGGTTTTGAAAGTTTGCACCACCACACAGTGATTTTAGGACAATTATTATATAGTATCAATATTTCCTTTTCCAAATGAGATTTGTTGGATTAGCACCACTGCAATTTTTAGATAAAGGAAGTCAGTGTAAGGGTACCTACGAGCTGAAGCGTACAAAATCGAACGCCAGGTTCATTAGACAGTTTTATGGATATTTCCCCTTGTACCAACATTGTGTTATTTTGTATTGTGTTTGAGCATTAACCAAGCTCTACTGAAGTGTTTCAGAGTTTACTTCCCATTATAAAGATATTTAATATTTTTTAAGTGTATCGGAGTGGTAGGCGTTGTTTTCGAAAATTTGTTATGAATTAATGCTATTTGTTTATATTATTTGTTTTCTTTTTAGTTTTGTTATAAATATTTCCTCAGTTTTTAAATTGCAATTAGTCAAAGTATTTCTGAAACAAACAAAAACCGGACTAGAACATAGGAGCTAGTTTTGTTTATTTTACACTCCTGGACACGACTTTAAAATATTTCCATTTCCTCCTGAATCACCCTGTACAAGAAAGTGCAAGTCCCAAAAACAAAAATATAGCAAACCCATAAAGCAACCCATGAGTGTGACCACAAAAGCACATTCAGCGTTTGATAAAGTATACTCAGGCGTTGTGGGTCCTTAGACAAAGATAACTTTAGTTTTTCATATACTGACTATACAGGGCTTTTCACGATGAGCGTTAATTAGACGTTTCTGGCAAACCAGATAACGGATCAACCTGAACATTTGACAGTATGCATAAATTAATATGATCTACACGCCTAAAATATTTTAGATGATGCGGCGTTGCCGCTTCTACTATAAAGTAGCGACTACTTTGATTAGGAACACCCTGTATATAATATCATATTGTGATTTCCTATTACTTTGTCAACAACATAATGTACTATTTCCCCATACCTATCTATTACCGTTTAAGAGATATAAATTAATTTCGATTTTTTTTTACAAAACGTACTTCTATAAACGCTGATAATCTTGAACTCTCTGTTACTAAGACGATCAAATTCGAAATGGAGTGGAGTGATTCCATGAGGATCTTCACTTCGAGTCATATTTTTATTTGCCTTATACAGGGTCTTTAAAAAATGGAGATACTTTGTTCACATGAAACAAGGAGTGGAAGTCAATTTCAAATGGAACACCCTGTATATTTACACATTTTTGAGCTCTACATCCAATTTTAGATTGACTTTAATCAGATAGTGCTATTTCGATTTCGAACCGTTTTCGAGATAAACTGTTTCAAACAGAAACTGACTTTCCTTGAATTCGTTACTTATTTTTGAAATTTAACAGATTCCGTTCGATGTTCCTTCATCAGTCACAGATAATACAATGAATAAATAATTATTAAAATACTCTTCAACCATCAAATGAAACTTCTCTTCAAACAATAGTTTTATTAACTCTGACACACGAACTGAAAATAATTTCATGGATTAGTAAGTTAATTCAATTTTCAGTGTATTTCAGAATATATTCGACCACATCTCTACCTCTACTTAAACAAACATGTAATCTCTTCAAAAAATGTTCATGTGTAGCGCTTCTGATTGAGTCTGGAGTTAAACTATTGAAAGCAGTTCTAACTCTCGATCTTCCATTGTTTTTTAATAAAACCCCACACAAAATAATCTATTGGATTGCCATCTGGTGTTCTAGGAGGCCAACGAAAAGGTCCATTATTACCAATCCATCTGTCTTCGAAGATTTCACTTAAAGCTTCGCCTATTGAACGAGAATTATGGAGTGGAGCACCATCCATTTGGTGCCATACACGTTCTCTTCCTGGCCTATTATTTAAAATCATTTGAATTCCATTTCTCAGTAAATCTTCATATTTTGTTGCATTCAAATTATCATTATAAAACTCGATATAAAAAATTGACTCATTCTTTATGGCACAAAATACATTAAATTGCCATCTTTCTTGAAAACCTCTTTGGCGAACATGAGGATTTTCTAGCGCCCAATAATGACTGTTGTGTCTGTTAAAAATTCCATTTTTTGTAAACTTGACCTCATCTGTCCATATGATATTGTCAAGGAAATGTTCATCCTCTTGAGTCTTGACAAGTAACCATTCAAAGAATTCCACTTTACGAGGCAAATCAGTATCTTTCAAATGTTGGACACAGTAGAATTTATAGGGATGCCATTTGTGCTTATTAAGAATGCGATAAATTATCACGTAGGGTATACCTATCTCCCTTTCAGCCTCGTGTAGAGAAGCATTTGGAAATGCACTAAAAAATCCCAAAACTGTTATGCCATTGTCATCATCATCCACTTCAGGCTTTCTACGAATGATTTTTTGACCAAAGGTTCCATTCAACCTACAGCTTTGTAGTAGTCGATTTATCACATTATTATTCGGCTTCGGAAGTTGTGGATATCTTTCATGAAATACTCGGCATGTTCTACTTGCAATTCTATTGCACTCACCATGAATAATTAATAAATTCAAGAAATCTTCATTACTGTAACCTAATCTTGACATTTTTCTATTATAATTAGTATCACAATCAATCAAGACCACCAACGAAAGTTTGACGTTTCAAAATTGGGTCATATATTTTTCCAAAGCACACTATTAAAAATATTAAATGTGCGGTAGAGACACTCAATACCTCAATGCATACAAATTGTAACTTTTCCTAAGGTCATATCAATTTCGAATTGACTGATTTGAGACTGTTGAAAACTAAATCGAAAAGAAATTGTATTACGTAGTATAAAATAAATGTTAAATCTCACAAATAAGTGATGAATACAAGGAAACCACGTCAGTTTCTGTTTGAAACAATTTATCTCGAAAACAGTTCGAAATCGAAATAGCATTATCTGATTAAAGTCAATCTAAAATTGGCTGTAGAGCTCAAAAATCTGTAAATATACAGGATGTTCCATTTGAAAAAAATTACTTCCTCCTTGATTCATGTGAACAAAGTATCTCCATTTTTTGAATACCCTGTATGAGGCAAATAAAAATATGACTAGAAGTGAGGATCCTCATGGTATCACTCCACTCCATTTCCAATTTGATGGTCTTAGTACCAGAGAGTTCGAGATTATCAGCGTTTATAAAAGTACATGTTTTGTAAAAAAAAAATCGAAATTAATTTATATCTCTTAAACGGTAATAGATAGGTATAGGAAATAGTACATGAAGTTGTTGAAAAAGTAATAGGAAATCATAATATGATATTATATACAGGGTGTTCCATTTGAAAAATCAAAGTAGTCGCTACTTTATAGTATAAGCGGCAACGCCGCATCATCTAAATTTTAGGAGTGTAGATCATATTAATTGATGCATACTGTCAAATTTTCAGGTTGATCCGTTGTCTGGTTTGCCAGAAACGTCTAATTAACGCTCATCGTGAAAATCCCTGTATAATGTGAAGCATATCCTTTAGAATCTAAGGATGCAGTAACAGCAGCGAGAACAGTTGTAAATAATTTCATACTACGTTTGAGGTTCCTAGTGAAATTGCTAATGATTGAGATTCAGAATTCATATCATCTATTATGACGACAGAAACATGTAAATTATTAAAATTAAACTTTTAACTTCCACAGCGTACCTCGCGAAAGCATTGGTTCGTTAAAAAATTCACATAGAATGTTGGATACGTGATGGAGTAGTTGGATACCGTATTTGTACTTCACATACGATACCACTGTGCATAGTGAAACAAAATACACCTCGTACGAACTGGTTTCCGTAAACTATGTAGAATTCTAGGTAATGTAATTAACAATGTAGAACCTTTACATGGTTTTGATAATTATCATTTAGAACTTAAGTATAGGTTACAAAAAATTCATAGTGATGCAAGAACAAATTTAATTAATGCTAAAGTGAAAAGAAAACAAAAATATGACACTAAAATAAACGACCTAATAGTAATCAAATATATGGCGTGAAAACCAATCTACAAAATGAAAATTGAAAGAAATGAAATAATTTTTTAAATAATTATGCGACCTCTTTTATAAGTTCATTACGAAAATAGGCAACATTGTACAAACAAAAACAATAATCTATATCAGAATGACGTTTAAAACTGCATGTCAGATAAATATTAATAGACAAATACATGTTACCTTAAAAAAAATTCCGATATCGATAACACAGTTTAACCATTTTCATTTATATTTAATTAATTTTTAAACTGACCTTGAGTTATGTTGAGGAACTGTATGAAGAAAAGTTATGCAAAATTAAATTTTCTTAGTAAAATACGTTTACACTTCTTACAAAATTAATCGCTTTTCAGATACTGAAAGAATTTGAACGAACACTTAAATTCTACCTTAGGAATTTTTTTGCTGTTAAATTACGCGTTAATAGACATGTTTAAGGTCTATATCTAGGTATTTTTACATCTTTTAAATTTTAAGTACATAGGTGTTTTCGTAATAGAGTTATGGTGGATACTAACATTCATCCACACAGACACACACATCCAGACTCATGGCCGATCTTGGCGAAACTTGGTCAAAAGTAGTAAAATGAGCTAATAAGTCGATTGCATAACCTACTGTACCTATACATGTATATGTAAGTTGGAAGGTAATGAGACAGCCAAGCGAACTAGTTTTTATAAATTTAAATATGGGTAGAATAGTTTTCGAATTATTATTAGATTAGATTTACTGAATTGAATTTTGACATATAGCATTTTAATAACAGACGTCCTTCATAATTTGGTTCACTACATAGAATTTCGGTTTTATCATAATCAAAATTGTGTGTCTGGCCAAAGCAGTACTTTTTGGGTTCACTTACATCAGATTTATGTTGAACTAAATGATTCTTCAAGGGTTGCATGGAAGTTCCAATATAAATTTTTTGGCAATTGTCACATGGAATTTTGTAAATGATATTTGTGGTTTCTTCTTTTGGTACTGAAGATTTTAGTTTAGAAAATAAGAGAGAGTTAATATTCTATGATTCAAACACAGGTTTTAAATTAAATTTAGTCAAATTATTAAATAAAATTGATTTTTTATTAGTATAAGGAATTGAAATATATTTGAAATTTTGATTAGGTACGTCAATGTTTTTATAATTATTTAGAATCTATTTTTTTAATAATGTTTAAAACTAAAGATCTGTGGTAACTGTTATTTACAAACGTACAAATAATTCTTTTATGTTGATTTTGTCTAAAATTTGGATCCTAAAGGTGTAGTCATTTAGCAACGATGTTACTAATTTTTGTACCATAAGGATGATTGGCATGAAAATGCAGGTATGTGTGGGTTTCTTATACCGATCAAATTTAAAAGAATTTGTATCTGTTATAACAAGTGTGTCTAAAAATGATATTTTGTCATTTTTTTCTTATTCAATCGTAAACTGTAAATCTTAAATAGAATGATGAAAAACTTAAATTAGCAATTATAGGAGATAAGGGGAACCCATGGGACATCCCTAACTTTGTTTAAAAAATTTATTTTGAAATTTTAAAAACGTTGTGTTTAAACAAAATCAATTCCTTCAATAAAATGTTTTTTTGTTAGGTTAGTTAAATTTTTATTTCTTTCCATTTTTACTTATAATTTTGATTGCCAAATTTGTGGGAATATCAGTAAACAAAGAAACATCAACTGAAATGAGAATGTGGTTGTCTATAATTTTGTTGTTTTTAATTTTGGTTTTAAAATCAAAAGGATTTGTGATAGAATATGTCTTTTTGCCTAAAATGTGTTTTAGAAGATTACAAAGCAATTTTGAAAAATATCAAACGGACATTCTTTTTTGCTCTTTTGGCCGCGCTATTTCAGCCCTACCCTATTAGCCGCGTCCCAATGTCCGCACACTTTAAAAACCTTGTTTCATACGTTTATTCCCGTCCCATCCAGATAATAAAGACGCATTAATTTGAAAATGCGAGAGGATTAGAAATTCAATGTAAAACGCTTTTGTTAAATTTGATAACGGCAATACAATATTATGAAAGAGTTTATTCTATGACATTATAATATATATATATATATATATATATATATATATATATATATATATATATATATATATATATAGTCAATAGTGCGTATTCGGTCGATAGCTTTAGCCATTAAACTTAAAGATAAGTTTAAATACGAAAGTTGTCTATTTTATAAGCTGCATAATTTAAAAATGGTTTGGTTTCTACAGGGTGTAATATAAAAGCGGTACAATATAGAACTTTTGATTTTTAAATACACCCAATATATTATTTTATCTTTCGATTCTCCTTATAATTTTACAACGTTTTTATAAGAATTACTTACAAGCTAAATCTTACAGTTTTTGAGATATTTGCAAAGTTAACTAAAAACTGACATTTTTATGTAGTAATTCAAGTAGGCGTATCTCAGTTATTTTTAAAGATAAAAAATAATCTTTGTTATAGAATTTATTCATACATGAGTTTACTTTAATCTATTGTCAAAATTGGATTTCAATATACACGGTGATCACAAAAATTAATTCAGTAACATAAATTTGAAAATGCTATATCTTCATTTTTTTAAATGGCACACCCTATATTTTTTAAGCCTTGTCTTCCTCTATTAGTCGGTTTTAATTTTTATTAAATATGTTCTATACCTATCTCTAATAGTTTGGGAGATATTTAAGTTTTTGCGTTGATAACACTGATGAAGAGTAACATTAGTCGGTCAAAGCAAGCTGTGGATACATAAGAAACTAAAAACTATTAACTGAAATACATAAATTGTAATTATAATAAATATTGTATGAAACCACCATTTTTAAGATATGTTTGAGATGTTTTTAAGCGATTCATCGTAAAATTGAACAATTTAATCAAAAGAGCATAAAACAAAAGATATTTGCAAAGTTAACTAAAAACTGATATTTTTATGTAGTAATTCAAGCAGGCGTAAAGATGTAAAATTATAAGGAGAATCGAAAAATAAAATAATACATAGGGTGTTCTATTTAAAAATCAAAAGTTTGATATTGTACCGCTTTTATACTACACCCTGTAGGATCCAAACTATTTTTAGATTATGCAGCTTATAAAAATAGACAACTTTCGTATTTAAACTTATCTTCTAAGTTTAATGGCTAAGAGTTATCGACCAAATACGCATATGACACCTGTTATATATATATATATATATATATATACAGGGTGATTAGTCGAAACCATTCATTAGAAGTATTAGGAGTTCCAGCCATGGCTGATTTCTGAAAGTTTGTATCTGGACTAAGTGATTCATATTCTATTTAAGGAAAATATTTTCATGATGACTACACTTCCGGTTATACCGGAAGTAGCCATCAACTTTGTTACTTTAAATTGAATCGTACCATTTTTATGGCATATTCGAATTGTACTCGCCATTTTAGTAGAAGTTTTATCAATGTTCCCTATACTTAAATTTAATATTTTTTGAGATTTAAATTTTTTTTCGAAAATTATTGGTTGAACACTTTGACATTTGACAATGCCTACTGGTGCAATTTTTAGTACGAAGCAAATAATATTGACGTTATGCATAGGGGTATCCTTAAGCTTTACGCTGATGCTTCCGGTACTGCCGAATTATCTACAGGGTGTTCAAAATAAAAACCATCAAAACTTTTCAAATACAATGCCCAATATTTTCTTCCTTTAACGGATGCAGAATAAAATTCTGCATTGATTTGTATTAGCATTCCCTATACCTGTCTTCAACAGTTTTTCAGTTATTTAGGTATTTCTAAAATCTCGTCCGAAATTTAGAAAAATTAATTCGATTTCTCCACGGCCGAAGCCTACTACAGATGCAGAAACCAATTACATTAATGTAGTATATCAAAGCAAACAGAACTGTTAAATTTCGTCAACAAATAAGATGAGAATAAAAGTAATATGCTAATAATAACTATCAATATTATTGAAAGTAAGAAAAACAATTCAAAATTTTATAAATGTTCTATGTGGCCTCCATTTTGTTGAAGACAACCTAACAGTCTTGACTGAACTTCTTCCGTGCAAGCTTTTTTGACGTGATGACGATTTAACTGGCGAAATGCCGTCGTTACTCTTAAGCCTAGGTCTTCTCTTGTGTGGACTGGAGTGGCGTATACTTGATTCTTGACTTCGCCCCACACGTAGAAGTCGAGTGGAGTTAGATCGGGAGGTCGGGGAAGCCACCGCCATGATCCGTTTCGACCGATCCACTGATCACCAAACATAGTGGTCAACGTCACGCGTTGAATGTGCAGGGGCTCCGTCCATTTGATACCAGCAGTATTGTAAAATATTAAGAGGCAGATTTTCTAAAAATTCAGAGACATCCGTTCTCAGAATCTCCAAATATTTTATACTTGTCAAATTTTCATCATAAATTTGAAAAGAGACACGACCATTCATTACAAGACAAAACACTTTAAAACTAAATTTGTTTTGAAAATTCGATTCTCGCTTGAAATGTGGGTTTTCCGACGCCCAATAGTGCCAATTACGTCGATTAACAATTCCTTCTCTGGTAAATTTTGCTTCGTCCGTCCAAATTATTTTTCGTAAAAACAGCGGGTCTTCCTGAATTCTGATTAACATTTGTTCACAAAATTCCACTCGCTTGAAATTATCGCCTGGATGAAGTGCTTGAACCAAGGTAAACGAATAATCATGCATTTTATGCTTCTTTAAGATGTATTGTATGGAATAGTAAGACAGGCCCAAATCTCTATTCGCTTAAATTTGTGCTTGTTCATTGGTGTTAAATGAGGATATCGGTCATTAAACAAACGGCAAGTTCTGCTAATAATCTTATCACATTCTCTATGATTATAAAATAAGTTCAAAATATCCCTGTTTGAATACTTCCCATTTACATTTTGATAAACCGGACACAGAAACACAACAAAAGGTATTGACAGTTACTAACAACAAACTTAGCTGTGGTTTCCATGCTATGCATGGAAAAATCAGGTAAATCGTTTTGAATTTCAGAAGAAATGAACAAATACCTCAATATGAGAAAAACTATCGAAGATAGGTATCGGGAATGCTAATACAAATCAATGCAGAATTTTATTCTGCATCCGTTAAAGGAAGAAAATATTGGGCATTATATTTGAAAAAGTTATGTTTTGATGGTTTCTATTTTCAAAAGATGGAAGTCACATTTTGAACACCCTGTAGATAATTCGGCAGTACCGGAAGTATCAGCGTAAAGCTTAAGGATACCCCTGTGCATGACGTCAATATTACTTGATTTGTACTAAAAATGGCGCCAGTAGGCATTGTCAAATGTCATAGTGTTAACCAATAATTTTCGAAAAAAAATTTAAATCTCAAAAACTATTAAATTTAAGTATAGGGAACATTGATAAAATTTCTACTTAAATGGCGAGTACAATTCGAATATGCCATAAAAAGGGTACGATTCCATTTAAAATAATAAAGTTGATGGCTACTTCCGGTATAACCGGAAGTGTAGTCATCATGAAAATATATCCTTAAATAGAATATAAATCACTTAGTCCAGATACAAGCTTTCAGGAATCAGCCATGGCTGGAACTCCTAATACTTCTAATGAATGGTTTCGACCAATCACCCTGTATATATATATATATATATATATATATATATATATATATATATATATATATATATATATAATATATATATATATATATATATATATATATATGTTGTTACATAATTTCTAGTTTCAAATTATGCATAATATATCTTCCTTTTATGATAGACCTATTTTTAATTTGCGTCTAAATATAATTTATAGCTAATTCTTTTATGTATGTAAATGTATAATAACGTCGAATTGCTACATAATTAAATGGAGTACCTACCTACTTTATTATCTGGTTTACTTTAGTTTGGTTTTATTATCACCTACCTGTTTCTTAAACCATGTAATAATCCTGTAATCAGTAATAACACGCTTGTTTTGCGTTTTATAATTGTTTTGATAATTTTGTTGCATTATTATCTTAATAGCTTTATTTATGTCAATAAAAGTGTTGTAAAATAAAGTAGCTAAATATTTTTTTAGTATTCATGTATCAACAACCAACAACAATCCAAAACAAATCTAAAATCGTACATAATCGGGTCTTTATCGCACGCCGTGCGTGTAAAGGAGCTATAGGTAACCACTTCAATAAATAAGATTTGATTATGTCAGATTTTATTGAGAATTGTCAAATGAATCAAATTGTTTACAACTTTACCTCAAAACAAATAACATGAACAAATCTAAAGATAATCTAGAACAACGAGATTAAATAATTTTCTTTGTAAATTAAAGTGGTGAACCTATGAACTTTGCTAAATAACTGATGGATGCGTTTACAATATTAAAATAGTGAATCGACCTTAAAATTGTTACAAAACTTAACACTTAATTTCAATTAATTTGTCACCTGTTAAAATTTGTTTGTATATATATATATATATATATATATATATATATATATATATATATATATATATATATATATATATATATATAGGGTGTTTCAGCGTTATAGGGCCAAAATATATTAGTTTTTGGTTGTAACTCGTGTAAATTTAAATCGATTTTGTGAAAACTAGGCAACAATAAACAAGCCAAGAGATTTAATTTGGCTATTTCAGGTTTTGTAGATGTCATCCAGTGGCGCAGATATTCAGAGTTGGATTTTAGAAGCATCTCGTTTTATTAACGGTCCATGGACATTGCAATTCAGAAAAAAATTAACAGTTGTAATTTTTTATTACAGATCAAAGATTAAACAAGATAAGAACAATAACATTTTTTATTAACAAATTGAATATTGTGTACAAATTTTATTATAAAAAATAATAAATTTAGTTTTCTTTAACTGTTCCTGTCGTTTTATATAATTTAACGTTATTTCGCACAATATAGCGTGATAATTGTTATTGCTTAGCAATTTTACCACAAGAATTACCGGATTTATATAAATTAACAATAACTTGACGTAAATCGGAAGACAATGCTTTTCCCCGCACCATTTTGTCAAGTAAAATATTGGAAACTGATTCCTGATCTGTAATTAACAATAGGTAATCAACAACTGGCAAATGTTTTGTTTTAATCCACGGCTCATTTGATGATGAAATGGCTTTGTTTATTGCACGGGCCTAACGAAATGATTCAATGTTATATTACTAAATTTAGTGTTCTGTGCATCTCTAGTTTTCTCATAGTAGCTTTAGTAAAAATGATTACATGAATGTTTCAAATTACAATAATAATAGTTGCATTCAACAGATTTTTCTTTTATGTTTACCAAAGCCTTCTAAAATAAAATAAAAAAGCAAACCAAATGAGGTGGTTCTGGGCTCGTATATTAATAAATTGCTGAATCGTTAAATACTCTATCACTGTGTGTTGGGCGGAAACAACACAAAGTGGTAACCGAAATAATACGATTAAACGTTCTACTAACATACATGAATTTTGTACGTATATCCCTTACTTAACATTTCTAACTTTAATTTACATTCAATCTTGCAAGAACAAAATGATGATTTGCCAAACTACTGCAACCCAAATCTAAAATAATAATTTACCTCAATATTCCATATTCCTTCATTCTTGAAGAATTAAATGAGGTCCAGTTAAGATTTTAGTAGTTTATATGGTTAACTTATATGCGATACGATAACATATTCTGAGATAGATTTACAAAATTTACGATAATAAACTGTTATGTCGGAGATTCTTTACATAACTAAAGCTTTCACATTCTTAATATTTTAAACCGATGTCATCGAGTTTTAGATTATTACCCGAATTATTATTAAAGAGAAGGTTTTAGAAATTAAAGTGAGAAGAAATGCGCTTTGATTTATAGTTAAAATCAATGTAATTCCGAAAGATTTGTAACAAAAGTAAACAGAGAGCATGAATTCCTGTATCTATGGGTTTTCCAGCTTATTCATAAATTGCGCACTGATCGTAACATATAGAATGAGAAAGCATTGGTCACGATTCAGGGACGGGAGTAAATCGTCATTATTATGCGTAGTGTGAAACTGGGGTGACAAAGTAAGGAATCTTGTGCTAGTTTAAAACTATACGTGCGACCCTTAAATAACGTTTTGGTTAATAAATGTATCTTTTGCTCAACCCGATAACTGTCACAACGTAAAGTGTAGTAACATCACAGTTACGTAATCCCGAGGTGGGATTTATTAACCAAATAGTATGTGCAGTTCAAAAATTAATTGATGACGGAATTGTTTTAATAAGTTGATTAAATTATTTTAATTCTTAATATGACAGCGTCTTATACAGCTATAATAAAAGTAGCCGAAACTGTAAAAGAAGAAAAGTGCAAAGTAAAGTAAATAGCATGCAAGAAATTCATTATATTGCGCACAATAAGGCAAAAGGGAAAAGTCTAAAATTACAATCCTTTTTTATGGTGTATTAGCAAAGAAAACTTTATTTATGTTATTACGTGAACAAACTTCTTATAAGTGACCTGAAGTAAAGTATCAATTCATTATATGGACATTATCTAGCGACGCCCAGATTTATGTCTGATCCGAAAAAGTATAATTAACTATTCAACGTGTCTAGTCTTGCTGCAACAGGTACCTATTTAACGTAATTTCTTTTAATTCAATCAGTTTAGATGGCTAATTGAAGAATTAGTTAGTTATATTCTTTTGTTATATTAGAGCAAATATGAAACAAGAGTTATTTTTTGTAAAAGGAGCAAGCCTAGTTATTACGCTCAATTTTGTTTCATTTATTTACATTTATACAGTTTATTGTCTCACCAGATAAGCAATTCACGCAATTCAATTATTTATTGATCAGTTTGTGAAATTGAAAGGTTATGCGCAGTCAGTAGGTTAAATTTTGTCTTTAGTTAATAGAAGATTGATTGATTAAATGAATTATTTAACATTCCATATTCAGATGCGATTAGTTACAAGTAATAATTATATTTTGTGTAATTGAGAGCAAAGCTTATTTCGCATTTAAAGTCTATTAGTTTATGTACACAGGATTGTTGCATCAGAAGTGATATTAAACTAGCCGATCCAGAGACCTTGTTAAGAAATTGTAATTTCTACATTTACCAATAAAATGTATTGTGTGCAATAGTACATGTCGCGTAAAGAACGTATATTCCAAATGTGAACCAAATCAAGCCATACATTTTTCAAGTATTTGGCTACCAACGCCTCCTATTGGGATGGTCAATGTCCTTAAACCCAATTATGATCAAGACCAACCTACCTTCCAAATATGAGGCCGATCGGTTGAGCGGGGTGGCCAGTTAGCGGTTACAAACAGACGCGCACTCATTTATACATACAGTGTGCGGCATTAGTGCGTCGAAGTACGATATATCCGTTATTAAAGGAAATATCAAAAAATGTTGTTTACAAAAATGATAGGCAACTTCAAACTTCACATATAAAATTATTTTCGTATTTACAGGGTATTATATATTACCAGGGTGAACCAAACATACTTTTTTTAAATGGGACACCCTATATATTATTTAAAATTTACGTTAAGCTCATCTCCCCTATACTTCCAATATAGGGTTTCATTACGTTATACAGGGTATTTCAAAAGTTATGGTCAACTTACACGAAACTGATTATCATTTCAACGTCCTGTATACCCTAGACAGGACAATCTAGCAATATTTTTTCCATGCATAACTTTTTGACATTGGTACAGTGTTACGAGAAAGTGCTATTTCTTTATTATTGTACCAATTGAATATAGAGCGAGCCAAAACTCGAACACATGATTTTGTCAATTTTTTCAATTGAATCACCCTGTATTTTATTTTAAAAAGTGAAAATACACTTTATGTTCTTTCAATTTTATTAAGCATTCCCTATAGCTAAAATCGTTAATTTCTGAGATATATCTTCTTCCACTCTTACGACTCCTTCTTACAGCCTTCTCTCCATCTCATATTCTCGCACTTTTCTTCCATAACTTACATTGTTTAGTAGCGAGATAGATTCCTCTTTCATTACTTCCTGATTGTTATTTATGCATTTAAATTTCGTTCCATTTATTTCTGTTAAATAATTTTCAATGTCAATCTTCATTCTGTTTTGCTGCGTACAGCTTACCCCAATCAATGTCCATGTTCGGTCGCACTAAAAATTTCTTTACAATCTTTTCTGATCCTATTTGTAATTCAAGTTTTATAGTGTCGATTTTCTTATTATTTACTGTTACCAAATTAATATTCTTAATCTTAATTCCTACTCTATCCTTAACACTGAATTTATTATGTGCAAATTCCTCAGATATCAACGACGCCTCCGCTCCTGTATCTAATAATGCTAACACTAATTTACCCTTAATTCTAGTTTTTATGACTCATTAATAATTTGAAGATCATGTTTTTTCGTATTACCATCATTTCCTTCTAAAAATTCTCGGGGATGGCAATACAAGTTCTTGATAGTATAGTACTACTTCCTAAAAAATTTAGGCCGATCCACTACCTCTGCCACTACTTCTATTTTGTCTAATTCTGCATTCCTAAATTTATCGTGCTTTTCTTGATTATTAGTACTTCCTTGTCTTTCGCCCTCCCTATCTGAAATTTCTCCTTCACTGTTAATGTCTCGGTTGCTTACTGTATCATTATGTTCGGACGTCTAATACGATCCCTTTCCTCTTAAACCCCTACCGTATATCCTTGCCAATCTCTACCATATTCCATTCCTCTTTCATATAGTTGCCACTCTTGTGTTATCCCTTCTGTGATAATCCCCATTTCGATCCTGTGGATATGTTGGATAACTTTCTTGATCTCTGTTGTTACCATTATCTGTCCTATTCCAATTCGTATTCCTAAATCCTTGTTTATGTTCATATTCTTTACTTTTGTCCCGTTTGAAATTTTATTTATACCCTTTTTGCTTATAATCTCTACTTCGAGGTCTGTCATACTCATATCATCGTTCATGTCGTATCATTTTAGTAACATTCAAATCCTGAAATCTCGTGATATTTTCCTTCATCACTATTTCGTGAATTTTTTCTTCAAAATACTCCGATATTTGAAGTATTATCACATTCTCTTCCGTATTTGTCTGTAAACGTTTGAGTAATGAATATTTTGGGATGAAGTGTTTTTCTCGATTTCCATATGCTTCCGAATATCTTCCTAGCTGAAGTTGCTCCTTAACTTTTGTTTGCTCTACCCTTTCTTCAATTGTATTGAACCACACCTTCGCATTATATTTCAGACTACTTCTGATGATCGTCAACTCATCGTAATTTGTTAACGGCGTTAACGCTCTTCCATACAATTGTTTCCGATTAATTAAACAAATTTCCATGTTCTTCAGAAAAATAACTGGATGTAGTTTACGATCAGCTGTACATTTTTGCACCACGTAGATTCATCATTAGTTGGATCCTTACTGCATTCTCTCTCTGCTCGATTTCTTCGATTCTCGTATTGATTCCACATATACCCTCTCCCAATTTTTCCAATTCGTGCTCTTGCGTGATTCTATTCACTTCAGCTCTTCCTGGATGGTCCTTGGCAACTTTACATTTACTTGACTATGTAACACATTAATACTAACTTGTTGATCTTCGTAAAGCTTTCTTCTACTGCTATGCGATCCTCGACCTCCTTTAACTATTTTTCGATCCTACCTAGTTGATCAGTAATGTATTTTTTATTGCTATAACAATCTAATTTTACTACTCTAATGTCGTCTTGGTAACTGCTTATTTCCTTATAAATTATCTCCTCATATCGCGTCATTCTGTCGTCGAAGTCCGTCATATTTTCTGCGTTTCCAGTTTTAATTCTACTTTATTTTAGATTACTTCCCTTCTTAGTTCCGTGAAATTTTAATCCTGTCTTCGCGCATTTTCCTATTAATTTTTATTAAATTTTGGTTTTGTTTTTCAAACCTTTCTTCTATTTTTCTGCATCCTCTCGTGCTTGCTTGGCATTATCCTCTATCTGATTCTGTTTTTCTAATTTTTCATCGATTTTCTTCGTATTATACTGCATTTGTGCCATTAAGATTTTCATTATATGCTTCAATTTCATTTCTCCTTCTACACTCATTCCTTGCGTTTCATACTCCTACAAACCTCCGGGTGTAACCTCTTGCCGACTCTCTGTCTCGCTTGCTAAAATTTCTTCAGACGACATTTTTCTATTTATATCTCTTTTTTATGTCTAATCTACCTAAAATTTTATGTACAATTTCAAATTTCGCCCCTACGTTCGGTGCGCCATAGTCATGTCGTGAAACAAAAGAGGTGGTGGTTTTGCCCTAATTTCTTTAAAGAATAACTAGTTTAAATATACACACACATATATATATATATATATATATATATATATATATATATATATATATATATATATATATATATATATATATATATATATATATATATATATACCGTGTAAATCAAACAGGGTAACTTTTGAACGGGTCGTTAGATTTTGTTCAAATGGTTATATTAGAGCCAGTTTGGGATTTTTTACATAAAAAACGATATGACCGACTTCCGGTTTTACAGCAAATGACACAAAAGCTGAAAATTTAAATGGAACAACCTGTACATTTTTACATGTTTGGATTCTACGGCTTCAAATACATACAGTTCATCTGCCAAATGTCAATTCAAACGCCATTTGACTCTCACAGAGTCGGCTTCAGGAGCATGTTATGTTAGTAAAAATTAGAAAATTAAAAATTACTGCTTTATTTAGGAAGTAAGGAAATTACTATGCATATCGTTTTACTAGTACTTGAAAGAGCTATTTAATACACAGGGTGGCCCATGTATGTTTCTATTGCGAATAGTCAGTTTTAGTTAAAAAACCGTAATTTTTAAATTTGATGGTTAAGAAACTTCACAAAAGTTAATTATTAGGATGAATAATATTTTCGGGGTAATTGTACGTCAATTATCTATAATTTAGATGATCTAAAATTAAAAAAATAAAATTAAAATGACGCCTGAGTTGACATTTGAAAGATGAAATGTATGTATTTGAAGCACTAGAATCCAAATATGTAAAAATTATCATAAAAACCGCTGTAAATTGAGTGTGTCAAGAAACTTACATTCTGAATTTTCACCTTTACGTATTCCTTCACAGATCCCTGATTTTGCATTGTCCAGGATACGTAAGGTACCGTTCGAGTACATTTCTGAACAAATTAGTAATACCAATACAAAAGGAAAAAATATGTAACATGAACACAATTATGTAACTTACAAGCAAGGAACCTCAACTTTTTAGAGTCAACAATGACATAATCAGAAATATCATGATCAACGTTAACTTGTATCAAGGATCATTGACACAACTCTGAAAGTGGCACCGTTCTAGAAAACTGTGCATATATAAAATATGCGAGAGTTTAAAGAAATAATGACACTATAAGAAATGTGACTCAGTTTCTTGAATACTTCACATAATACTATACTATGACATTAGAAACAGTGTCACATTTCGAAACGTGTCATTATAGATTAAAAAAATTTACTCACCTAATTGGAATTTTCTGAGATGTGTCACTGTTGCACAATTTTGCGTAAGTATTAGTCGCAGACACAGGTGCAATGTTTCACAACAGGTTTTACAGTTTTACGCGTCGGGCAGTATAGAATTACTAGATTGACAGAGTAACGCGATTGGTATCGCCAATGTATTTGGGTCATAAATGGCGGTTTGTAACTTTAGCCACTTCCAAAGACGTGATTTCTTAACTTTCTGATTTTGCGCCGTTAAGCGATTGGCTAAATTTTGACATTTGACGTCTGACACTTGTCACTTCACTTTTCAGTTATGTCAATTTGTTAACCTCCGGTCTTCGTTATCTTTTGAGCTTCGGTGAATCATAAAATGTCAGGGTGTTGTGTTGTGTTTTTGTAAAAATCGCAGCGAATCTGGTTTTCGACTGTTTCAGTTACCACAAGGTGAAAAGAATGAGCAAAAAAGGCGTAAATGGTTGGCGTTGATAAACAGAAGTAGTTTATCTTCAGGAGCTCGTATTTGTGTAGTAAGTCGATATATACCCACATTTATTAGCAGATTACAACAGATTTGCAGTTAATCTGAATCGTTAATTACTTGTTCTTCAATAACAGTCACATTTTGAAACAAACCTATTTGAATCCAACAGACCGGATGGAAGAAAACGGTTAAAATGGAATGCGGCACCTACGATTCAGGTCAATGAATTTCAAAGTCCACCTGCAAAAAAACGTGATGGTACTATTGCGTAATTATTTGCTTTGATGCTGTTATACTAAGGTATGTTTTCCCTTTCGAAACTCAAACGAGTACAGAATTCCAACCACTCCAACATGAAGTTGAAAGGGAGGATGTTGAAAATGGAAATGTTGAAAGTTGTTGTGGTAAAAAGAAAACTAAAAACATCACAGCACACCATTCGATTGCTGAGAAAACGCATCACAGACATGGAGGAAACATACAGACAACTGTTTGATCAATATCAGATTGACTTTTTAATAAAGGGTTCTCACAGAAAGGTGGAATGGTCTGAAAGAGGTGCGGTAGATGAAGTTTTTGATCTTTTAGCAATAAAAGTATATATGCTGTTTGAAACTAGAAGCCAGTTCGTATGTTATATTGAGACTTTGTATTTTCAGATTTCAACATTTAACCCACAAGAAAAGTTTGCGTCATTAGTACTGGACGAGATGACTATTCATTCACAATTACAATACGATAACAGTGTACATAAAGTGATTGCAAGACCAACCATGTCATTATCAGGAAATTTAAATAGTTCACTAGAACTTGCTACACGCGCTTTAGTTTTTATGTTGACAGGCCTAACTACCCGTTGGAAACAAGAAGTAGGATACGAATTTACAGCCAATTCTTATAGTGCGAAGGAGGCTTTACAGAAAATTTTGGACATTGTCTGTAAAGCGAATGCAACAGGCTTGAATGTTAGGACAGTGATATGAAATACGGGTCCACAAATCGAGCTGTATGGAAATTATTGAATATAGTAGCTCATCGACACGGAAAAATCTCGAATTTTTGTGCAAAAGTATGACTTGCTTTCAAGTACTGTTCTTCTGAATGATGTTGAAGAAGTCTTCAAGATTGAACAAGAAAAGGAATTAAGAATTGCTCCCAGATTTAAGGACTTTATGTTTACCCCGACCCATTTCGACAAAATGAATGTGAATTTACCCTTTCGCTTGTTTAATAATGATACGGCTGCTGCTATAACTTACTATACGAAGACAGAAAGGCTGGATCCGACGTATCAAACAACATCTTGGTTTTGCAAACTGTTGCTTCATTGGTTTTCTTTAATGTCTGCCCGCCATCAAAAACTGGGTATACCGAAAGAAAATGCGGTGGCTTATGAAGAAACCGTGAAATTTTTCAAAGACTATGGAAATAATTCGTGGACTCCGTGTTAGCAATGAAACATGGCAGCCCTTCCAATGCGCCTTGCTATTGGCAACGCAAACGGCTCTTGATCTACAAGCTGAGTATTTGGAAGATGAAAATTTTAAATATTTGTTACTAGGTCGTTTAACTCAAGATAATATAAAATCTCTTCTCGTGAATTTAAAACCTCATTACGGTTAATTTTACTATAGCAATATGAAACAGAAGGTAAGAGCAACTACTTTGCAGACAACAGCGAAGCTATCGTTAAATACTGCAAAGAAATGCAAACCAACGAACCGAATCATAGAATTTTCTGATCTTGAAATTTATGATGAAAATGCAGAAATAAGTGAACATGACTCCCAGTGCTTGTATTACTTACTTGGTAATATTCTCCACAAGTTGAAACCAGAAACATGCATTAATTGTTTCCAACCATTACTGTGTAGTAATATAGAGGAAAAGCATCACATCGCACTATTGACGGAGTTAAAGGATAATAAAGAAAATTTATTAATCTATTCAAATGTGGAATTGGTTGAATTCATTAAAAAGGTGGAACTTTTATTTCGAGCAATTAAAAAACAGTAGCTAAATAATAGCATGAGTTCGAAGGAAGCAGCTGCGTTGTTTTGAGATAAAAAACAGTTTTGTGCACTTAAACTGCCATAATGTAATTGAAAAAATTGTTTCCTTGTTTATGCGAACAAGATTTTGTTCGCATTACGTGACTTTAATAAAAAGTATAGTAAAATAGCAAAGAGACTGCCAGAGCTTCAAGAAGCATTGCAATGAGAAGTGCTTTAAAAGATTTAAAATAAAGTTTAGAATTTGCAAATTTTCGTTTTTCTTTTCCGTACTCTGTTTTTACTTTACCAAAGTTGTTTTTGACAAGATACTGTGTGGTTATGCACATTCAAATGCCCCGCCAATTTGTGGACCAACAATGGCCGACTTTCGCGTTACTCTGCCAATCTAGTAACTCTAGGGCAGTAATGACACTTTCGCCATCTCTCGGTTGATAGTCAAAGTTCATTTGTAATGTTTTTTTCGATCCTTTGCGGCTTTTAGTAACGTTTTGTGACATAAAACAAAAATTGAAGAATTTTGAGTTACACTGTTGTTTTAAATGAACGATATGTCATGTCACGAGGAGCCCACTGTGAACATTTATTATGTACTCCCAAACTGGAATACTTTCCCTTTCTATTGAGATGCTATTTGAGTGAAATACCTGCAAGACTTCATGAAATATATATTTTTAAAACCTGATGATTCTTTTATAGTAACCCTATATTATAAACCTCTTTTTTGTTACAAAGGAAGGTTGAGGCACTTGATTTTTACCGTGTCACTAAATCAGCACTATGTGTTAGTCTAATCTATAAAATTGAATTTTTTTTTGAGATATTTTTGTATTTTATGTGAGATAATCTATAGCGACTATGATACAAATTCTAAATGTTGTAGTGTTTTGAAATAGCCAACAGAAGATAATAAAAATGTGATATGTATAAGTATAATTTCAGTTCATTATGTTATTTTACATAGATTATTGGTTTCTGTAAACAAATTTTATTTGTATTATCACCTGATATATGAATTTGAATATTGCAGAATTGTAAGAATATCAGTACAAATATCTTTCTGCTTCTTCCTGTATAACAACGCTTCATTAGTTTGTAATTTTTACCAGAAAATGACACAGTAACAGTCTTGTGGCAATAACATGTTTGTGTACAGCGTGAGCCAAAAAGAATGGGGTCAAGTTTAATTTCCCGCAAATTTGAAATTTTACACAGTTGGTAGGACTGCGTCATTTCCTTTAGTTTATACATGGACATAGCACTTATAGCGGTTACAAAGTACATATTTCAATATTCTCATTAAACTTTATTTCATAATACGAAATTCCATTTTTTTTAAACACTTCTTAATTTAACCCAAAAAAATTGTGTATTTTTTCACTCTAACAGGGCCTCTATTGTATTGTCAAAATCAGATGTACAAAAATAAATTAGGACTAGATACAAAGTCAAATGTGATTGTTAAATAAAAAATATAGTGAAGCTAAATTTCTATTCAAACATGTTTATACTATGCATAAATATAGACAAAAAACTACAGTAAACGTTCAAAATGACGGCCATCATTTGCTATACACAAATTCACTCGTCTTTTCTTATTTTCAAATAAAGCTACCAAAGTGTTTCCATTGATGTTTTGAACTTCTCTAATAATTGCTTCTTGTAATTCTTCTAAAGTATGTAAACAGTTTTGTAACACTTTATTTTTCAAATGTCCAAATAAAGAAATCTAAACGTGTCAAATCAGGCGAACGTGCTGGCCAAATTCCTCTGCTGGTTAGTCTCTCATCAAAAAATTGTTGTAAAAAAACTTTGCTTGCATTACCAACATGTGGCGGTGCATTGTCCTGCTGAAAATATCCATTTCTGATTTCATCATCATGCAACTCTTCTATTAATGGTTGCAATAACATCGTCGTGGTTCAGATTATTGTGGAACCATTCACAGTATTGTAAACGTTGACCATGATCAGCAGGTAACAATTGTTGTACAGCTGTCACTTTGTAAGGATACATATGCAAACTCACTTTCAATGCTCTGCGACTGTTAAAGTTTTTATATTAGAGTTATGGCAACTTTTGTGGAAAAGTGCAGCAGCTTTGTTATGATGCATGTATAACATAAAGCGCGTTAACATTATAAAGTTATGTATGCAATTATATAATAGATATTTATGTATTAAGCATAATCAGAAGATTATGGCTCGAGGGAATGTTAAAGCCCGACGCGAAGCAGAGGGCTTTATATTCCTGAGAGCCATAATCTAATTATGCCCGTGGTACTAATGTTTTATTTTATTTTGCACCATGAAACTGGAACAAAATATTAAAAAGATTCAGTATTTTCGGCAAGTTTTTAAATGCAAATGCAGTGAAATAAAGTCGACAGTAGGCTAATTTGTTGTTACTAAGATACTGTGATATTGCTATTATACAGGGTGAATCTTATCTAATCCGCCAAAATTAAAGTACTAGAACTCATCATTCTAAGCAAAAAGTTCATATGTAGGTGGGTCCGGAAATGCTTTGTTTCGAGATACAGGGTGTCAAAGTTGAAAAAATAAATCGCGTTTTATTCAATATCTTTCGACTGTTTCGAAATAATTTCATGAAATTTTTTATATGGGGGTTTTTTGGGATGACAAATTCAAATCTTTTCTGCTAAAAAAAGTGAAGTTGCTAGAGCAGACACATAAGTAAACAAGTAAGAATCCCCATTGTTAAACCTGTCAAAAGAATACCCTCCGAAAATGTGTATGCATCATGAGCTTTAAATGCGTTTTTCTCGGAAAGGGTTGCTCCTAGCGACTTCACTAAGATATACCTTTTTTTAGCAGAAAAGATAGGAAGATCGATTTTTCTAGTCCAAAATGGTATACAGTGTAGCACAAAAAAATTGCGACGATTTAAAGGGGTCGAAATGGTTGCCGCTGGCGCCCCCTAGAAACCACAACTAAATGGACCACAAATTTAAATTTGTCATCCCAAAAAACCTCCACATACGAAATTTCATGAAATTATTTCGAAACAGTCGAAAGATATTGAAGAAAACGCGATTTCTTTTTCAACTTTGACACCCTGTATCTCGAAACGAAGCATTTCCAGACCCATGTCATATGAACTTTTTGCTAAGAATGATGAGTTCTAGCACTTTAATTATGGCGGATTAGATAAGATTCACCCTGTATATCATGTCATGTGTTTGCTGTAATCATGCTGCTTAGCATCAATGACATTTCCGTGCTATAAAGACCACATTACGCCCGCATTTGGAGGCGTATAATAGATATTTATGTATTAAGCATAATCAGAAGATTATGGCTCGAGGAATGTTAAAATCTCGACGCGAAGAGGGCTTTTATATTCCTGAGAGCCATAATCTACAATTATCCAGTGGTACATAATGTTTTATTTTATTTTGCACCATGAAACTGGAACAAAATATTAAAAGATTCAGTATTTTCGGCAAGTTTTAAATGCAAATGCAGTGAAATAAAGTCGACAGTAGGCAAGGGCGTAGCCAGGATTTATAACAGCAAACCATGGTCCATGGTCGTTCAAAATGTAAAATTTTGGGATAAAAAGAAAAGGCAAATGAAAACAAAACTTTGAGATTTTAATTATACTTAGATTAAACTAATACACATAACAAAAAAAATAAGCAGAACAGAAAATATGTATATTTTAGATTTAATTTTGTTTATTAAAATTTAAAAATTATTTAATTTATTTTGCTCTTCCAGGGGGCAGTTGTCCCTCCTGCCCTTAATAGCTACGCCCATGAGTAGGCTAATTTGTTGTTACTAAGATACTGTGATATTGCTATTATATATCATGTCATGTGTTTGCTGTCAATCTGCTTTAGCATCAATGACATTTCCGTGCTATAAAGACCACATTACGCCCGCATTTGGAGGCGTATAAAGAACATTATGGTGGCAAAATAAAATAAAGAACATTATGGTGGCAAAATAAAATAAAATATATAATAAAGTTTATCATGAGTACTTAAAACAATTAATTTATCAGGTTATGGGAACAGACTCGTTAAAATAAGAAAATTCAGTAAAGATATAAGTAAAAAATAGGAAAATGAATGTGAACCAGTCCTAACCTTTCCATGGGCGTAGCCTGCGAGGGCAGGAGGGCAACTGCCCCCCTGGAAGAGCAAAAATAAATTAAATAATTTTTAAATTTTAATAAACAAAAATTAAACCTAAAATATACATATTTTTCTGTTCTGCATATTTTTTTGTTATCTGTTTTATATATTTTGTTTGTTGTTGTGGTCGTTTGGTTGCTTTTATGAATATTTTAAAATTAATTAATAACCTATAATAAATAAAATTATTCGCGTGTCCTTTGTCACTAAAATATATTTCATCAGCAAAAACAAAGCTGTTTGAAAAACTGACTAGTGCTAAATATATATTAATAGCGTTTTCGATCTATGCATTTAATGCATTGGTGCACACCAGAATTGTCCCACACCAGAATTGGATAAAACGAGTGTTCGATTTACTCTCAGGATACGTCAATTTTAGTGTTCGATTCAACCACTTAACAGTCGGACATTTTGAGAAAAATGGTAAAAAATTGTCACTTTTTTTGTTTTCATTTAACTACATTTTTAATCCTATTAATTAATTAAAATAAATTTACTCAATAAGTAGTTTTAGTGTGAAATATTTTGAAACATTCAATACACAATCCTACATCAGAATCCGAAATAAATACTCTTATAACGTACGTAAGACCTGCACCAACAAGTTAAAACAAAAGTTGCCTGAACGAGACTCGGATCGTCAGTGTACGGAAAAATGTCACGCCCGAGTGCAGTTCGTGCAAAACTATCAAGTGGTTAAAACACAACTTGCTCCAAATCCTAACATAGGACAATATTTTTGCAACAACTATTGAGTTGGTGTGTAAGTGCTCTTGTATAGCGACAGTGTCCTATTTAATAGTGTAACGAAACGCCACTGGTTTTCTTCGAGAAAATCGAGATACAAGTGAGGAATATACGGGAACCGGCGATGCGAATGTTCTGGCAATTTCTAGGCTCAAAAGGGTATATAAAATTGCCTATCCGGCGCGAAGACAGACAGTACAGTACAGTACATAGTGCAGGATACGAAGTTGCATACGGCGAATAGAAAGCGAGGCGCGAGATTTAAAAGCGGAATAGTTAAAAAGTGTTGAGAAAGTGAATATTTGTGTTGTTTTGTTAACTTTATTGGTTTTAAATAAAGTTGGTGTGAATAGTTATCAGTGTTAAATTATTGCCTGAGAAACAAGAGGGAAAATCCGTAACAATAGTTTTACCACAGAATAAAGAGACAGAAATCACAGAAAAGACAATATGGATATAAGAAATTGGTTACAAAAGGTAAGTTAAATAATTTCAGTAGAAAATTAAATTTTTAATTAAAACTTTAGAGTCATTCCATTAGAAATGGTCCAAAAATTTGAAAATTGGTTGCTCGACCAGCACCAAATAAGACAAAACTACCATGTAATGATAGCTTATAATGTAGATATGTTATATCCGATGTTAATTTTTGTTCAAAATTATTTGTATCGCAAGGTTTGGAAAAAAATTCAGTTGCAGCCCTTTACAGAATTGCCAATTGCTCTTTGCTTGTATCTTTGTGAAACAATTTTTATTAGCTTTGGCAAAAGATTCTGTGCATTATTAATATAATTTTATATATTTTTCATTATTATGATGCCGACTTTTTTGCCTTCTAATTATAACAAAAATTACAATAATGCACCGATTTTGACAGCTGATATCTCAAATGGGACTAAATATAAAAACTTGAAATTTTCACATATTAAAGATCAAACAGCACTTTATACGTGCTATTAATTTCATTTTGTGTTTTTAATCTAGAGAAAAAATATTAACATCGGATATAGTATATCCACATTATAAGCTATCATTACATGGTAGTTTTGTTTTATACTAATTTTTATACTAGGGACTAAGAACAAGAATGATATTAGGTTATTATTTTTAGGTCAAAAATCTCTAAAACTGAAAAAGTTCATGATGACAGTAGTGGAAGTGGAAGCAATGATTGTGATGGAGATGAAAATAAAATGGTCGGAACATCAAAATCGGAATCTATTTTTGAAGGAGGCTCAAGTAGTTCTTCAAATCTACATGAAGCTGTCTCTGGAACTGGGACCTCTAAACAAACTGAAGAACGCGATGGCTACCATGAAAATGACATTGGTCGTTATGTTAGTGGTGCCAATAACTTGCCTTCTGAAAAAAAGAAGGAATTGTTGACAAACCCTTGGGTTCCATCCAATTACGATTTTGCTTCTGATACCATTCACTTGAAAAGAAAATTTAACCATCGCTGGTTAGATCAATATACTCCATGGCTGGTGTACTCAAGTCGTTTGAAAGGTGCTCTATGTTCGTATTGTGTTTTATTTCCGCCAAGAATTGCTACAGTTAAAGGAGTTTTGGGGTCATTTATGGTAAGGCCTTACATGAAGTTTAAGGATATACATGAAGATTGCAGAAAGCACGTTGGCAGCCATTACCACAAATCTTCAATAGCTGCTGCAAAAGCATTTCTTGAAAATGCTCCTGTTGAAGTCCAGTTGCAAATAGGGCACCATAAGACGATTGAAGAAAATAAACAAATATTGTCAGCAATTATTTCATGCATAATATTTTGTGGAATTCATGATTTGCCGCTTAGAGGAAAACAAGGAAATGAGAGAGTTTTCTTTGACCTTTTAAATTTGAGGATTGACTCTGGTGATGAGAAGCTAAAGAGCCACTTGGATAAATGTCAAAAAAACGCAGTCTATACCTCACCAACAATTCAAAATGAGATCATACAATTATGCGGTGAAGTTATCAAAGAAAAATAATCGAAGACTGTAAACGGGCAAAAGCTTGTGCTGTAATGGCTGATGAAACAGCAGATATCGCTGGAAAAAGCAGCTTTCTATTGGATTAAGGTTCTATGATGAAAGCCAAAAATAATCAGGGAGGAATTTGTAGGCTACATTGAGTTAAAATGTCAAGATGCTTCTACAATCGCTAGCGCAATTCAAAGTTTTTAGAAGATAATAATTTTTCCGCCGATAATTGTGTGGGATTCGGATTTGACGGGTGTTCCACGATGAGCCGGCAAAGAAGGTGGTGTACAGGCCATTCTTAAAAAAAGTACGCTAAATCTTTATTTTTCCATTGCTCCAGCCACAGACTAAATCTTGTGGTCAATGATACTAGCAAGCTACCAGAAATAAGAAACACAATTGCAACGGTTAAAGACACAATAACCTTCTTTCGTGAATCGCCAGCCGTAGGAAATCGGTTCCAAATCTTTCAAGGCTCTGTGAGACCAGATGGTCGGAAAAATATAAGAGCATAAAAAATTTCAGAAAGCTTCACTGACATTGTTAAAGCACTAGAACATCTATCTGTCGAAGGAAACTATGCCACAAGAAAATCTGCCTACCAATTGCACTGTGCAGTTACTAAACCAATATTCATCTTAGGTTTAAACATAATTGCAAGATACTCTGCAATCTTTGGAACCCGTTGTAAACGTTTTACAAGGTAAAAGTATGGATATGGTTATGGTGAAGAAACATATTGATGATATTCTAGATGTAATCAAAGAAGATCGACAAGATGTCGAAAATGTTTCTTATGAATTATTTAAAAAATCACTTGATATCGCAGAGAAAGTAGGGGTTGAGTTGTCAGTACCACGAGTCACTCAAAAGCAAGTACACAGAAGTAATCCACCATCTGAGTCTGCAGTTGAATACTGGAAGCGGTCAATAATCATCCCCTATCTTGATTCTTTAACTTCGTCTTTGGATGCTACATTCTCCAACGAAAATACACCTGCTTTTGCTTTAACTTATCTTCATCCTTCAAGCATCTTTCATGGAATTTTATAAGTTGGGTGATGTCTCTGCAGAATTAGATTTGTGGTACAATATGTGGAAGAAAAAGAATTTAACAGAAGACAAATTAAAGGACATTGAAGTGGCTGCACTTTTGGAGGAAGCTAATGTTTTTTTCCCTGCAACAAGGCATGCACTGCTAATATTAAGTGCTTTCCCATCCACTACTGCTACCGTGGAAAGATCGTTCAGTACCCTGCGAAGGGTAAAAACCTGGCTCAGGAGTACAATGGGTGATGACAGACTCACTGGGTTGTGTTTGATGAGTGTGCATCGAAAATTTTTGAAGGAAAATCAGGACTGCATAGTGAAGAAAGTTTTGGATAAATTTAGTTTAAACCCAAGAAAAATGTTATTAGTTTAATTTAAGTATAATTAAAATCTCAAAGTTTTGTTTTCATTTGCCTTTTCTTTTATCCTAAAATTTTACATTTTGAACGACTATGGACCATGGTTTGCCCCCCTGTTATAAATCCTGGCTACGCCCTTGAACCTTTCCACAATTATTGCACTGTGCAAGTAACTTTCAAAACTGGAAATTTCGCGTGCATAC
Source organism: Vesta saturnalis (assembly GCA_036346205.1). NCBI lineage: Eukaryota > Metazoa > Arthropoda > Insecta > Coleoptera > Lampyridae > Vesta > Vesta saturnalis. Next base: position 95,003 of record JARFJB010002072.1, read on the forward strand.
ATTGCTTGAAGAAAAGCAAATAAAAATAGCATTGGAGAAAACGGAAGTAGAAATAACATCAGATAAAGAATTAGCAGAATTTAGGGTTAAAGATACGAAAGCAAAATCAACAATTGTGCAATGTAGTACAGACAAAAGCATTTAGATATTGTGAAAGATGCAAAACAGTCAAAGAAATGATGGAAGCGTTAAAGAATGTATTTGAAAGGAAAAGTTTGTTTACTAAACTAACACTAAAAAGAAAGCTACTTACATTAAAATTAAAAGAAATGAAAAGCTTGAGGATCACTTTTAACATTTGACACTATCGTACGTGAATTAGAAACTCAAACTCAAAATGGATGAATCAAATAAATTTAGCCACCTGTTAGTATCTCTTAATGAAGAATACGATTCTGTAATTACAGCAATTAAAACCTTAATTACAGACGTAACAATGGATTTTGTAAAGTCAATATTATTAGATGAAGAGTTGAAGTTAAAAGGTAAAATGCAAGTATAAGTGAACATAATGAGGAAGCGGTATTTGAAGCACGTGCTAAATCAGTAATAATGGTGCAGGTTATCGACTTTGGGATTTCATTGAAAATCGAATAATTAATGCAAGAGATGTAATATTCAACGAAAATCAGACGTTATTCAAAAGAAAACCGGAAATAATAGAAGAAAATAGAACAGAGATTGATGAAGAAGAAGTAACAGAAAATAATGAAGATGTAACAGAGGAAGAATCAACAGTCAATATCCATAATGAAGTTGATAAAACAAATAAGTCAAGATAATAACGCAAGAATAAGAAGAAAACAAGGAAACCATCATATTTAAATGAATATGAACTTTATAGTGTTTACTGTATGCTAGCAAGAACGAAGATCCGAAAAGTTATTCGGAAGCAGTCAAAGTAAAAGAATAGAAACACGCAATTGAAAAGAATTAATTTCACATGAAATACAACAAACCTGGCAGGATACAGATATCCCAGAAGATAAAACCCTATACAGACTAAATGGATATTTCACTAAAGAGTGGTAGTAAAAAGCGAGAATAGTAGCAAAAAGGATTTCAAATTCAGGTGGAGAACTATTCAGTACCCTTATATGCACCTGTAACAAGATTAACAACAGTTAGGCTACTCCTAATACATGCATTACAAAAAGGATGGATGGTTAAACAGTTGAATGTGCCAGCAGCTTTTTAAATGGAAACTTACAATCAGAGATATACATTTAACCACCTGAGGGCTTACATGTAAAATCAAAAGTATTAAAACTAAATCATGACTTTACGGCTTAAAAGAAGCACCGAAAGTATGGAATATTAGATTAAATCAATTTGCAATTGAGAATGGATTTAAAAGGTCAGAATTTGATTGTTGTTTATATAGCAGCGACTCAGTTTGGTTATTAGTGTATTCGACAACTTGTTACTAACTGGAAATGAACAAAAAGTAAAAGAAATATTTGAATTGTTAAAGAAAGAATTTCAAGTTAAAGATATGGGTGAAATTAAAGAATTCCTTGGTATGACAATCACCAAAGAAGAAGATAAATTAACTATCAAGCAGACTAAATTGATAAAAAAAATCTTAAAATTATTTAGCATGGAAAATTGTATAGGGCAAAGTACTCCTATGGAAAATGGATTTCAAGTAAATCTTAACGAAGATATCATCAACGTTCCATTTCGAAAGTTAATAGGATGCTTAATGTATTTATCTACAAATACAAGACCAGACATTACATTTTGTGTATCATTTTTAAGTAGATGGCTTGATAGACCAACTGAACAGTTATGGAAAGCTGGAAAGAGAGTTTTAAAATATTTTCAAGAGACCAAAATATGGGTTTAATTTTCAAGAAAAAGAATTGGAAAGTGAGAAATGTGGAAGCTTATTATGATGCAAATTGGAACAGATAAAATAGAGAGGAAAAGCATTAGTGGCGGAATTGTGTTTTACTGTGGAAATCCTGTGGCATGGTTCTCTAAGAAACAAACATGTGTGGCGTTGTCAACAGCGGATAGTGAATATGTTTCAGCAGCTGCTACTGCACAAGAAGTAAATTTAAAGTAGACTGTAAACCGTTGCTTTTTTGTGACAATCAAGGAGCCATTTGTATGTCAAAAAGTTTTGAAAATACAAAGCGAACCAAGCACATAGATATAAGAAATCATTTTTAAGAAACTTAGTAGTCAATAAAGTCTTAGAAATCGAACAAGTTCAAACATCAGAAAATGTTGCAGATATTTTGACCAAATCCTTGAGTAAGATTGTGTTCATAAAATTTAGATATAGAATTAGAGTTATGTAATAACTATATGTTTGTCAATACCAAAAGCTTGATGTAAATTAAGTTCATGTGATTTAACATTATGTAACTAAAATGTTAACTCGAGGAGGAGTGTTAAAGTTTTTATATTAAAGAGGTATGGCAACTTTTGTGGAAAAGTGGCAGCAGCGCTTTGTTATGATAAAGCGCGGTTAACATGTATAAAGTTATGTATGCAATTATATAAAATATACAATATAATAAAGTTTATCATGAGTACTTAAAACAATTAATTTATCAGCGACAACTACAACAAGCCACACCTGCAAAACAAATCGATTAAGCTGTTAAACGAACATAAATTTAAAGAACATAAATATTAACTTAAACACTCAATTTGTGGGCATTAATAATTATTGTAATTTGTTTTTAGTAATAAAAAACTAAAATGTGAAACAATTCTATGCTTCTCTTTAACAAATGTTTTGTATGGTATTTTAACATAGGGAAATGCTTCTTCAAATTGTTCCCAGCATGACTACAGCGAATAGGTCCAGCTTCCATCTTCGTTACGTGTACCACTTCAATAATGAGCTTTTAAAATAACGGCCTTTTGCTCTTGGGATAAAGGCATTTTCTATTGTAAATAAAATACAAAAATTACACATGGTAACCTCAATTTTATGTTTACTCTTACCTTATTGAAAACACAACAAAGCTGTTTGTTCTGAAAAGAACAGTTCTTGAATGAATAGAGATAATTTACAAAATTCGTAAATGACGTGCCGGCAATGAATTACAGATATCAATAAATATTTTACATGGTCACCAATTGAAGAAATCCAAAACTATCAAATTATGTGACGCAAAATTCAACTTGACCCTATTCTTTTTGACTCACGCTGTACATACTCAATGCTATAAATCGTTTTGCATATGCTTAATGTATACCCACCTATCCTACATTGTTATATGCATCTATTCATTTACTTGAATGATGATGGACATAGCGAGTTTTGGTTATGTAAACGTGAATGTGATTTATTAGTAACCATACCACCAACTCTGCTCTAAACATAAATTCAAGAATAATTACATAGTACCACCAGTCATGAAAGCGTAGATTATCTTTGAGGCATCAGAAATGCTTGTTACAGTGATTCATACCACAAACGGTATTAAAAAGCGTCACTAGCACATATGAAATAACACCTCAGAAATAATACAGAAATACTTCAACAAATGGTATGGTAGTCAGAGGACTACTTGAAATGAATGCTGAAATTTTCAAAGATGAAATATTTAGTATAATTCAACCACATTGGTCAAACAACTTTAAATCCTAAACTCTTTATATATGATATAAAAAACAATAATTTGTAGTTAGTCTCAAAAAAGCTAAATGGCATAACATTGATTTCATCATTAAACTTCTGTTGGGTAGATATTTTTAGTGCCGTATTGTCTCATGATTACCAGAATTGCACTTTACGCCTCTTAGTAAATTCATAACCACCTTAAAAATTACAATAGTGATACTGCGAGTCTTTCTGTGGGCTCACGTAACTTTGTGTTGTGTGTAATAGTAGAGAGGAGGTACAATACCCAAAGTAGTAAGACACACCTATATTAATGGTCAGACAATATAGCACTGTTTACAATGCCTTCCCAATTCAAATAAAAGTATAATTATAAAGTCAATTTCATGTTTTTTTTTTCACAGTAAAGACTATAAATTTCATAGATAGGAATTTCAGATTTTTTTCCCATGAAATGATATGTTGGAAATTTCGTATAGAGTTTATTTTGTTTTCATTAACCTGAATGTTTGTATCACAATTAACTTATAATGGCTAGACTGTTATATTTTCTTTAAATAAAATTTTAATTTTACATCCTGATATTTTTATTTGTAGTATTCGTTGTCGATGGTAGGTATCATTTATTTAAAAAGAATAAGTGATTGCCTTTGCAATCACTTATTCTGTGCAGGGTATGTTTGTTTAAGTTTTTCTGGAATTTGAAGTTACTATAACTTCTTACGTTTAATTTTCTATTTTCTGTAAATTTGTTGGCATTATCTAACAGTTTGTACTATGGTGTATTGTGGGTTGCCTATCACACGAAAATATAAGACTAGTCTTCATAAATTTTTGGTAATTTTTAATATTGTTGCTAAAAATACAATAATGCACTTCCGGTGAAAAATTCTCCCCTCAACGCCTTCGGCTAACAATTGGCAATCATGAATTGAAGGTTTTTAAGTGTTACGTTTGGTTGATGCCATTTTTCTTTGATTCGATTTTTATTAAAAAATGACCCTATATCGAAGGGGATCTGGAAGATTATTTGCCATCAAAATTAAAACAAGTACGCATTTTTTTTGGTTATTGTCTCACCTTAATTATTTTCTTGATTGAGGATTTAAACAACCAATTGCACCAAGTTCTTTATTGGGCTAGCATTCCAACATTCCACTGTTGATGTAAATATTCATTTAAATCCTAACATCATAGTAAATTATCTACTTTATTTTAGCCTACTACTACCACCTTACTGTTACTGTTATTTACCACTCACAGCAAAATTTTGATTGTTTCGATACCTTCTCCAAAGGTTCGCACTGCACCTTAGAGGTACGTTACCTGGTTATTTCTGGATATCTGCAAGTAAAATCAATTTATTGTAGCCTGTATTTTGTAATTATCGTGTTACTGTTGCTGAATTCATTATAGTATCACGATACAACCACTGTTATAGTAATCTCTCTCCAACAACCTACTGACTACTACAGGTTCAAAAAATTGTGTAACGAGTACTTACTTAAGTTCAGGTCTGTGTGGTGTATGTAAATGTCCACCATCCCTCCATCTGCAATTTTGGTTATCATTTATTTCATACATAGGTATATGATTTGTAACCTATAACAAAATTTACTTTAATGTATAAAGTTACTGTCTAATTACTTACTTTCCCAAATTCCTTTACTTTCTCCACATTTTTTTAAACATGTATTTTTTTACGTCCAACTATGTAACCTATTGTTGTCAACCACACTTATCAAATCAGCTGATGACATGAAGTATAATTCGCGTATAAAGCATAGTTTACACGTTTAGATATGAAAATACTTCATACTGACGTTTTATTATGTTATTCAGATTAGTCACAATAAGAATTTATTTATTCGTTACCTTTTTGGCATATCATATGTGAGGTTCCAACATCTTTAGTTTTGTTCCTTTCCTCTTTTTACAACAAAATTTAAAGACGAAAACATTTTAAATGTTCGTATATAAAGAAAATAATGAATAAAAATTAACGTGATTATATGCTAAATAACACAAAAAGATAAATAATTAATGCCGCGAAGAATCGACGCAGTCACTAAATTAAGCGTCCAAAAATTAACCATCTAATCATAATATAAACTAATAAAACCCAGTGCTCGGATAGGCCTTGCAGAACACGAATGGTAATAACAAAAAAACTGATTAAATATACCTGTATGATGCGCAAAAAAATAAATTGTTCTAGCCTCACACAATTAAAATAACAGTAAATTTATAACTGTAATCTTAACAAAAGAATTGTCATTAAATTATTAATTGAACTTCAGAGAGATTAAATTTAAAAAAGGAAAGGAAACAAAACTAAAGATGTTGGAAACTGACATATGCCAAAAAAAGTAACATAAATAAATTCTGATTGTGACTAATCTGAATAACATAATAAAACGTCCTCACAGAATAACACAATCAGAAGCGTCATAAATGGCAAATGCCATGCTATTTTAACAGTGAAATGAATAAATCATTTCACTGTATTTTAAGTACCAAATTGCGTGACATTGAGATTAAGACACCATATTGCCAATGGCGCTAGAAGGCGGCAACTTTAAATATGCAAAAATGTTGAAAAATAGTTTTGTGGATAATCAGGAAGTGACAGAATTGAAAATTTAAATAAGTGTACACAATAAAAATTTTTATTACAAAATAAATCTTATAAATGGGACAATATAGCAATTTTTCTATTCTTTTTGTTAGTGTGACTTTTAAAACCTCTATAAACTTTAAACTATAAAATATACGCATTCTAACAAATAATTTAAGCAAATACTGGGATGGCAAGGACTGACATGGAGGAATAAAATGTATTTTGCTCATAAATTGCAGATACTTAAACCCTATTTGGGAACTTGAAGAAAACTTTTCAAAACTATTTATAAATATTTGTTCTAGTGCATATATGTACACAAAATAGTTTTCTGTGGGCACATGGAGACTGTCAAAATTATCACCGTAAGACCGATAATATGTCAATAATGAATTCACATCTAAATCTGACCTTTGTTTAATTGAAGATTCGTTGCACATATCACAACTAAGAATTTGTAACTTTTTTTTTAAATAAGATAAGCATCGAAGATGCAATGAACTAGCTACATATCCTTTAGGCAGTCGTAAATTTTGGTCTTTAGCTAAAGCCACTAGTAAAAACTTTGGGACATCTTCATTTCCCCTGACATCTATTGACGGATCGGTAGTTGCTGATTCTGTAGACATCAAAGCCAATGTTTTTGTGGATTTGTTTGCATCAAACTCGTGTCTCAATGATTCTGGAAAAGATGTGCCCCAGTCAACTCTTCTTTATACGCTATGAAACCAATTAATTTTCGGTACAAGCTCTTGGAATCGATCATCAGTAGGCTTGATCTCAATAAGGCAACTGGCCCAGACGGTATCTCAGCCATTGTCTTAAAGAAATGTTCCCCGAACTAGTACCAGTCCTATCTAAGCTCTATACGATCTCTATGTCTTCTGGGGAATTCCCTTCATCATGGAAGTTAGCAAATGTTCAACCTATTCCCAAAAAGGCGATAAGACCGATCCTCAAACTACCGACCAATGCTATCACTTCCATTTTGTCTAAAATCATGGAAAAAGCCATCAATCAGCAACTGCTCATTTCCTTGAAACTAACAAACTCAGTGACCACCAATATGGGTTTAGGGAAAGTCGTTCAACAGATGATCTTGTTTCATATGTGACCCAAGTTTGGAACAATGCAGTACAGCAGTCCGGTGAAACAGTTGTAATCGCTTTAGATATCTCAAAGGCATTTGACCAAGTTTGGCATAAGTGTTTACTTGCCAAACTCACCTCGTTTGGGTTAAATGATACGCTCATCAACTAGGTTTCTAGTTTCCTTGATAAAGGACGAATACGTGTCGTAGTTGATGGCTTTTTTTCAAAAAAGTTAGCATTAACGCAGGCGTACCATAAGGATCCGTTACAGCGCCAACACTTTTTCTGCTGTACATAAATGACCTAATTTTTTCAACAACTAACCCTATCCATTGCTTTGCTGACGATAGCACTCTTCACTGTAGTTCATCTCAGTCTACACATAGTGATAATCCATCTTCCATGTCAAATCAAGAAATTAAAGCTGAAATGGCAAATTCAATCAACAAAGACATTCAACGTATTCTCGAATGGGGAAGCAATAATCTAGTAAAATTTAATGCTAACAAAACTCAGTGTTGCCTTGTGTCCGCCAAAAAAAGTCGATCATTTCCTGTTGTAAGTATGAATGGCTCAGTTCTTAAGTTTTCAGACTCTATTACTCTGTTGGGTATGACTGTATCTTCAAATCTCTCATGGGTTGACCATCTTCCGTCAGCTACCAAAACAGCTGCTCGTAAAATAGGCTTTTGTACACATCTAAGCAGTACTTTACCTCTCGACAACTCCTTCTGCTGTGTAAGGTCCAAATTCAGCCTCATCTGGAATATAATTCTACCTCTGGGTTAGTGCTCCCCAATACGCTCCCGATATCGTTGATCGTGTTCAAAAGAGAGCGATTAGGCTTATAAATGACCCGTCCTTAACTGCACACATACAGTCCCTTCAGCATAGAAGGATGGTTTCAATTCTTTCTTTGTATTATCGTTATTACAACGGCTATTGTGCTGCTGAATTATATTCTTTGATACCATCTCGGGCTATCTTTGCGAGAAACACTCGGTTCGCTCATTCACATCATCAGTATGCGGTACAAATCTCCACTTGTCGTACCAAACTGGCGCAATCCACATTTTTATACACGGCTTCTAAGCTCTGGAATGATCACCTTAGTTAATGTTTTCCTCTCCCTTATGATATGAGAAAATGTAAGGTAGTTGTTCATAAGCATCTATTGGCAATTCATTATCCTTCTATCCATCCTCTAAGTGTTCCTGAGTGCTTTAGCAACGATAGGCCATATATTAGCCTGTTATGGTCTTGCTTACATAAAAAAATACATATTTCAGTCTCTGAGTTAAGTTCTTTACGCGGTAATCAGTTTAAATTTTCAGAATTAGTACTTTTGTCGTGCTCTTTCGAATAATAGTTGCGATTACATTTCGCTTTACTAAAGTGTGCCGATACTTGTAACAAAGAGCAATAATTATTATATGGTCTTTGCTTATTAAGATACCTATTAAAGTCCTAGCACAGTTTGTATTACCATTATTTAAAATTTACAGACAATAATTTTGTGATCTTTCGAATTGAATATTGGTTACAATTTCCTGACTGTAGCCGAACTTTCTGAAAAAGTTTGTCTAAACATCCTGATTAATCTGCCCATAATAAATTTATGAATTCTTTGTTTTAAGTTATTCCAGATTCCCATGAATAATACTTAAATTTTGAATGATTAGTAGCTTATAATTCTAATATTTTTGATAAATGTGATCACATCATATAATATTTGTTTTTTGAGAAATTCTCCAGCATATACTTTTTGAAAAGTTTTATTTGCCTGTTAATGCTAAAATTTAATAAATAAAAGAGTTTGTCAAAATTACTCAAAAATGCAATTGTTGTTTGGGCGTCCTGAGGTAGATACCCTAATCTTAAAAGCATACCCATTCCAGAAACTACTGAATTACTAAACACCTGTACTGCAAATTTTACTTTCATTTTCTCAAAATTAGTTGGACTAATATGAGAATGTGTAAGTTTTGGTGCTGACCCATACTTTAATGACTTATCGGTGTTATAAAAGTTCCGAATATACTTCCAAAAAACAGTTTCCTCGTTGACATGAAAATCTGATTTGAGCAAATTGTTTCGGGTTGCTTTTAATAAATGTGGTGTATCAAAAAAATAAAAAACCCTTTTCTTACCAATAAAAAAAAAAGATTTTCCTGGAGTCACATTCAAAATGTTAGTTAAATTTATAAAATTTGAACCCATGTCACTGACAATACATTCAACCTCTAAACCTACAGAAGAGAGCTTTGTAATTTCTTCTTTTATAATATACTTTAAGCTCTCTGCTTTGCGTACTGTATTTACAAAATAATATACCAATGTCTGCTTCCAGTTATTATAAATTCCTCGTAACATTAAAACAGTTACACTATGAGCTGGAATGAAACTGCAGTTTCTGTCTGTGTCATGGAATCCAATAATTCTATCTTTGTCTATATACATAAAATGCAGTGTCTGTCCTGTGGCAAAAATCGGTCCACTTTTAATTTTATATTTTCAAATATTATATTATTATTCATACCAGCATCAAACCTAAAGATTTCTGTTATTCTTTGCAAAGTACGTTTAGTTGGTAACTGTAATGTATGTTTTAAAAATCCATAACATTTTGGACGCAAAAAATATAACGCTAAAGCAAAAAGTTTGTACAAATTTGTGAATCTGGGTTTCTTATATTTATTTAACCTAGCCTGAATTTTTGCTAAACTAGCATTAATCTATAATGAAGAAATAAACGCCACTTCAGAGATAAAACCACTTGTTCATAAAGTCAATAGCTTTGTAGGTTGAAGCGTTGATTGATAATTTTTTAGTCAATGGTTGAAGTCAATACCACTGCAATCATAGCCGCTTAGAACATGCACGAAATATCGAAGTAGCTTTTGACGTTTCTGATTGTGTTATTTTGTGACGTCAGTAACTAGTATTTTCATATCTACACGTGTAAACTACGCTTTATATGAGAATTATACTTTATGTCATCAGCTGATTTGATAAGTGGTTCGACAACACAAGGTTAGATAGTTGGACGTAAAAAAAATACGTGTGTACAAAAAAGGGGAGGAAGTAAAGGAATACATATAATGAACTAATTTGGGAAAGTGAGTAGTTAGACAGTAATTTTATACTAATGTATGAAATAAACGATAACCAAAATTACAGATGGAGGGACAATGGACAATTACATACACACACAGATCTGACCTTAAGTAAGTACTCGTTACACAATTTGTTGAACCTCTAGTAATCGGTAGGTTGTTGGAGAGAGACTACTGTAACAGTGGTTGTATCGTGATACTATAATGAATTCAGCAACAGTAACACGATAATTACAAATTACAGGCTACAATAAATTGATTTTACTTGCAGATATCCAAAACTCATCGGGTAACGTACCTCTAAGGTGTATTAAACTTTTGCTGTGAGTGGTAAATAACAGTAACAGTAAGGTGGTAGTAATAGTAGGCTAAAATAAAGTAGATAATTTACTATGATGTTGGGATTTAAATGAATATTTACCTCAATCGTGGAATGCTAGCCCAATAACTTGGTGCAATTGGTTGTTTTAAATCCTCAATCAAGAAAATAATTAAGGTGAGACAATAACCAAAATAAATGCTTAATTATTTGATTGCCAATAATCTTTCAGTTCGATTTAGGGTGATTTTTAATAAAAATCGAAACAAAGAAAAATGGTGTCAACCAAACTTGACACTTAAAAACCTTCAATTCATGAATGTCAATTGTTAGCGGAAGGCGTTTAGTGGCGAATTTTTCACCGGTAGTGCATTATTGTATTTTTAGTAATAATAATAAAAATAAACACTGCAAATTGTATCAATACTTCCACATCAAAAATTTAAATTTTGCTGTCAAAATGACATTCATACTATTTGTTGTACAGAAATGGTTTGTTTGTTTGAGTGTTCAGAGTAGTTCAGTGTAGAAAAGTGTGTTTGTTTGTCATACTAAGCTTGTTTGACCTGCGTTCGTTTGTGTTGCTACAAACTGTTTAGCGTTACTCAATCTTACTCCTTCTAAGTAGGTGGAGTAAAATCAAACAAATTGTCAAGTGTTTTTTTTAGCATGTTTGATTTATCAACAGTATTTGCTCTAACCTAAAAAATTGCAACAATAGAAAATGTAAAAGTTAGTGATGTACGTAATAACTGCTACATTTTAATAGCTGATGGTAAGTGCAAAATAAACTGTTTTTCTACATTAAACTAAAATTCTCCGTGTACATGGGGTGCAGTATGAACTTCCCATAGGAACTGCTTATGTTCAAAATGGGACCCTTGTGAAAGTATTAGAAAATAAAATGTTGAAATTAATGCTGGAGGATGCTGAATCTGAAGAGGTTGCGTATGTTGATGAGTCTCAACCACAAGACTTTGATGGATCGCAACTTCAAGACTTTGACGAAGCTCAATCACGAAACAGTAGTCTTTTAGAAGTAACAACTTCGCCAGTTAATTGGACCGATAGTGCCACGAAGTTTTTAATTGAACTATATAAAGAAAACAAAAGATTCGTGGAAAAAAATTAAAACATTACGACAGATGTGGAACATAATTTGTAATAAAATCAATGAACATAAATATAATTTTACCGCAGCAAACTGTAAAAATAAATGGAAAGCATTGGAACAGTCCTTCAAAAAAACATTAGAAAATAATAAGAAAAGCGGACGGGGACGAAGAACTCGTTCATATGAAAGGTATATTTAATGATTTCGAAGGTCTAGCCTAACTAGTGGTTACACATTATTTCTATTGCGTTATAGAGAGTTGGCAAATGTGTTAATTACTCGAGCTAGCATCATTCCACCCACTGTTATGGATGCTACCACAGTTATATACAGAAGTATACAATCAGAAAGTGAAGATGCGATAATAGATATTAGTTCAGTTGCATTGCCAAGTACATCGTAAGTAGGTGTATTTTTAAGAACTACATTTGTTATTAGCATGATTCATTTTCCAGAAAAGATACTACACCCATGTCATTTCAACATCCGTTACCAGAAAACCAGATCTGTTTTCATAAAGAGGTGCAAAAATTAAGAGAGTATTGAATTAAAACAGTTAAAAATTCAATATGAAGAAAAACGTTATAACCAACAAGAGAGAGTAATTCACAATTACAGCGAAAAAATGAATTATTGGAAAAGTTAATAAATATGCAAAAATAAATTTATATGTTTATACACTTACAATTTTATATGGGATTTTATTGTAAGTTTAGTACGATCTCATACATAGTAATTTTTTTATTCCAATATAAAGTAATAATATATTTACATTGGAGATAGACTAGCAGCTTTCATTGGAACAGACTTTAAAATTTTGTAAGAAGCATTTAAGGTGAACTTACCTTACTGTTCTGAACCACACTTCATTCTGACCTTTTTTTCTTGCTGTTAGACCATCTTACAAGGAAAGCTACATGCACAAGATGACATTGCAACAGACTGACTGCTGTATGATGTCATACTAAACTTACATTAAAAATCCTATATACCATACAAATGTAACTAGTTATGTGTTAAATACATTTGCCGACATATTTCATTTCTTATATCTATGCCCTGTTGATGAGTCTGTTCTGCAGGTTGTTCCTCAACAATTTGCATATTGAAGATGTGTTCATCATCCTTATTAGCTAAATTGTGTAATACACAACACGCTCTGAGGAAATAGCAAATCCTCTCATTTTAGATGGTATAACTGCCTGAAACGTTGCTTAAGCAGACCAAAGGCATGCTCGATGGACACTTTGCATGAACTTAATTTTTGGTTAAAATTTTTTTGTGCTCTTGTTAGGTGTCCATTATCACGGTATGGTGTTAACACTTGCAGAGATAGTGGATATGCACTGTCCCCTAACACAAAATATCCTGTAACAATTTAAACAATCTATTTATAACATGTACAACACCTTCACACTTCCTTTCAATATTGTTAAAAAACGTTGAATTTCTGAAGATTCTTGCATCATGGGCAGAACCACAAATATATCGGTGAAATTTTTTTCATGATCACAAATACTTTGTAGCACAATAGAATAAAAGTCTTTCCTGTTGAAATAGTCTACACTTCTTTCAGATCGCTTATCAATTTTGATGTGTGTGCCATCTATAGACCCTGCAAAAATTCTTAGCAATGCACAAAGACAAACCAGCTTAACAAAGTACCTATAACATTGAGAAATGATTTTGAAACATAATAGTGATTGGCAATTTTTTGTTTTTCTAAATGTGTGGGCCATTTTATTACATCATTCGCTTTGTCACTTAGGAAAGTTGATACTCTAGTTATTAAATCATGTAAGGAACTTAAACTCAAATCAAACCTGTCACACACATCACGATATGAGCAGTTTGATGTCCCACAAACCAAAGAAAACCCAACATGTGTTTCAGCTGTTATATTAGCTCTTGTATTTTCTAAAATGCAGTAACTTAATGTTCTCTACATATAAACTTCCCATATAAATACAATGGTGATACTAATTCAGCTCCAGAACAGTGCAAACGAGATTCCCTAGCAAAGGATTGACTTTTCCAAATAAACTTTGTTTCAAGAATTTTTAACAATTCCTTTTCGTTCTGGAGCTGAATTAGTATCACCATTGCATTTATATGGGAAGTTTGTGTGTAGAGAACAACATATAATAACGCGTTATTACTACTCAAAAGACTTGACCATTTTTTAATAAGTTAAGTTAAATTTAACTCTGTGAAAAACTTTCTGTAATATTTGCGACCTTTTCTTTGTCCATGCGAAAATGTACAAATTCAATGTCACTATATTCAACAATAACCTGGAAGAGTTGATGATTTATGAACTGTCCTTTAACTTTTTTAAGTGATAAACTTACAGCCTTATAATTTTTTATAGTGTTTCGCGGATTCTTGTTGGCATAATTGATTAATTACATTCAAACAACTGCAAGTCCTCTTCATCACTTGAAGTAGAATTTGCAGTTGTGCAATAAATTTCTGAGCCATCCAAAGAAAGAATAATGTTTGTAACATCCATATTCCCCTTACCTAATAAATTCATATAAGTTGCTGTCAACAGTCAGAAGGTCGTTTGTTTGTAATGATGAAAAAGCATAACTCTACTTAATAAATTCTACTCTGTGACGTCATTTGTAGTAGCTTGGAACTACTTGGTCTAAGACAAACAAACACACCTAAAAATTATAGGGACAAAAATACTCACAATAGAGCATCTGCGGCACGTGATCAAACTGGGCGTGGTTATCTGCTTGGAGGAAAAACAAACCAGAAACATAACCTCACAGGCGTTGTGGTTTCTACGTTCGTTTGCGATTTACCAATCTTTATCGGTTTGTTTACTGTTTTCGTTATATTGAACACGATCGGTAATCATGTATATAGTGACTACTATTTTACGAAAGTGCATTTCGATATAAAGAAAAAGTTGGTGCGATCGGCGTGGACCCTTACACAGTGAAACTGGAAGTATGTAGTTCCAAAAATTAAGATTTTCCACATGTACTGTATCCTGATATAGTAAATTATCTTGTGTATGATAAAGGTGCATACACTCATGATTTTAAAGCCTTCAAAGCACTAGAAGCATACAAACAGGCATCATTTGACTGGGTTAAGAAGATAGTAGTGCAAAAGTATGGTGAAAACGTGGTGGTTTTAGGCAAAGTAAGTTGTTTATTTAACAAATAATCTATAGGCTAATAATTTTAATTTGATGTAGGTTATGCATTCTCAAAAGTTGAATGAAAAGTTATTGAGTCCATGGATTATTTCGAAAGCAGATGGAAGAATTTTATGCGTACATTGTGACTGTATGGCAGGACTGGGTGATACTTGTACACAGGTGGCTGCTGTGTTGTTTAAAATCGGCATGGTACATCGCAAATCACCTAGTCCGTCAGTAACAGAAGTAAAAGCATACTGGACAGCCCCATCTAAACCTGCAGATCCTGAAAGAGTGGCTGATATAGGTTTTGAGGTGTCCTTTTTAAAGGACAGAAGGAAAATTGTATACAAACTTTTAAAACTGAGCATATATAATTTGTATTTCTTTAAATCGTATGGTAGCTTACAAAACAGTCAACATGGAGTGCCACGTCACACTTTTGACACTTAGTTTTCACTTTCTTGTGACAAACCCTGCAACGAGTTTGTTTTTCTTGTGATCCAATAAAATGATCCATACGGTCATATCTTCTATCAGCATTTTCCAAGTTAGAGGGCCGACTTCTTTTATATGTTTTGCGTGAAGAATTTTTCAATATTGCAATAGCAATCCTAATTCGAAAGGTAACTTGATCCATTTTGCCGTTTTGTTGACGTTGAAGCTGCCAGGCATTGTGGACTGCAAAATCGATAAGGTGATTAAAAATTGGAATGTACCATTTTTTTCCTCTTATGGAAATTCGGTATAAGCTTATATTCTCATCACATCTGTCTACACCTCCCATATTGTAGTTATAAACTGAAATAACTTGTGGCTGATCAACCATAATACGCTTGTTTTTCTTTCTATCATATCTGGATACTTTCGTTATGGGAAACGCAGACATATAATTTGATGCAATATTTACAACACTATTATCATTCCACCGAACTACCGCAATAGGTGCCTCTGAATCAATCTTGGTGTCAAAGATACCCCGACTTTCCTTCTTCATTTCATCTTTTGATTTCAATAGACACTTCATCATTATCTTATGTTCTGTAAGCTAAGAGTGTGGAGTAAGGGGAATGTTGTAAAGAAATAATCAAAAAAAAATATGATATGGAAAATTTCTCAGTGACTGGAGAACTTCAGCATAATGCAAAACAATGGAGGGTCCCAAACCATACTCGCGATACCTCTCATCGATAACACTTTTGGCTCCCTGACACGGTTCCATCCACACAACATATCCCGCTGATATAGCACCAATCCAAAACTTATAACCGTAACGGATAGGTTTTCCCCGTATAAACTGCTTACAAGGGTGCATTCCGTGGTATGATATCATTGCTTCGTCTACACAATGGTTTTCTGAGTGAATCATATTTTCTTGAAATTTTCGATTCAAAGCGTCAATTAGTGGACGTATTTTAGCAAAACGATCGGATTTGTCCAAAGCTTCATTATCACAACAATGAATGTTAGAAAAAATAAAATCGAAGCGATCTCGCGACATCGCATGGATAACAAGTTTATGTTGAGTGTCTTTCGCATTTTCCCAATACATACGTCGTGTTGGTACGCTAACATATCCGCTTAAAATAAGAATACCGATAAATTTTTTCATTTCTTCCACTGTGATGTCATTCTCCTTATTGTTCCTTGACGCATATAAATTTGAATTGTCAACCAGTATTCCGAAAACTTCAAAATATATGTTGAAAAGTTCCAAACTTGTCGTAACCCAGATGTACCCTATCATGAAACGTGTAATTTGTACTTGTTCGCATTAATGCAAATCAAGAGACAAAACAATAGCTAAAGGATGCATCTTAATTTGACTGATAAGATGCTATTATTAGTTGCTTAAATTGATGTCACTGAGAATAATGCTACTCCGGCTAATGTTAGGCTTACTCCAATTGATAGCTTAAATCTCCCTTACTGGCCGTGATTAAATAATCAGAGTTGATTTACAAATCTGATCTAGAACTCGCAAAATTCTAACCTGGTTAAAAAAACAGTGATCGTCTAGGGGGCAAATAACCTACGTTGTGTAATGTGCGGGAGATAGGGTCGGATAAGATTAATTTGTTGCATAAGGTGGCAAGGTAATTAAATGAAACAAAACTACAATTAAGATGAACGAGTTGCGCTACCTGGTGATTCGCTCGCCATCCTATTTACATCGGGAGAAAAAGAATCACCAAGAAAACTTCCTTTATTCCAATAATAATCACACAAAGAAAAAAAACAAAGATCAGATAACACAAGTAAATCGCAATCAAAGGATTAAAAATGTATCAACACTACTCTATCGGTATAAAAGGCGTACAAAATCTATAACATTGCCTAAAACGAAGTTTAGTCACAAATAAACATAAAATCAGGTCTATAAATGGTATTCAAATTAAAGCAAAATAAACAGATAATAAACAACAAGCAGGGGATCCCTTTTGGAACCAATTCATGTCTGCTTCTAGTTAAATAATTACATATAAAGCATTATACAGGGTGTGGGACAACCGGACATAAACAGGACACAAAAAAACAAAGGACATCATTAAATCAAGTTAAAAGGCGTACCTTACAAAATTTAAATATCACCAAAATAAAATGCAAGGCAATTTCAATAACTACACATAAAGGCAATAAATATAAACAGTGTGATCGTATCCACAATAAGATCGTCAATCAATCAAAAAAAAAAAGGGTAATCCCGATCATGTGGCCCTTTTGTTTAACCAATCAGGCGGTTATTAACAACAAATACATTAAGCACTCTAGTAATACATATTACAAATTCAACCTACATAAAAATAACAACAGAAAATTAAACAGGTTACAGATTATTTAAGTAGATACAAATGAAAAGGGCAAGTACGTTACACATACAAATTTGTGGATACGACACAACAAATGATACACATGGACAGTAACAATAAATGATATAATTGTGTACACAGAAAAACCATTCGTGGCCAAACCATTAAATACGCAGTAGACAAAGTATAACATCTGAAACAAAGTCCTGCAACACCGATTCACCTACATGATTAGTAGGTATTATTACAAATGCAAGATAATAACGCTCTCAATTCTTCTTAGGCATAAAACAAAACACAAAATATAGACATATAGGCATATAACGGTAACAAGAGAGACATTTGGATAAATATATAGATAACTAGATCATTAGGGTCAGCTTTCTGACTTTATACCTATGATCGTTTGTGTTTTTATCATTATAAATACAGGTTAGAATTATCAATACACAAAATAGAACACATAAAGAAAAAAGAGGGCGAGCCTGCGTAATTTCAATGAACACAACAATTTTGCAAGTCAGGGTTTCAGTTTGGTTTTAACAATTTAAATGAGTAGGTAGAATGACCTTTTCTGTGTAATTTCACAAACCGTAAAATCTTTTCTTTTACTTACATTATCAATGTAGGTTATCCTTTTAAGCTTTCACCAGCACAAATCTTTAAATACTCGGATTTATCGATTAACACAAAAAGACGAACATTGATCAACACAACAGTTTCACAAGGTAACTCTTACAAATAAAAAGATCTAATTTACCAAACACGAAATCGATGGTCAAATCTTAATAACGCACGCTTTGAAAATTCAAATGCAACTCCCCATTCTAAGCACAACAAACCGTTTTTATTCCATCACCCCTATTTTTATATCAACTAACAAAAGCAATAAACATATTTCGTGTGAACGCTTTTGCCTTTAATTATGAAAAGAAACATTATTTCTAATTAACATGTGCAATCAACCGTAGAAATCCTGTATTTAAATATCACATTTCAACTCATGAACAAATTTTCTTTGACCGCGGTGTAATTTTTGTATAATACTGACATTTTTATTTTCAAAACGCTTTTATAGACATATTTACCAATTTGTCTTGCCCTTTCGATAAATGCAGTTGAGCCTGCACCTGCAACTTAAAACATCTGGTTGCGGGCCGCCCTCAGTTAAAACCCTACACAAATGACTTACAAAAACAAAGAAATACAAACCATTCTCAAATAACAATTATTATATAATAACTTTTAGTAATTATCTTTTACTATCGCGAGAACAATTTTAATCGGAATATGTTCAATGTATTCATCAAATTTTCATAGTGTGCTACCTACAAACTGTGCTCAAATTAGGCCACTCTACCTCCTTTTGAAAAACATCGCTCCTATCTTTCGACTGGTAGGATTTCTTCTTAGAAAGCTGAGACATAACTATTTTCCTTTTTAGTGTAGCCAATGGGAGATCGTCTTCAGAATCCTCACTTTCAGACCAAACCGTATTTACTTCTGCATTAGCCTTCAATAGCGATGCTGGTAAATTATTTATGTCGGGGCTATCTTCTTCTCCCGAATCCTGATCAGTAATGTTTTCGTCATCAGGTAGCAGTATATTTATATCTATCACATCTGGAAGATTATGAATGTCGTCCGCGTTTTCCAACTCCAAAAGTTCATGTAAAGTTAGGCCCCTACATAGAACAGTACTATTGTAGAACATGCCTTGTATGACTACTGTCCTTTAAAAAGGACAGTAATCTTTAAGCCTAGTTTTTGCAATAATTAAAAACTTCCAAACGTTTCAAGTGATTAAAAGAACTTAACTTAACCTTTCTTAAGATAAATTTATAGTTATTAACTTTTAAAAATGTAGAATGTAAAATTTATACTTACCCTGTTAATCACAAATCAAGTGGTGCTGATTTACACATTTTTTAAACGTCCACAACTACACTAAGTTTTAAACAAAAGAAACACATGTTATTCCTATGCAGCAATAGGTGTAACTGAGCCACTCATGCATCTGCATCCTGTCTGCTTTGTTACAAATAGACAAGTTAGAACACGAAAATTGCTGTCCTCGCAAAAGGACAGTAAGCATATCTGGGTTAATGATTTTTCTACGTTTTTAATTACAGTATTATATTTTACTATTTATGAGCACAGTTGGACCTTACAATTTCGATAGAGGAATGTAAAAATATGGAGGAGACTGATAAGCAGTCTGGTTCAAAAGCATGGTTTAACTATCGAGCAGGACGCATAACAGCATCGAAATTCAAACAAGCTTGTCGAACACGCCTTGAAAAGCCATCATTGTCATTAATTAAATCTTATGCTATCCAGCGAGCATAAAAATAAAAACGATGGCAACTATTTATGGGTGTGCTCATGAGAAGTAGGCGTTGAAGATGTATACAGCAAAAATGGTCACTTCCCATGAAGATTTTGGATCGGTTTATGTATGAACCCACTGTATCCACATTTTGGTGCATCATCACCTGATGGACTTGTTGAATGTGTTTGTTGTGGATTAGGTTGTGTAGAAATAAAATATCCATTTTGTGCCAAAGACATGGATTTAGATGACATGAATGTAGTTAAAAATACTGGACTTGAGAAAAAATGTGGGAAAATACACCTTCAACATGATCATTAGTACTACTATCAAATCCAAATGTAACTGGCTATAACCAGGTTGGGCTATTGTGATTTTGTAATATGGAATAAAAACAAAATTTATCAGGAACGAATTATGTTAAATGAATCATTTTGGGAGAAAGAAAGTAGAATAGGAACAATGTTTTTCAAAAATGTTATTGTCCCAGAATTACTGGGGAGGTATTACACAAGAAACATTGCTTGAAGGACACGTAAAAATTTTCAATTTGCACCCATTGATAATAAAACTTTTGTGGAATTCAATGTTATTTTTTGCTACTTACATATTTTCTATATGTTGGCATGGTTATAAAATGAAATAGGTTGTCAGTGTAAGTACGTAATATGTATTTGATGATATAATAGTAATGAAATACAGACTATTGGCAAAAAGTTCAAATACAAAATTTAAATCAATCTAAAGGTATGACTGAAGGTGACAAATTTATCAACGCACAACAAACTACAACAATTTTATCTATCAAAATGAATTCATCATCAAGTGATTTATCTTTTAAAATTTGTGAAGGCAAAGCTGTTTTTCGAGTGCTTTCTATTTCTTTTGCAAACAACTGCTTTTTACCTTTTGTGAAAGGTGGAGTTATGACTTCTGCGTAACACATTTTCACCAATGTGCTTATATAATACCTAAAGTGCCACAATATAAATCACACTAAAACTTCTATAATGGCCTTATTCAGGGTTTTATATATTTTTATTCCTTTCGTTTAATATAATCATGGTCAAAACTAAAATAATATAAAAACTTGATATTACACCAAAAAACAACAATATTTGTTGTCGGACACCATTTGTCCCCCACTGCCATGACGTATAGTTACACTCAACATGGCCGTGTCGGACATGCACGGCATACACAATTTCGTGTTGCAACTTGCAGTTACGTTTATGCTACGGTCGAGGCTGTTGTGTTTATATTGTGTGTTATATTTTTTCACCAACTCGAGATATGGACGACTACGGAACTGAGCAGAGGATGTTGCAAAAATTGTGGGACGAGGCCCTTTTCCCAGACGAATCGGATTTTACACCCGATTGCAGTGAGTACGAAGCATCAGACAGCGAAAGTTCCAATTCTGATGTTCAAGATCCTGCAAAGAAATGACCTAAAAAGGTAAATAAAAATAACTTACCCTCCACTTCGACAGACCTAGATTTCCAAGAAAATCAGGAAAATGTACTACCGTGGGTTGATTCACTAGATAATTCAATTCAATCTGCTCCCGACAATGCTATTGACGATATCATAGAATCCGTAATATCACAGAATATGAATTATCAAGAAGACACTACTAACGAATTTGAACACCCAGAAATGCAAAATTTTCAATGGGGAATGGTGACGAGAAATTTTTTAAAAGAGATACCTTTTACTGCAAACAATTCAGGCCTACAAAATCAAATTTATGATAAATATCAAGACACACCTTTAGATTTGTATTGATTGATGATACTCCGTGAAATAATTAAATTATTCGTGCTGGAAACTAACAGATACGCCAATCAACAATAAATCAATAATAACAAAAAACGATCTCGTATTCTGCATTGGAAAAATACTAACGAAGAAGAAATAGAAAAATTTTTGGGTTGTTTGATGTGGATGGGACTAATTCAGTTGCGCTCTCTTACTTCTTATTGGTCGCAAAATTTGTTATATGTTAATTCGTTGAAAAAAGTTTTATCTCGAAATCGATTTCAAATATTGCTAAAAATGTGGCACTTTGCTAATAATGAAGAGGCAAATATTGACGATAGATTGCATAAGGTTTCGCCAGTACTGGAAAAATTAAAGGTATCCTTTCAAGCTTCTATTATACCTGGTGAGCATATAGTAATTGATGAGACTCTTGTTCCTTTCAAAGGAAAATTACGATTTAAGCAGTACATTTCCAACAAGCGCTATAAATTTGGGATAAAATTATTCAGACTTTGTCTGTGAGGAGGTTATCTTTACGACTTCAATGTGTACTGTGGTAGAGAAAAAGTTATTGCAGAAGAACATACTGTACCATCTCAGGTTGTTGTGAGTTTAACAAAAAATTGATTAAATTGTGCTCGAACTGTAATTGTTGAAGTTGTTAGAAGCAGATCCGTAGATGTGAAAAACCAAAAGTGTTTTGGAATATAATAAGCATAAAGCTTATATTGATCCCTCTGGTAAGTATTTTAGTTTATAGTAATTTGATTATTGCATTACACTTATCTAGACCAGATGAAATCATATAATTCTTCACTCCGGCGAGGAGAAAATTGCCATTCAACTCGTGCTTGGAGCAGCCATAGTAAACTCCTATTTGTTGCATCAAGAGGTAACGAAAGACAAAATGACCATCACAAAATTTCGGGAAGAAGTGGTAAAAGGTATTATATAAACTTTAGTTGTGCATGACTTTATTATGTTCCTTCTAAGGTCTTACAAAACTGAACGAACTTCCGAAAGCAGTACAGTAAACAAAGAAGATAACCATGAGTTAACGGAAACTGTAAGAAGCTGTTATGGATGTTATTCTGAAATATCAAGGTTATCCGGTAGGAATATCACCAAAAATAAGACACAAAGACTAAACTTCTTGTAAGAAGTGTAAAACATATTTTGTCTGTCCTGCTTTTTAAAAATCATACAGCCAAGTTAAATTAAATTTATAAACATATTAAATATGTTATTTAAATGATGCTGTACTATGCAAAATAAAGCGTTTAGTATCAAAATTTCAATTGTATAATTATCCATTGTAATAAGTTATGCAATGTCTCAAAAACATTCAGATAAAACCAACTATACGCATGCGACATCAAAACCAACCTTACAGGTATATCGCCCAATACATCTACCAGCCTTTGAACAAAACAATACATTGAAATGTCTGACAGCATTTGTTCCCACGGCCATAGCGGCTCTGAAATCGTCTAAATTGGGGACAACGTTTGTCGGACATGGCACTTTAGGTGTTAAAAACCCTCTATCTGCAATTACTAGGTCACTTGGTTTTAGTTTGTCAAAGAAACCACAGGTTTCTGTAATAAATTTATCACTAGCCCTACCACCATAAGCGTTCGATATAAAACAAATTGCACCTTAAGGTGTAATTCCTACCAAAAATTTTACAGTATGGTGGTGTTTGTAGTTAGACCAAATTTTGGCTGCTGCAACCAAACTTGAAGATCTTTCTGTAAACACTTCGAAGCAGTCGATGATTACTGTTGTTCATTTGCCATAGTGCTCTTGATAACAGCATGGCATATTTTGGCTGAGTTGCTGTCGATCAGGCCATATAATTAAAGTCTAAAACATATCATCCATTATCATTAAGTAATTAAAAATTATTACAATTGAATTACATACCTTCAAGCGAATGTAGAGAATATCTATCACTCATGTTCTTGCTGCTGTTGCATGATGTGTATGAAATCTAAATCCCAGATCTTTGAAAGCAAGATTTAGACGTAATTTCATTAATGTTAATATTAGCTGTGAAAATTTGGTTCCTGAAGTTGTGTCTTTCAAATAAGCTTCAATCACATCGTATAATACTTTCACATATTGATATTCTGGAAGCCCAGTGTAATATAAAGTACAATTATCATTATCTTTGAAGTAATCAGTATTGAACTCTAATTTGTTTACTAAAGTTTGTAAAGCATAATTTTTTTGTCTCTTTCTAAAATGTCTTTGTTTAATTTTCAATTTCAGTTTGTTCACTCGAGTCTGTAGGATACTGCACAATTCATTCATAAATAATCCAACTAAATAGTACCAAATAACAAAATAAATAATCCCCAAACTCAGTAAATAAAATTAGATTCTGCTTTAAAACGACCTACTACCACAAACATAAAATCTATTTAACTTAAAAAAAAAGTACATACACTACTCAATGATAAAAGCAAAACCATTTTTTCATGCAATATCAAACCATATTTGACTACCAATAATGCAGGTATTTGCTTTCTTCTTGACAGTCTGTCATAATTTTTTTTCCCTTGAAACTTTTGCACATTTTATAGAGGTGTATCCCACAAGTGCTGAAGGAACCCAGTCAGGATTTGTTCTATCAGACAGTTTTGCAGGCTTACCTGAAGAGCAGAATGAATTAAAATACTTACCAATGAATTACCTATATAGTAGGTAGGTAGGTACATATACCCACCAGAAATAAAATGTTTGGAACATATTCTTCCTTATTTTATCTTCGAATTAGTTAGATCGTCTCTTTTCAGGCTATTAATCCAAGCATGCATTACTCCCGCAATGTGCTACCATGCAAAAGTTCGGCATTTTACCGTGCAAATGCGCATAAAGTAACACCAAAAACACCTAATGCAAACAGGAAATTTTAGGTTAGCTGTTTGTTTATCCTCCAAGCAACGACGTTGAGATTTGTGACGTTATGTGCACATACCCTATCAGATCGGGCGGATGTAAACTGTACACCAAACTACCTGAGGGATAACTCCGATATGTAATCTGTACACCAAACAAAAATAGTTACAAGAAAGGTGCAGGTAAAGTGTACACCAAAGGTAAAACTCATTAGAGAGAAAATTTACTCATGCGTAACGTTTATTTGCCAAGGTTCTTGTTATAAAGCGAAATAAATGTAAAAATTAAATAAATGTGAGTGAAATAATCTGTATTATAGATATTTTTTATAGAAGTTGGCGGCTTTGGAATATTTTTAAGTTAGCATCTAGATGTCTATTAACCTCTATCTGACATGAGGTTTTAAACGTCTGTTTGACAAAGATTCTTGTTTTTGTTTGTACAATGTTGCCTATTTTCGTAATGAACTTATTATAAAAGGGTTAAATAATAATTATAACAAAACTTCTTTTAATTTGCATTTTGTAGGTTGGATGGTCGTGCTTTTCACACCAGATATTTAAGTTTGCATTATTCCCAATTAAAGTATCACTGACAAAGGAATAACTAACATTAGTTTAAAATAAAGAAATGGACATTAGGTAAATACAATGTCTCTTTTGGAAAGCTTCAATTGGCCATATTTTCTTTTAAATAAGAAATATCAAAACTGCTCAAAACCTTTTCTGCAGAACCAAAGTAGGCCCACTAGCATATCGATATCTCAACATTCCCACCACTAACCACCTCAATTTTTAATCTTAAATGGAACCCATTGCGATACATCACTGGAAAGCTCTTGAAAAGTACTTTTGATTGATAAATTAAGCTTTATTTAACAATAAACTGATCAGATATGTACTCGAAACTTATGTGATAACTACCTATATTTAGTAAGTAAATAACAATAATTTTATTTATAAGACATACATTTGTGTATAGAGATTACTGACCCCCGAGGAGGTAATTAAGGAAATTCCATATTGAGAATTTTAAAATCCAGTGTACAGTTTACCTGCATGATTTTGAGGACGCTTAATTATAGCAGGTAACAACTCATTAGTGGTGTACAGTTTACGCCCGCCCATCAGATCAATGTCATTTAATTTATACCAACTTAAATGCCATAAATATGGAATGGAAAAATGTAATACAACAGTACTGCCAAAACCTTGTTGTGACTATGCCTAGACCATTAACATTCCTCATAGAGAAGAATGCAGCTATGATTAAGTGAAGTTGTTAAATTTATTACTAAATTCTAAAATATAATTTGTGCAAATTTATTTTTAAACTTTTAACTTTTAACCTCTTTTTGATAAATCGTGTTCACACTAAGTTCGAGATATTAGCAAAAACCATAAATTTTAAAAATCGTTTTTTTGTAAATAACTCGAAAACTATTAACTTAAAAAAAATTACAAGAATTCTTTTCGATCAGAAATATGAATTGCTATATAATGCCAAAATTAAAAACAAATCGTGTGGGCAGGTACCAAAAACTATTTTTTTGTAAATATTTCGAAAATGACAAAATTTTTGAAAAAATTGCAAAACACTTTTTATGAGAAATTTTATTTCCTACTAATGGTCTTTTCACTTTTTGTATATGTGAAGTAGTTCCGGATATATTTAGGAAAATGTTTGCACATATTCTTCCATATTTTATCTTCGAATTAGTTAGATCGTCTCTTTTCAGGCTATTGATCCAAGCATGTTTACGTTCTAGCGCAACAGGACTAATTCGCTTATGATTATCGAATTCTGATGGTATTCGATAAAAATTTACTTTATCCCTTGATGCATTACTCCCGCAATGTGCTACCATGCAAAATTTCGCCATTTTGCCGTGCAAATGCGCATAAAGCAACACCTAATGCAAACACAGGAAATTTTAGGTTAACTATTTGTGTATCCTCCAAGCAACGACTTTGAGATTTGTGACGTCACGTGCAGATGCCCTATTAGATCAATGTCATTTAATTTATTCCAACTTAAATGCCATAGATATGGAATGGAAAAATGTAATACAACAGTATTGCCAAAACCTGGTTGCGACTATGCCTAGACTATTAACATTCCTCATAGAGAAGAATGCAACTATGATTAACTGAAGTTGTTAAATTTGTTACTAAATTCTAAAATATAATTGTTCAAATTTATTTTTAAACTGACGTACCGTCAGGATATTTTAACCTCTTTTTGATAAATCGTGTTCACACTAAGTTCGAGATTTTAGCAAAGACACCATACATTTTAAAAATCGTTTTTTTTTTGTAAATAACTCGAAAACTATTAGCTTAAAAAAAATTACAAGAATTCTTTTCGATCAGAAATTTAAGCTCCGTCGGTTTGTATACGAAAAATGGTAAAATATTTTTGAAATCTTTTTTTTTTATTATCGTGTAGGTTCATTAGGAGCACGTTTTAAAATTATTTTCGAATATGCAGGGTGGTCCATACAAATTTTTACGCATCAAAGCTATGAAAATTTTAATGGAACACCCTATATATGATGGCATATTTCGATTCTGTGGACTAAATAAAGGTCACTTACTGTTATAGTCCCTATACCTAACTCCACCTGTTGTCGAGATATTTCATTATTTGTGAGAATGTAGATCGAAATTCAAAAGATATTTCTGTTTTACGTACTCGGGGATTTTTTTTCAAATGTTTTTCATTGTTTACTGAAAGCATCAAACTTTAAAATTCACCGAAATTATTATCACAAATTTATACTGGGTGTTTTTTTTTATGATTGTGGACCTGAACAGGCTAAATTTGGCCTATCGTGCTAAAGCAGCCAGGAACACTTAGGAGGATGGATATATGGATAATGAATTGCCAATAGATGCCTATGAAGAGCTACCTTAAAATTTCCCATATCATAAGTGAGAGGAAAACAGAAACTAGGGAGATCATTCCAGAGTTGGAAGCCGTGTAGAAAAATGTGGATTGCACCCGTTTGGTACGACAAGTGGAGATTTGTACTGCATACTGATGATGTAAATGAGCGGACCGAGTGTTTCTCGCAAAGATAGCCCGAGATGGTATCAAAGAATATAATTCAGCAGCACAATAGCCGTTGTAATAACGATAATACAAAGAAAGAACTGAAACCATCCTTCTATGCTCGAGGGACTGTATGTGAAAAGTTAAGGACGGGTCTTTATAAGCCCAATCGCTCTCTTTTGAATACGATCAATGATATCGAGAGCGTATTGGGGAGCGCTAACCCAGAGGTGAGAATTATATTTCAGATGAGGCCGAATTTGGGCCATATACAGCAGAAGGAGTTGTCGAGAGGTAAAGTACTGCTTAGATGTGTACAAAAAGCCTATTTTACGAGCAGATGTTTTGGTAGCTGGTAGATGGTCAACCCATTAGAGATTTGAAGATACAGTCATACCCAACAGAGTAATAGAGTCTGAAAACTTAAGAACTGAGCCATTCATACTTACAACTGGAAATGATCGATCTTTTTTTGGCGGCCACAAGGCAACACTGAGTTTTGTTACCATTAAATTTAACTAGATTATTGCTTCCCCATTCGAGAATACGTTGAATGTCTTTGTTGATTGAATTTAAGCTTTAATTTCTTGATTTGACATAGAAGGTGGATTATCACTATGAGTAGACTGAGAAGAACTACAGTGAAGAGTGCTATCGTCAGTAAAGCAATGGATGGGCAGTGGCGAAACTAGGGGGGGGGGGGTGCAAGGTGTGCCAGGCACACCCGCAAGCCGTGACACCCCAGAAAAACGGAGCACTTCCCCATTTTTCATTCTTATCTTAAGTTCCATCTAACAACTTAATTCGTTAAATCTTAAACCATTGCCATAAACAAACGAGTAGTAATAGTGACATAGTGATAAGTACAATTATTATTTATTATGTAAGGACATTAGAATATTCGTCATTCGAGCATAAGTTGTATCGGTGAAATAATATTTGTTTAGCTAAGTGGCGCGGCGGCGGTAGACTTCTGACTGTGACTGTGCTACTCTTGGAATTGTTTTGGTTCATGATATTGATATGCGTTGAGTGTTGATGCATAAACAATAGCATGTATAGTTCCTCTTTCACGATGTAGTAAACCCAGCAAGCATAAAGACGCCGCAAAGATTAGTAGATTAGATTAGTTTACATACAGTTTACATTAACATTCTAAAAGATAACTTTTTATAAAGCGAGACTTGAAACTTAAAAATAGTGTAACATACCGGAAATGGTGACTCATTATTCCGAACAATCTAGATGTATGAATCATAATTACGATGCCTCGGCAGACGCAGACAGCAGCTTACGTAAATTATTAGTCATCGAACTTCTAGAAGATTCGAGAAGGGTTGCTTGCGTCATCGGTACCTGTATAAGCAACGCTGCAACGCACGATGAATTCATGGGGTTAGTACTTGTTATAGTTATGTTTAATGTTTTATGTAATATTATTATTATTATTATTATGAGCCAAGTGCCAATATAACCTGTGTTCGGTGTTCCATGTTCTGAGTCTTCTGTGCTGACAGCACAGTGCTGTGTGAAATAAAACATCAAAGCAAACAAATAGCCACTGCCAAGGCCAACTGCCACAAACAACTAAGGACTAAGGTAATTTTACTTATTTGTATGTTTGTTTTAGAGTATTATAAGATGTTAAAATTTTGATGGGTGAAAAAAAAAGGAAAGATTGCTTCACAAGTTTCAGCTAATAATAATAATAATAAATAGTTTAAAGTTAAAACTGCAAGGGGATTTTGATTTGTACTTTCTTTCACGCCTTTTACTTGTTTCCCCATCAGTGTTCGAGCAGTTAGCTTCGTTGTTTATAAATTTGTTTTATTTGAATTTGCGTTGCAGATTGCAGATTGTGGGCGATTTGAACATGAAGAAATTCAAAGACATACGATCGTTTTTCAATTCTGCCACAAATCAACCCGACAAAGATGAGACTGAGACAAGGCAAACGTCTACTCCAGTATGTGACTCAACAACAAATATTGAGATAGATTGTGATTTAACACAATCTTCAACTTCAAATATAGAAAATGTTGGTGGAGGCATACGAGAAGATGTAAATAAAGCCGCTGAAGAAGGGCAAGGTAGCAAAACATCCGATGTTTTTACATCTGCAGAAACAAATCAAAGAGGACGAAATGATCCAGAAGATCAAGATCTGGGAACTCTTGATAGTGGTCCTTCGCAGCCAAGGGGCCCAAGGGTTGTTTTTCCAAAAAGTTTATTTGGAGATAGACGGAGATAGTTTTCGTCTCAATTCTTTGATACTTATCAGTGGCTTGAATATAGTGTGAAGTTAGATAAAGCGTTCTGCTTTGTCTGCAGACATTTTCGGCATTCTGCAAATATTCGAGATCAAAATGAAAAGTTTTCGATTAATGGGTTCAGTAATTGGAGGAAACTAAGTGAGTCGCTGAAAAAACATGACACCTCTTTGGCTTACAGTGACTGTATGCAAAGGTTTGTAGGCTACAAGCATTCCTTGAAGGCCGGAGATGTTCATAAGAAGCTAACCATACAACATGAAGAAATGATAAGACAGAACCGAGATTATATGATAAAATTAATCGACATGATTTTATACTTGACACTTTTATACCTGCCACTCCGAGGAGAAGACGCAACATCTACTAACCGAGGAAATTTTCTGGAGTTGGGTGAACTTATGGCAAAACATGACACGAATTTTTCGATGCATCTAGACAGACATATCAGTTATTGCAGTTCCAAAATACAAAATGAAATAATAAGCATCGCATCTCAACTTGTTATTGAACAGATTGTAGAAGAAGTGCGGCAATGTGGTTTTTTTTCGATAATGGTTGATGAAGCTAGGTGCTACAAACAAGAACAATTGTCCGTGGCAATCAGATATACCGTAGGCTTGGAAGTTGAGGAACGTTTTCTTGGTTCCGTAGATTGTTCTTCTTCTAGAGATGCCGAGAGTTTAAAAATACTTATTAAAAAGTATCTAAGTAAATGCAGTGTGTTGAATAACGCCATATTAATTGGCCAATCTTATGATGGAGCCAGTGTTATGTCTGGGAAACACCAAGGACTGCAAGCCAAAATAAGGAGGATCATCCACAAGCCATTTACTTTCATTGCTTGGCACACAGGATGAACTTGGTAATTGTCGACAGTTGTGCTAAGGTGTCTACTGCAGCTGCATTTTTCAACACTCTGGAGGCAATATACGTCCACTTTTCTCAACCCGGTCATCACTCTCATCTCATAAACGCCCGTGATGGTCTAGGTATAAAGTCGGGGCGAAATGGGAAGTCTTAGCAGTACCAGGTGGAGTTGTCGATATGAAAATTGCAAATCCTTTTGAAAAATTTCCAAGCAATTCGAAATGCTCTGGATGAGGAAATTGAACAAGGGCGAGACAAAAATTCTGTAGAAGCACTTGGAATACAGGCATCAATGATAAAGCCACAATTTATCGTTTGTTTGTTCGTCTTCCATTCAGTGTTAATGGTCGCAAATGTACTGAGTAAATATTTTCAGAGAAAAGATGCCACACTAGGTCAGGCTAGTGATATCATAGATAGCACTATAAGTAGCTTTGAAGAGAAGAGGAACAAATTTGAGGACCTGTGGAGTGAAATAGAAAAATTCTCAGGAGAACAAGACATTTGTTTGGAGCCTTTAAGGATTTCAAAAAAAAGGAAGCAACCACAAAGGCTTAATGAATATCTATCTGACTCAACCCTGGGTAAATCATCTCTGATCGACATACCTGCAGGAACTACAGCTCCTGAATACTGGAAAGTCAACATTTACTACCAAGTCATGGACAACGTGATTGGCAATATGAAAAAACGATTTGAAAATCTTCCCCTTGCAAGATCGATTGATTCCTTTATGAAGCTAGATTTGGATCAAGCATTTGAGTTCGTCGCCAATTATCAGAGGGCCTTCAATATCGAAATCTCAACACTTCAAGCTGAAGTTTTAGTGATACGAAATTTATTCAGAAATAAAAATCTTGAAATCACGTTGGAAAATCTAAAAGTTCAAGTGAAAGGGGGATCTGACTCCAAATCTTTACAAATTACTACAAATTGCTGTAGGCCTTCCAATCAGTTCAGCTGGTTGCGAAAGAAATTTCTCCGCTATGAGGCGGATAAAAACATGGCTGAGAACCACAATGGTACAAGATAGATTTTCAAATTTATCACTTCTCTGTATCAAAAATGCTTTAGTTAAGCAGAAATTGTCGGCTGAACAAGTTCTCTCTGTTTTTATAAAAACAGATAGAAAACTAAAATTAGTTTGAAGTTTTTTTTATTCATACTTATATGTTATATTTCCTAAATAAAATGTGAAAACAAGAAAGTCTTTTACTTAAAGTAGGTATATGACAAACCATGATGATGAAAACCAAAACTGTTTAAAATTGAGTGAAAACAAGATTGACGTAGTTTTCATGCGCATGCATCTATAAAAAAGTGGTGTGTACGCCCCAACAAAATTTTTATACGCACCCCTCCCCAAAAAGAGCCCGTGGGGCCTGCCCCCCCCCCAGAAAAATTTTGTAGTTTCGCCACTGTGGATGGGGTTAGTTGTTGATGAAATAAGGTCATTTATGTACAGCAGAAAAAATGTAGGCGCTCTAACGCCCGCATTAATGCTAACTTCTTTTGAAAAAAAGCCATCAACTATGACACGTATTCGCCTTTTATCAAGGAAACTAGAAACCCAGTTGATGAGCGTATCATTTAACCCAAACGAGGTGAGTTTGGCAAGTAAACACTTATGCCAAACTGGGTCAAATGCCTTTGAGATATCTAAAGCGACTACAGCTGTTTGGTGTATAAAAACTTAGTTACTATTTTGGCCAACATTAAAGCCATTTAACTTCCTTATTTTAAATGGAACATCCCGTATTTATCACCATATTTTTATTCTAATTTTAATTCCTTACAAAACTGTATTAGGGTGCCCTATACCTATCTCTTACAGATTTTTTATAATTTAGGGTTTTCTATTCCAATAATTATATCATGCAATTTGTTCTTGAAAAGTAGGCTTTGACGGTCTTACTGTCGTATAAAATAAACGAATTTATTGAAAAGTCATAGTTCGTGTTAAAGTTAAATCATTTTAGCTAATCAAGTTTGAGAATAAGTTTTATTAGGTGGGTACCTACCTACTATTTAAAATGGCTTGCTATTCTCGAATTTAAAAGTGCGACATGATCTTAGTAATTGGGAAATGCAATGATAATTGCTTGCTAGCATGCAGGGTTTACGCACAAATATATCCTGATAGGCGTCATCCCGACAGGCGTTCATTCGAAAAATTATTGCAAGTTTTTCGAAGCACTGGAAGTATATCATACAAGACATGACAAAAGCAAAGGCCGGTTACGGGTAACGGAGAGAATAATTTTGCCGTTATGGAATATCTGGTAGAAAATCCACATACCACTCAGCAGAAAATAAGTGAAGAATTTGAGATAAGCCAGCGGAGCATTGGAAAGATAATAAAGAAGAATAAGTTTTAGCCATATCACATTCAATTACACCAAGAACTTTTAGAAGTGGATTACGATCGAAGGCTTGCACTTTGTTTATGGGTTTTAGAAAAATTTGGTGATACTGAAAACTTTTTTGATTTTGTGCTTTTTTCGGACGAATCAACGTTCCACAATAACGGTTTAGTAAATAGACATAACTATCATTATTATAGTGACGAGAATCGTAATTTTTTTAGAACTCTCGATAGGCAACACAGATGGTCCGCAAATGTGTGGGGTGGTATAATGGGAACACATGTAGTAGGTCCGTTTTTTTTAATGGCAATTTGAACGGTGGTATGTTGCTCGAATTTTTAAGAGGAAATTTTCCTGTTCTTTTGAAACACATACCGCTTGATATTCGGCAGGAAATGTGATTAGACGGAGCGCCGGCGCATTTTCATGCTAATGTTGGGGACGAATTGGACAGGAAATTTCTCAACAGGTGGATAGGGCGTGGCGGCTTACAAAATTGGCCGGCAAGATCCCTTAATTAATTAGTCCTGATTTTTTCTTGTGGGGATACATCAAAAATATTGTCTACCATACACCACCAACCACATCCGACAACATGAAGGAGCGAATCAGAACAGCTTTTAATTCCATAACTCCGAGCATGTTGAGAATAGTAAAGGAGTATTTCCTAGAGACAGTTCGTTTATGTATTGAAAGGATCGGAAATCATTTTGAACATTTGTTGAAACGTTGAAGTTGGTCACTTATCAAGGCTGTGTTTGTTCAATAAAACAATGTTTTTGTTATTTACCTAGTTATTAACGTCTTTCAGTCATTGTTAAGCTGTGTTTGTTCAATAAAACAATATTTTTGTTATTTACCTAGTTATTAACGTCTTTCAGTCATTGTTAAGCTGTGGTTGTTCAATAAAACAATGTTTTTGCTATTTACCCAGTTATTAACCTCTTTCAGTCATTGTGAAGGAAAAGCCTAGTCAAACGGTTGGATTATCTCGAGCAATAAAAGCTTTTCATCAAAACCTGCTCGTAAAAAATGACCTGAAATTAATGATTAAATTAGAAAATCCTAAATTACAAAAAATCTGTAAGAGATAGGTATACGGAGCCCTAATATAGTTTTGTAGGGAATTAAAATTAGAATAAAAATATGGTGATAAATACGGGGTGTTCCATTTAAAATAAGGAAGTTAATTGGCTTTAATGTTGGTCAAAATAGTAACTGAGTTTTTATACACCCAGTATAAATTTGTGATAATAACTTCGGTGGATTTTAAAGTTTGATGCTTTCAGTAAACAATGAAAAACATTTGAAAAAAATTCCTCGAGTATGTAAAACAGAAAGTTCTTTTGAAGTTCGATCTACATTCTCACAAATAATGAAATATCTCGACAACAGGTGGATTTAGGTATAGGGACTGTAACAGTAAGTGGCCTTTATTTAGTCCACAGAATCGAAATATGCCATCATATATAGGGTGTTCCATTTAAATTTTCATAACTTTGATGCGTAAAATTTTTAAGGACCACCCTGCATATTCGAAAATAATTTTAAAACGTGCTCCTTATAAACCTACACGATAATAAAAAAAAGGTTTCAAAAATATTTTACCATTTTTCGTATACAAACCGACGGAACTTAGATGCCCCGCCCTGTATAATGCCAAAATTAAAAAGAAATCGTGTGGACACCTATGGTGTGGTACCTACCAAAATCTATTTTTTTGTAAATATTTCGAAAATGAGAAAATTTTCGAAAAAAATTGCAAAAACCCTTTTTTATTTAGGAAAAACCTATTTTTAAAGTGATGGTTTTTGCAATATATTAAAGTTTGTTGTACAGAAAATATAGGGATAAAAATACTACAATTATATTACTAATTACATATTAAAAGTAAAATAAATTCAAGAGGCAAATTTTACCCCTTCCCTCATACTCCATTGACCACAAAAACAATAAGTCGCTTTGAGTAGTTGACGTCTATATGTGTGCCAAATTTCAAGTTGATATGTTAAGTCCTTCAAAAGTTATGGAGTATACAGACACAAAGATTTTTTGTACAAAAATTTTGTTTTTAGAAATTTTCGAACATTTTAAAACGATTGAGCAAATAAAATTTTTTTAGAGATACAGTACTTCCCATCCGTTGGATGTGGAAGCAATTAAAAATTACCAATAATTTATTTATCTTTAGTACACTCTTGCATTTTTGTGTTCGTTAGGCAATCCACAATACACCAAAGTACAAACTTTTACATAATTATAACAAATTTACAGAAAATTGAAAATTAAACGTAGCTGAATCCCCTCCCACGAAACGAAAATTTTCTCTAATTGCTAATAAGACACACGAAAACTTCGAATATAGACGGCTGCAGAGCTACAGGAAACACGATACAGAAAAAAGGTAACTCAACTTTTATTAATCCAATACGCCACTTTCATTGTTCGTAAACGAACAATGTGTCAACTTCCTTTTAGGACATTTCGATCCGGATCTTTTAGTTCGTAGACTCAACGGGAGAAATTTTTGTTAATTATCGGATAGGTGCTCCGCGTCCAAAATGGCGTTAATGACGCAACGAGGCGGGGTAGAAGAAACTCATTCACCGTGACTCAAATCAGGAACAATGCCCATTTTTCGCCAGAAGTCGGTACCTACTATAAGAGAATTTGGGCTGAACGGTACCACTAAGATCTCCATTACACATGTTT
Organism: Vesta saturnalis; assembly: GCA_036346205.1. NCBI lineage: Eukaryota > Metazoa > Arthropoda > Insecta > Coleoptera > Lampyridae > Vesta > Vesta saturnalis. The sequence goes on from JARFJB010002072.1 coordinate 131,088, forward strand.
TATTTGTTAAGACAATCGGAACAAAAAGAGTACCTAGACTCACGCATTCGTTTCCATTTGCAACTATACATGATTTCGCGCCAGCTGTGTTCATCTTAGTGATCTTTCAGGAGTTCCCAACCTTCTTTGCCTATTATGGTATTATGAGAAGCTCCGGAGTCTAAAAGACCCAGCACTTGACTGCCAACAACGAACACCTTAAGATAAAACCTTTCGTCATGCCCGATGCTGGCCAGAATAAAATTTAACAGAATTTGTTGGTGGTCGCTTTCCGGAAGAGTTTGGGACTGTTCCATTAGGGGACAGTGAGCTAATCGACCTCTTAACTGCGCTGGTTCTAGTTTAAACGGCATGTAGGGCAAGATTTCGTCGTAAAGATAAATTTTCCATAGCGATAGCAATGTACACGCTTGGGTTGCGGACTGTTAACCGCTCGATGATTAGGTCCTTCACAGTTCCAACAAACGATTGATGCCACTTCCACAGTCTGTAGTTCAGAGAGCTGGTTTTCAAAAGTGGGGTCATTTGTAGTTAGTGACGCGGCTCTAGGTAGTGGGCGCACTGACTTCTGATACGCCAAATCTGGCTCAAAAATATTTTTAGCGTTCAAAGGTGGAGTCTTCAATATGGTTGTGCTTATGTGAGTATTTAGCCTAAACGTGAAAGTTGGAAATAGGATAAACTGTAACGTCAATTGCGATTGTAAATACGGTAATAAATTGCGCTTAATCAAACTAAGTCGAGTAGTTTCTAGCGGTGGAGAGGGGAATCTCAGGAACAGATTTGGCATGATGGCAATATATATCGCAACGGGTTCGTCAAGACCTTGAGTTCGATTACGCACTTCGTCCCAGAGACTTTCCTCGTAATCGCATGGAAGAAACGTACGTCGCAAATCACTGATGAGTTCGTCCCAACATGTAATAGTGTCACGCACTGACCGATTTTTGTAAGGGACTTACTAATGTAACAGATGACTTTCTCCCCACCTGGCTTGTCTTTTATTGTTCCCCACAAAAAGGAATCCAACGGAGTAACGGATCTCGGGGACCAAAAAATTGTACCACAGGTTGCAATTGTATTTGTAAATTTTTCTTTCATGTAATTCATAACTCTAATCGAGTTATGTGCTGGAGCTTCATCTTGCTGAAAATATTGCAGGTTGGGAATTGTATTCAAAGGTACATTATCCAGCATTTCTTCCAAATTGGTGATTAAAAATCTTTCGTAGACTTCTGTGTTCCAATTTTCATGTGGAAATAAGGTCCCAAGATTTTTGTACCAATAATTCCACACCGAACATTTACAGAAAACACTTGTTGATTCCGCCTTACTACTGTGAGGTGTGGATTTTCTGCAGACCAAAACACCTATTTTCTATTAAAAATTTGTTAGTGAATTTGCTTCATCGGTGAAATGCATTTTATACGAAAATTTTGATCTATCTCAAAATTTAAAATAACCCGATTAGCATATTCTAGTCTTCTCTGTACATCAGTTGGATATAAAGTGCTTCCTACGTGGTGACGATATGGCTTTCGACCATATTTTTTTAAAATTAATCTTGATTCTATTTTAGAAACACACAGTCCATACCTATTTCCCTAATAAACGCAGTGGTTTGAAATCTGAATATGCCAAAACATTGGTTTCAGTTTCAACGTTAAAATTGTTTGACACATCCTTTGGTTTGGTAAAGGAGCCATCCATTTTAAAATTTTCTTCCATTTTACCAAAAACACGCTTATTCGGTTGACGTCGTTCCATATAAGTTTGAAAGTATAACTTGGAAGCTCTGTCTGGATCACGTTCGCATGAATAGTAGCAAAACAACATGTCGTTTCGTTTCAGTGGAATACACTTTAGAAACTCTACCAAAGCAAAACGAACTTACTAAGATTCATAAATGCAATAATTAAACTTAATGACAAAGTGACAGGCCCTCAAACTTGAATTTTGAAAATCGTTTTTCGCAATTAACTCGAAAACCTTTAGGAATTTCAAAATACTATCCCCAATGAAAATTATTTCTTTGTTAACGAGGATTTTTCTGGTTTGATTGGATTGTCTATGAATGTATTGGAAGTATTGGTTTTCACATTGTTCCCGTATACTTTCTATTCCAACTTTTTGTGTGCGATTTTCAGGTATTTGGGTCCGTTATTCAATTTTCTGCAAATTTGGTCCTCTTGGTTGAAGTTGATAAAGTGAACGGTTTAAGAGTTATTATGATCATTTTTCATTCAATTTCTTTATCCATAATGAATAATAATCGGTATTCCAACTCATAATGTATGGCAGAGCTTTTGGGAATTGTGCTAAGCTTTTCGTTTATATTCCAGGTATTTCAAGTCATAAATAAAAGACGTTTAACATTGACCGGCCTCTTTCTTGACAAAATTCAAATTTGATCACTTTGTATACATTTTAGAAAAAATTTTATCTGACTTTTCGTCTTCAATTTGTGTGTAGAATATACAATTGAAAGGATTTTTTTTGAATTGATATATATATATATATATATATATATATATATATATATATATATATATACGAGTGTCCCATCTCAATTGGACCAATAATTTTTCTTTTTAAATAAGTTATGCTAATTCACAAATTTAATTTAAGTATTTATTTTATTATCATTTGTAACAACATTTTAAACAATTTAAAACATTTTATTGCAACATTTAACTTTAAATTATGTTTTAATTGTTAAAAGCAAGGAAAACATACAAAATCCAAAAACCTTTACTACTGTGTGACGTCGCCTTTATTTTTAATTACGGCTTGAATTCTTTTGGGCATCGTACTTATTAAGTTTTGACACTCATCTTGAGTGAAAGTATCCCAAATATTTTGAAGTTTGTGTTTTAATTCGACTACGTTTCTAGCTGGTTGTATTCGTAATCGTTTTTTTATTGTGTGCCAAAGGGTTTCTATTGGTGACAAGTCGGGACTGTTTGCGACCCACTCCAAAAGTGGGACATTATGATCAGAAAGCCATTTTAAAGATTTTCTTGATGTATGGCGGGTCTTGTTGGAACACAAAATTATTATTATTCTGCAATAAATCTGTCAGTGTTGGAAGTAACGATTTTCTTAACATCTCTAAATATTATTGTTGTTTACAATTCCATCAATGAAGTGAAGTTTTCGAACACCTCTAACAGACATTGAAACCCATACCATAACTGAAGCAGGAAATTTTACTTTCTATTTTAAACAATCTGAATGGAAGCTTCATTTTTCTGACGAATAACTCTGCTTCGATTGTCCCCAACACAAACTTCAAAACGAGATTCATCACTCCAATGGATACTATTCTATTCATCACTCGTCCAATTAATGTGACTTTTAGCCCATTTAAGCCGGTTTTTCTTTTGTTTTAATGTTAAGAGTGGCTTTTCTTAAAGCCTAAAGAAAATTAGTAAAATTACAAAACAATTTTTTGGAAAAAGTTGCAATAAAATTACCTTGTAAGTTTTAAAACCTAACAAGGGCTTTCTATGGCACGTGGATCTTGAAATACTTCGACAGCATCGCTCCAAAGAACAGATAATTCACCATAGTTCGAACGCCTGTTTTTTCTGATAATCTTCTTCAATGCCAGTCTATCAGCATCTGATATTTTGGATTTCGGCGCATACCGAGGTTTTGTAGCTATTGCACCCGTTGTTTTATAAACTCGAATGATATTTCTGACAGTAAACTTTGATAAATTAACTAGATAGCTAATTTCCGCGTTTGATTTTCCCCTTTTAAGTAAATTGATAATAATTGAGCGAATTTTTTCATCAACAACTTCCACGCGTCATTTTTACTAATAATAAAAAAAACAAACTTTCTTTTGTTGGACAAGGCAAGGCCTACTTGATTATTTCAGATATTCAAAGATTCTTAGAAATAATAAATTCGAGAAAAGCAAATAACTATTTTTTTTTGTATAAAAATATGTTTTTAACAATTAAAAAATGATTTGAAGTAAAATGTTGCAATAGAATATCTTAAATTGTTTAAAATGTTGTTAATAAAAATAAATACTTAAATTAAATTTACCGTGAACTAGGATAATTTTATTTAAAAGAAAAATATTGTTCCAATTGAGATGGGACTTATATATATATATATATATATATATATATATATATATATATATATTATTTTTACGAATGGGCAATGAATATTTCCGTAAAATGTTCTATATTACCCGTTGGTCGACCTTCATTCGTTTTATTTCAAAAGTAACATACTTAACCTTTAACTCAATTTACTCTATGCTTTTATATGAATACATACGTCCACTACTACTTATCGCGCTACTATTTTCACGCCCTTTCTCTTTCACCCAAGGAAGCAATTTCGATTTGTCAAAATTCCAGTGCCGTACATCCAAAATTAATTCTTTAAACGGTCAATTATTTCTATTCTATGATCAGGTCAATTTCGATTTGTCAAAATTCCAGTGCCGTACATCCAAAATTAATTCTTTAAACGGTCAATTATTTCTATTCTATGATCAGGTATCATTAACACGACGTTATACAGTACACTTTAAAATATACTTAAATAAACAATTTCGTGCACAAATATTCTCTTTCACGACTCAAAAGACATTATATGTTTATCTACAATATGGTACAAAGCAGTGAAAAAAGCCTAATAATGAAAGGTACACTAACGGATATTCAACGACTATGTAAAGTAAACGAAGCGACTGACAGACGAGAAGAAATAGCCGTAAAAAAAGCTAGAAATAAGGTAAGATGTATAATAGCAATTTATTTCTATACCGTTGTTTTACCTCTATAGTTCGAAGACGAGCTATAATGTGGTAATTTAATAAGAAAACCGAGCCAAACTTACCATGTGTGTGTGTAAGTAACATATTTTTTACAACCGCAATAGCGATTAATATTACTTCACCAAATGAAGAAATATTTTTTTTGTGAAAAAATTCTCATCTAAAACTGGTGATTTACACACTGAAGAACAGCAACCAGGGAAATTAAGCCATGTTCGCACGTACGGATAAATATTTGTACATTTACGTTGAATTAGATGAAAAACTAGTTACTTGTGTGCTTTTGGTTCAATTAACTGTCGTTATTTAGTTCGAGTGATTATAAATAGGAAGTTGCCGTTTGTGAGATACTATTTGGAGAGCGTCACCGTAGAAATTCAAAGGAGCCCTGTCTATTCGTGACCTATTTTATCGTAGTCGAGGGGAGGGAGAGTATTCTATGCCGTCTATTGTTGATAGTAGAGTGAGTCAAGGTAAAATCTTAAATTTTATTCGATATTATTAGCAATAAAGTGTGTTTCTTATTTTTAATGTTAGTGACTTTGTCCTCTGTTATTGCGATTTGCCGTCGTAAATTAAAAAGTTAGATATTTTGATTCACATTTAAGATTTTTAATTATCTTGTGAGGAATTTCGAGTTAAACAATTATACAGCCACAACATCCATTTATCGTTCATTTAGATAGTAATCGATGTTATTGAATCTATACAAGTTTTTTAAAGTAATCTTTTAAACTTTTCATTAATGACTAATGAGAATTTCTTAATTTGAGCGTTTGCTATTTTGATTTTGGTAATAAGTCACGTTAAAAGAGATTTTAGATTATACAGTAACGTAATTATGAAGTACGACGGACGTTGACCGGTCAACTGGTTGCTTTGCATACGATAGTTTTGTGAGTAGCTGTAATTTTATTTTTTTATCGGAATCACCTGATCAGCTATTGATTACCTGGATGTGCCAAAAGGTAAGCAGCTTGTTTGTTTGTTTGAGAATGAGCTGTGTATTTTTTAACTGAGTATTATAATCCCAATTTCGTCGTTTATTAAATTTTAGGTTTTCATAAATTTTCGGTCACGTTTAGTTTTGTTTGAAATTGAATAATTAATTACCGCATTAATAATTTTTTTTTTGGATATTTGAGACAATAATTTTGGCGTTGAAGTTTATCGAAATGTTTAATGAGACTTTAGTTTTATTATCGTAATTTTGCGGCTTTCATATGAAGCTTAAGATTTTATTGAGGTTTAGGTGAACTTTGCGTAAATATTTTTGGAGTAGAATTTTCGGGGGAAGGGATATTTTATTTTTGAGGACGGTTTCCTGTTAGGCCATTATTAAGATTTAGTTCACAACGTTTTCCCGCTATAAATGTAGTTAACAAGTGGCGCCTTTTTGAACATTTTTTACCCGATTCTGACGTGTTTGAAGTTGTGACGAGTGCCCTTTTGCAGCATCAATTAGGAACCCCGCCCACACCACTGAGCTATACCGTGTGCGCACATTGCCTTTACGGGCTGATGCTCTAATGAGTATTTGTGCTGGGTAGACCAGTTTGGCTTCATAGTCATAAACAAGGATGCTGAAATTAATAATGGTCTCTATAGAAAAAGGTTTGATGAATATATAACACCTTAAACTACTTTCAGTACTTTACTATTTACTGATCTGTTCACGTATTAGCAGCTATCTGTTCAAGGTAACCCGGTACCTGTTCAGTAAACCCGTTTCGCTACAATGGATAACAAGGAGATGATTTTAAAGAAAAAAATTCTTTAGGCTCGTAAAATAATACAGCAGAAATATAACTGCTCGCATTGGTAATGAAAGAACATTTAAAGTACTCATAAGCCCCTGATAGAACCTTGTAACAACCTTTTTTTGTGGTTGTATTAAAAAGTACATTAATTTAAGAATCGTTCTTTTATTTGGCGTAAAATTAGAGGAGTTTTTAATTATTTACATGTAAAATTGAGAAAGGCAACTTAAATTGCATTTCCTAGAACATATATTTTGGGTGTAATATTACATAAATAGTTATAGTTCCCTTTCTTTTAAAATTGGACTCCGATCATTGTATTTCGCGCAAGGCGTGACCACTTTTGAGGGGGCACTTACAAGCAATTCTGAAAGCCTCTATTTTTACTTCACTTGCTGCTGAATGTTAAAGCAGAAGACATTGTTATAATGGTTTTTACTTAATTTTTATATTTGGTGCCATCAGAATTTTGGTGGCACTCACGTACACTTAAGTACACTCATTATAGTACTTATATTACTCACGTACACTTAAGTACACTCATTATAGTACTTATATTATTCCCTTATACTCACTTAAGGCACTTATTTACTTACTTACATACTCATACTTATATTTATATTTTAAATGGCTCTTAAGTTACTTATTTACACAAGTTTCTCTTCATTCAAATAATTTCATCTTAAAATGCAATTTTAATACAATAAAACATCAAGAATACAATAAGTTTAGTGGATCGAAAATCCCTTCAAATACATAATTGATCGCGTTGTTACAAGAATACGCAAGGAAGATGTAGAAACGCTTTCATACTGGTTGACCGTTCCGCATCCATAATTAAACACTGAAAGCTGTCTATAAGAAAATCATTATAGTGAGGTGTTTATGTGGTGATTTTATATTTTTTAAGCTTAGCTTTAAAACCTTTTCTTACCTCTCCTTAACCATCCATATATTGGGTAAATAAACTTAATTGCACATTGTTAATTTTTGATATTTATAGAAAGTTTTTATTGTTCATTATTTAGGTTTTGTTATTCCTTGACAAAGATAACATGGCGCTCGAGAATACATTTAATTATATATTTTTTTTTATAATTTATTACATTGTTTCTTTTATTAATTAGAGAAAGGAAAATAATTAAGCAGGTGAGAAACAAGCCGCATTTCAGGTGTGTTAACAAGTCAATATAGTAGAACCCACCTTATATTTCATCTACCGATTGTGGACGAGACGGCATATAATTAGTGGTGAAAGGTTAGTATTTCAATTTGTTTAAAATTTGTATTTAGAGATTACATTTGGCGTTTAATCAATGTACAAATTACATCACCACTTTATTATTGTTATTATAACCTCTAACTGAAATATTAAGTAAAATCGATCCAGATAAAAATATTAAAACACCCAAAAAGGAGCCCATTGCCGTTAAACCCAAAAAACCACCCCTATTTATATTTCCAAGAAATCATGCTACTACCCCCACTAGTCCGCTAGCTCAAGTTCAAAGGACACCAGGCATCGCTCCATTAGGCGATTCAAGAAAAGGTGCTACTAGCCCACTAGTTTTTTAAAAGAGACCCTCCTCCTGGTCTTCGTACACCATCTTTCTTAGATACATCTATCGTGGGAGAAATTAATACTGAAGAGGAAGAAGAAGAACGTCTTAGTATCACAGATGATTCTGCTACCCGTAATGAACCCATCTCATAAGAATTTCTCGAACAATAGAATGAATTACCCCGTATATATGTTGAACGTATTATGAGGGATCCGGAAGGTGCTATTGATCATACTTATGATACCAAAATAGACAAACGGACAGTTGGTAATAATAATTTTCAAACCTAACAGAAAGATTAAAAAACATTTAAGATTGTATAAACAAGCTTCATATCCATTATTGCCTTCTGAATTACATAAGTTATCTTGTTCTTGTGGAAACGTATACATTGGAACCACAAAACGTTGCTTTAACTCTAAAGGTAAAGAATATATGACATACTGTAGATTGAATCAACCAAAATCTGGTTGATCCAATAATATAAATAATAAATTTGGAAATTCTACGTTCGTTTGCAGCGAAGAACTATTGAAATATGCAAACATCAAAATTACTTAAACAGGGAGGAAGAAAATCTTAGATTAAAAAGGTTTTGACATCTTGTAGTTCAAAAAAGACAAAATGTAATTTAACTCTTCGTATGTCTAGGTTTTTTGCTGTATCTCGAAGTAAATGCTTTGACAATTAAGTATGTTATCACAGCATTGCATTGATTTACTGTATATACACTATGTTTTCATTTTATAGCGATTATAGTTCTTAAATATTGACGAAAAATTATTTCTGTTTTAAATTTGGGATTTAACTCGATATTTAATTGGTAAGAAAGGTCTGGCCTTACATTATGATTTGATTAAGTTTTGTTAAATTTGTTTTTTGATTGAAACTTTTTCTATTATTGGCCTTCGTCCGTTAGAGGGTGCTCTGAGTTGTTGTTTGCAAGACTGATTCTGATATTTAATCTATTGAAGGTTTAATTCATGTTTACCAAAATAAAATTAGATTCCGTAGTTAACTTTTTCGTGCACGTGTCTTAACTATTATAGCAGGCTGAGATTTGTAAAGAAAAGTAATAAAGAATACACAATTTGATACCCAATTATGAGTGATTGTTTGCATTTTGATATAATCAGGATTTAGTAGAATTTTATTTTTTAATCTTTTAGCTTTTTATAATTAGGTGTTACATAATGTTTATCTGCAATTTACTTAAGTAAACATCATAATTCCAAATACATTCTAATTGTATATTTACCAACTTTTGGAGCTTTGTTATCCATTCAATTCGTTACCAGAAAGATCCAGATACAGGTGGTAAGATAAGTTACTGAATGTTTACTAATACGATGTCTTTAATCTACCACTTAAAGGATTAAATGTTTTTTCCTGATAATCTAGCTTTTGTTTCTATACAATGCATATTATTAGTCCCTAGACTTTATCTGTTTGAGTATGACATGACCCTTCTTTTTCTAAGGGTTCAGGGCATGAACTGTAGCGGTTATCAGCACTATACTCCAATATGAGAAATAGTAATCACGTATTTCTTCATATCTTGTTGTAATTATGTATGGCTTCTCTACAATAATGTAAATCGATTGTGACAGACAGGATTTAACCTAACACAATCTAGAAAGTATAATCCATTAGAGCACCTTGGATACATTGTTAGAAAATTCATTATTTGCACTGAGATAGTATATACGTTAGTAAACATAAACCTTTTTAGCAGTAACAGTTGGCGCCATAAGTTTTCTAAAATACAACCCTAGAAATTCAAAATGGGAGTAAAGAGAGAGTAGTGCTGAAATAGAACAATTGAATTAGCATATACATAGACACACATAAATCAAAACAAGAAATTAAGTGCCCAGTAATTAAAACATCGTTAATTTACTAGTCACATAAAGAAAGAAATCAAACTCTAGGTTGCCCAAAATAAGATCTAAATAGATTACCGATATTATAAGTCTGAAAAAAGCGGTAACACATCAAAGATATTATTGTTAATGGATACGTTATTGCTGACCCCATGCAATAACTACAAGAAAAGCTAAAAGAAGCGTAGTCCGTTGAGCTCAAAGGCGTAAGTACTAAATAAAGTAAATTCACCTTAAACAAACCGATCTTTATGTGAAAGTGTCTGTATTTAAAATTACCAATAAAGAAAATTAAATTCTCGTGGTACAAAATCTCTACCATAAATGAAAGATAAATACAAATAAAATTTACATTATTGTTCTCTACGCATAATTCTAACTAAAGTTGAGATACCAAACACAGTTATAAATTCCTGTCTCAAGGTCACTGTTATATTTTATCAATGTGAACAGACAGTAAAAGGAAATAAGTAAACAATGGTTAACGGATATTATATACAAGTTACACACATACATAAACAGATTATGTAAGTAAATTTTGTAAGCATAACCAAATTCGAATATTTTAGAACAATTACATATTTCAACTGATATCACTATGTTTATTATAATAGCTATACTATTTCCACTTGGCAGTAGATTGATGTTATATAGTTATCATAAATTGATTGCCTTGAAAACCAGGTGAAATGAATGTAAGTAGGCATTAGATAAATTATTTTTGGAAGTAATCACAATGATGCAACGAATAGTACAGAAACGGTACAGAAAAATCCAGAAGAAGAAACAGTCCATATTGCACACATATGCTTCAATGAGAAACTTTATTGCTAAGACACGCTCCTTGAACAAGGAAGACGTTCGGTTTAAAGCGATAAACAAGAAGAAATAAAATTGAATTAATCAACCTCCCTCTCCAAAATACATTGCTAAGTGGTTATTTCAGTATCTTAATGTAAATTAATTTAGTGGAAGATCTCGAATTCTAAAGTATTTGTACAAACATAGGCAAGAGTAAATCAGTCATAATAACGATATTTTTAACTTTTGTTTAATATGTCTGCGTATAGTAAGTGTACAATACACGTATTTATTTATCCCTCAGTACACTATAACATGCATAACGTTTAGTTAAAGATCTCATTTGTCAGGTATGAAATCAAAGCCATATAATAAATTAGTTTTTTTTTCCTTTTTAATGTGTTATCCGACAAATTCGTACTGAGCCTTACGTATGCTTAAGGTAGGAAAATTGCCGGTTGAACTCGCCAAAAATAGTCTGGGTTCATAGTAATTTTTTCAGAATTTAGAAGATGGCTTCAAAATTCACACTTGCTCCTAAATAAAGCTTGGACAAGATGGACGTAAAAAACAAGATAGTAAAATAACTAACTTAATTTCAAACGCAAAATGGGTAAAATTCACTTTAAATCTCAAAAGGTTTGTTAAAATATGTTTAAATAAATAATGAATCAGTGGTTATGTGAAATTCAGTCACCGACACTTTTCTTATCCCCTTCGCTTATTTTATGTGAACGCCCCCTACTGCCCAACGAATACTGAAAATCGACTTCTGTAGTCTTGCGAATATGATAACATTTCTTGGTCGGGACCAAGATTTTCTTTACACTAATTAAAATATATACTTATCTTGTAACTTGCGCAATCGAATTAATAATTATTAAATTACGTTATGTGTTTGTCTTGAAAGCCAATGCAATCAAAATTTCGATGATCGGCGTGTCTTAAATAAATGCCCTGGATTAGAATATGGGTAAAATGGATTTAAACTGTAACCCTTTATAATCAGTTTTGCAAGTACAAGCAATACAGGACATGAACTACAAGTTTTGTTTGATATTTACAGTGAATCTTCTAAAAATAAATTACTTTGACAAAGGTAATCTTTTCAATAATATGTATTCATAAAATGTTTGGAGTATACCTCCTACTTGTATTAAAATCAAATATGCCTTGAGTAATTACACATAAATCACAAATGATGACTCCGTTACAGAATATATTCCAAATGTGAAAAATCAGACGAAGAAAAATTTAAGGGTTTCTGTACTGATATATACGACAAATGAACATAAACAATTAATAGAAACAAAGATCTTAGGGTGTTATGCGTGTGCGTGTGCGTGCGCGTGCTCGTGTGCATGTGCGTGAGCGTGTCGAGGATCGTGTGTGTGTACGTATGCGCATTCTTGTGTATGTATGTTAGTATACACGATAAGTCCAGAATGACAATACGTATGTCATACATACTTAAATTTCGTATTTAAGAGAATTCCAGTCGTGGAAAGGGGGTTTATTTAGGGCAGCTTTTGGTTTTTACTAAATATTTCTGCTGCATATTTTAAATGTATAAAGGTACTGGCATATAGATTTTAAAATCTCAAATGAATTACGTTTCATACAATTTTTGATACGTAATTTGGCGGTAAAATTCTTAAGCTGGGATTTGAGCGTTCGCTCAAATTTGTTCAATATCTGAATAACGATAAGCTTTATAAAAATATATTTTTCAAAGCCAAATAAACGTTATGGGTTACACAATAAATTTTAATATGCTTTAAACTGTGTTATCGGTGTTTTGTAAAAGCAGGCTTTGGATTTTTTTTTCAAGTTAGCGTTTAGATGTGTATTATCCTCTATTTTACATTCATCTCTAAATGTCAATCTAACCTAAATTATTATTGTTGTTTTTACATATACTTACCATGAAAATTATAACTAAAAAATAGAACGAAATTAAAAATATAACTAAGTTAACAAAAACGCATTTTATTGAAGAAATTGATTTTTGTGTAAACACAATGTTTTTTTAAATTCCAAAAAATCTTTTCAATAAAATTATGGATGTTCCATGGGTTCCCTTTATCCCCCATAATTGCTAATTTAGTAATGGAGTTCATGGTGAACATTTATCTGCAAAATTTAAATTTTTCGGCATATTTTTATTTCAGATATGTTGATGATATCTTTTTAACATCATCAATGGGGTATTAGAATGTTTTGGTATTTTCTCCCTATATTACAGTTTGAGATTGAATTAGAAAAAAAAAACAAAATATAATTTTAGACACACTTGTTATAAGAGGTAGAAATTCTTTAAAATTTTATTGGTATAATACACACACACACATGCACGCAAGCACGCACGCACTCACGCACGCACGCACGCACGCACGCACGCACGCACGCAGTCACGCACGCACGCACGGACGCACGCACGCACGTACGCACGCACGCACGCACGCACGCACGCACGCACACACCACACACCCACACACCACACACACACACACACACACACACACACACACACACACACACACACAAACACACACAAAACCACACACACCAAGCACCCACGCACCCACACACAACGCACCACGCACCCACGCACCCACGCACCCACCACACGCACACACGCACACGCACACGCACACGCACACGCACACGCACACGCACACGCACACGCACACGCACACACACCCACACACACACACACACACACACACACACACACACACACAAGCACAAGCACACGCACGCACGCACGCACGCACGCACGCACGCCGCGTACGCGCGCACACCGCACGCGCCCGCACACGCGCACACGCGCACACACGCACCACGCACCACGCACACACGCACACACGCACACACGCACATACGCACACACGCACACGCCACACGCCACATGCACACACGCACACACGCACACACGCACACACGCACCACGCACACACGCCACACGCCACACGCCACACGCACGCACGCACGCACGCACGCACGCACGCACGCACACACGCACACACGCACACGCACACACGCACACACGCACACGCGCACACGCGCACACCGCACACGCACACGCACACACGCACACGCCACACGCACTCACGCACCACGCACTCACGCACTCACGCACTCACGCACTCACGCCTCACGCTCACGTCACGCCCTCACGCCTCACCGCCCTCACGCTCACGCGCCTCACCCGCTCACGCGCTCACGCGCCTCACGCCCGCCTCACGCGCTCACGCGCCTCACGCGTCCACGCACACCCACACGCACACACTCACACGCACAAACGCCACACGCACACACGCACACACGCACACGCAGACACGCACACCACGCACACACGCACACGCCACACGCGCACACGCACGCACGCGCACACACCACGCGCACACGCGCACACCGCACACGCGCACACGCGCACACCGCGCACTGCACACCGCGCACCGCGCACGCGCACACGCGCACGCACACGCACACGCACGCACGCACGCACGCGCGCACGCACGCACGCCCAACGACACACGCCCACGACACACGCACGCCACACGCGCACACGCACGCGCGCGCACACGCGCACACGCACACCCGCACACACGCACACACGACACCACACGCACACACGCACACACGCACACGCACACACCACACGCAACACGCACACGCACACACGCACACACGCACCACACGCACACACGCACACACCACACACGCACACGCATACACGCCACACACGCACACACCACGCACGCACGCACGCACACACGACACACGCACACACGCACACACGCACACACGCACACACCGCACACGCACACACGCACGCACACGCACACGCACACACGCCACACGCACACACGCACTCACGCACTCACGCACTCACGCACTCACGCACTCACGCACACGCTCACGCCTCACGCCCTCACGCCCTCACGTCACGCCTCACGCCGCGCGTTGCGCTCACGCACACGCGCTCACCGCTCACCTGCTCACGCCTCACGCGCTCACGGCCTCTCACGCTCACGCGCTCTCACGCGCCACGCGCTCACGGCCACGCGCTCACACGCACACCACACGCCACACCACCACACACGCACAAACGCACACGCACACGCACACACGCACACACGCACACACGCAGACACGCACACACGCACACCGCACACACGCACACGCACACGCACACACGCACACACGCACACGCACACACGCACACACGCACCACGCACACAACAAACGCACACACGCCACACGCCACACGCACGCACGCACGCACGCACGCGCACGCACGCACGCACACACGCCACACGCACACACGACACACGCCACACACGCACACCGCACACGCGCACACGCGCCACGCCACGCCACACGCACACACGCACCACGCACCACGCACCACGCACCCACGCCCACCACGCACTCACGCACTCACGCCCTCACGCTCACGCCTCACGCCACGCCCACGCCCTCACGCCTCACGCCCTCACGCCACGCCTGTGCTCGCGCACGCACACGCGCTCACCGCTCACGCGCTCACGCGCTCACGCGCTCTCACGCGCTCTCACGCGCTCTCACGCGCTCTCACGCGCTCACACGCACACACTCACACGACACATCACACGCACAAACGCACACGACACACGCACAACGCACACACGCAACACGCACACACGCACACACGCCACACGCACACACGCGCCACGCACGCACGCGCACACGCACACACGCGCACACGCGAACACGCGCACACGCGCACACGCGCACACGCGCACAGCGCGCAGCACACCGCGCACGCGCCGCGCACACGCGCACGCACACGCACACGACGCACGCACGCACGCACGCGCGCACGCACGCACGCACACACGCCACACGCACTACGCACACACGCACACGTACACGCGCACACGCACGCACGCGCACACGCGCACACACGCAGCACACACGCACACGCCACACGCACAACCGCACACACGACACACGCACACACGCACACACACACGCACACACGCACACGCACACCACACACGCCACACGCACACGCACACACGCACACGCCACGCACACGCACACGCACACACGCACACGCACACACGCACACGCACACCAACCCACACACGCACGCACACGCACACGACACGCAACACGCCACACGCACACAGCACACCCACCACACGCACACGCGCACACGCACACACGCACACGCACACACGCCACGCACATCACACGCACACGCACTACGCAACGCACCACGACCACGTCACGCCCTCACGTCACGCCTCACGCCTCACGCCTCACGCCTCACGCTCACGCCCGCGCTTGCGCTCACGCCACGCGCTCACCCGCTCACGCGCTCACGCGTCACCGCCACGCGCCTCACGCGCTCACGCGCCTCACCGCCACCCACACCACACGCCACACCACACGCACAAACGCACACACGCACACACGCACACACGCACACACGCAGACACGCCACACGCCCACGCACACACGCCACACGCGCACACGCACGCACGCGCACACGCACACGCGCACACGCGAACACGCGCCACGCGCACACGCGCCACCGCACACGCGCCCGCACACCCGCGCACGCGCGAACGCACACGCACGCACACGCACACGCACGCACGCACGCACCGCGCACGCACGCACGCCACACGCACTCACGCACACGCACACGCCACACGCGCACACGCACGCACGCACACGCACACGCGCACACGCGCCGCGCAACGCGCGCACGCGCGCACGCGCACACACGCCCCGCATGCGCGCACGCACAGCACACGCACACGCGCACGCACACGCACACGCACACGCACACCCACACGCCCACGCACACGCACACGCACGCACGCACACGCACACACGCACACACGCACACACGCACACGCACACACGCCACACGCACACGCGCACACGCGCACACGCGCACACGCGCGCACGCGCACACGCGCACACGCGCGCACGCGCACACGCGCACACGCGCACACGCGCGCACGCGCACACGCGTACACGCGCACACGCGCACACGCGCACACACGCACGCGCGCGCGCGCACACGCACACGCGCACGCACACGCACACGCACACGCACACGCACACGCACACGCACACGCACACGCACGCACGCACGCACCCACGCACCCACGCACCCACGCACACGCACCACGCACACACGCACACACGCACACACACACACACACACGCCCACACGCCCACACACACACACACACACACACACACACACACACACACACACACACACACACACACACACACACACACACACACGTTAATTTTCAGGTTTCCGCGAGTGCTGGATATGAAGTTGATGTTCCTCCGGTTCTTAAAATAACCGATGTTGAAATGACGACGTTTCGGCATAATCACATCTGCCATTTTGAAGTCTTCGTGTTCTGCTCCTGGTAACTCGAACTGAACTGAGGACCTCGCTGATGGTCGTCGGTATTTGCATACTGACTTTCTTATTCGATGCCCTGGTTATTGGTCGTTGTGATGATACTTTCACTTTCTCCTTTTCTCCTCCTTTCTCTAACCGATTTCTCCTTTCCATTTCGTTCGTGACTGGGTGTTTCCTGAGAATAGGCTTCCAGGTCGATGTCGTCTCGTGAATTCAAATTGTGATCGTTTTTCGATTTCGATAGCTTCTCTGATAATTGGGTGTGACAGATACTGTATGTTTGCTATTATCCTTGTGTTGTCAAAATCTATCGCGTGTGAGGTCTCCTTTACATGTTGGGTCAGTGAAGACGTTTTCTAGTCTTTTTGTACTGCGTTACGATGTTCCGCTCTTCTTACATTAATGCGTCTGTTTGTTTGGCCTATGTATGTCCGTGAACAATCCCGGCATGGAATCTCGTACACTCCTTGATCTTCGAGTGCTATTTTAGTTTTCGGGGTTTGCAGCATGTTCGATAACTTTTTGTTGGTCGTGAAGATGGTTTCGATGTTATGCCTTCGAAGGATTTTTCCGATTCTGTCTGTCGTGCCTTGTACATATGGTAGACAGGATTTGGCTACTGGTATGTTTATGTCGCTATCTTTCCGTTGGTGTATGTTCGTGAATAATCCCGGCATTGAATCTCGTACACTCCTTGATCTTCGAGTGCTATTTTAGTTTTCGGGATCGAAACGGCTAACAGATAAGAACAACATGCATCAAGAAACAGTTAACACTTTCATAACGGCTTTTAGTAGATTTTAAAACGATGATTTCAGCAAATATACACATTGCACCTTTTAAGTGCAGATTTGAAGAGATATTAATTTTTATAAATAAAAAAACGAGAAAAACATCAAATAACGTAAATAAATAAATAAATTTTATTGCAAAAATAACGTTAAATTGTTTTTTCTTTTAGTAACAATAATGAAACTAAACGATAATTGGAGTAAATGTTCAAATTGAAACCCATTTTCTTTTTGACAGCACGCCAATCGCGCTTGAAAGTCGGTAAACATTTTTCAAAGTTTCCGGTTGTATTGCAGACATTTCCTGTTTTATTATTTCTTTAAAGTCTACGGTATTATTTGAAGAAGAACTTTACTTTTAATATATCCCCATAAAAAAAAATCAAGTGGAGTCAGCTCTGGAGACCGAGCCGGCCGTTTAATAAATCCTCGTCGACTAATCTACCTGTCCTCAAAAACATCGTCAAGATAATCACGTACTTCTCTAGAATAATGTGGTGGAGCTCCATCCTGTTCAAACCACAACGTTTCATTAGGGATGTCGGGATATTCTTCGTTCGGATAAAGTTCACCCAACGCCACAATAAGATCATTTTGTAGCATATCTAAGTACTTTAGACGTGTTTGATTGTTGACAACGCTATTAGATGTTTTTCTCGATTTTCAGATGCAGATTTCTCTTGAAATCTGCACTTAAAGATACAATGTGTATATTTACGGAAGTGATAATTATTTATAATCTATTAAAAATCGTTAAGAAAGTGGGGTGTTCTCATTAAAACAAATTGATGACGTCACTGTGTAGAAGGGGTGGGGGTAGGAACATTTAAAGCTATCGCAAAATGTTTTCCAATGTCAAAATCAATTTGGTTTGTCCAATATTTTCTTGGTATTTTTGACAGGAAAGGAAAAAAATCCATTATTCCAAACTTTTGATCCTCACGGTATATACATATGTCCAACGTGCATTACTGCGCTGGTGATTTTGATTTTGACGTAAAAGGACATTTATCAACGCTTTTAACAACTTCAAAGGGAACTCCTTCACTTGAAATAACTTCTAAAATGGTTATAATTTACTAGAAATGTAATTATTGCATTCGTATTACTAATAATTAGAATTATGGTTGAAAATTCTCAAAATGAATTTTCAGAATTATCAAAAATCTTAATGTGCATTAATCATTAATCAATAAGGGCGCTATTCTAACAATTCATATTGGACATATGTGTATATATAATTATTAATTTTATTGCTGCAAGTCAAATTAAACAATGAATAAAAGCATATTTTAATTAAAAATTATTATTAATTTTATTAAATACATAAATAAAAAGTTTACCTCGAGTAGGATTTGAACCTACCATCTGTACTTTGCTAGAGTACTGCGCGCTAACCATCTGCGCCATCGAGATACAAGCCCCAATCGATGTAAATTTTGTCTTCATGTATGTAGAACTGATGTAAATTCTAAATATAATGAGATTAAAATCAAATTACTTATATTAATGGGATGTGAGCCTGCAATACCGCAAGGATTCACACACACCAAAGCAACTTGACTAAATTTAAATTTAAAAACATATTTTCCTATTAATCTTTATAAATATTTCTTTAACGCTTGTTAACTTAATAATATTATAAATTATATTAGTTTTGTGTTATAAGGATGGTTTGAATGAGAGTTTAGGTATCTTCCACTATGGATAGGGTTCTGGTACTAATTTAAAGTTTAGATTAGAACCATTTCTTATAATAAGTATGTCAAAAACGGTATTTGACTATAGTTTTCTAATTCTACTGTAAATTTTAATTTATTATCAAAGTTATTGAAAACTTATAAAGCTTTATTAATTTTAATTTATTTAATGTAGTAGGGTGGAGCCTTGCGGAACGCAGCATAGCGATTGGTCATTTTTGTGTATTCAATTATTAGCTCCCCTAATTATTTTAGAGAAAAATTATAAATACGTTTTTTTGTAGAAATCGGCAAAATAAAAACCTTCATTTTAAAATAAATCAGGTATGCCAAAAAAGCACAGTCTGACATTTCATTATCTGTGTATTATTCCTATTTGAAGTTTATTAAATGTATACTTACTTAATAAATTGATTGTCATAAAACTGTTCGTCTTAAAATGTATTCAACTGAAGAGAAAATAGAAATGTTAAAATTGTTTTATGCTGGAAATAGTTCCCGCCAAATGAATGCTTTATTTAGCGTAAAATATCAAAATCGGTCAATTCCAAGTACTACAACGGTCGACAGAATCATACAAAAATTTCAAAGAACAGGCACAGTATTAAATAACTGCAAGTGCAATAATGAAGTTCAAAATATACACCAACGCCAGGAAAATGACAATACGTTCAATGTTTTGGCTGCAGTCGCGGAAAGTCACCACATAACCTGGTGTTAGCATAACCTGGAAAGAAGGCGTTAATTTTGCTTACAAATGTTGGATAAATGTAACCAAGATAGGGAGTTTTTGAATAATATTTCGTTTACTGATGAATACTCATTCACACTTCATAATGAACCAAACTTTCAAAATTGCAGAGAATGGGCTACTGCGAATTCACATAATATTTTACAAACCAGGACCCAACATTCGCAAAAGTTAACGTTTAGGCGGGAGTGCTGAGTCATCACATTATTGGGCCATTTTTCTTACATGAAAACCTGAGCGTTTCTGGCAGTTTTTGAAAGAGGACGTATGTCCGGCTGTGGCTCAAGTTGCTACAGACAATAAAGAGATTTGGTTCCAAAAGGATGGATGCCCCGATGTGATTTACTCGGGACGAAGATTTGAAAATATAGAAAATCTAAAAGCTTGTATTCGATCCGAGTGTGAGAAAACATCGCATTTTAAGTTATCCAACGTTAGACGGCAATTTTACGACAGATTGGGTTATTGTTTAGCAGTAAATGGTACATTATTTGAACATTTGCTATAACTTGTTAATTTTACTGAATTTAGATTATGTTTGTTTTGTTATCGTGTTATTCATATTAAATTCTCGTTCGGTTCAATTTCTTTGATTATTTCGGAAAATTATAACGGTAATATCTACCGATGCAGCATTTTATTCTCTTAAACCCATTATTAACTTAACCATGTTACCATTTCTACTGTTTCTTGCTTCGGATATGTTTCAACCGAAACAGAATTACACGTAAAGATCAATCGACGCCAAGCAACATTGACAAATAATAAAGATGCGCAAGGCACATCCATATATATATATATATATATATATATATATATATATATATATAATATATATATATATATATATATATATATATATATATATATATATATATATATATATATACAGGGTGAGTCAGTTTTTGTAGACAACTTTAACAGGAGATAGAACACATGTTTCTAAAAAGAAAAGTTCCTATAAACAAATGTCGTAGAAGGCTTCGTTTCCGAGATACAGGGTGTTGAATTTTTTTTTCTCAAATTTTCATTATAACTCATAAACGAATGCTTAGATTTTTTCATGTTGGGGGATAATGTCTATTAATTAAGGGGCATAAACAAGCGATAAGAATGTTCACAAACTTGCACAGTGGCGGAGTGGAGGGGTGCTCAACCTTTCATAAACAGAACTTCTACGCCAATGACTATTTTTAAAAACTGTTATTTTCATTATCTACATACAGTTTAACAAAAATAATATGCCTTCTTCTGTTTCGAAATTCCTGTGCGTTTCCGAGTTATTTTGATTTTTAATGTTTGATGTAGTACTAAGTTAAGTAATGTGCTTTATGTGAATAATTGAATATAAAGTTTGTAATAAAAAAGGTAAAATAAAACATTTAGAGCCATTTTAGTACCTAACGATCGTCTCTTTAAAATTTCAAATACATTTTCACTTATAAATAGGTAGGTTATCGGTTTTTTTTAGTATCCATTGTTATTATCCTCGTGTAAAAAGAAATGCATAATTATTATTGTTATGCGGTCAATACTTTCTGTATAATTATGTATGTATCAATTTCGCCATAAACATGTACGTAGCTTTTAAGTGAGATTCTAATAAGTTATAGACCGCTGCTCACTTGCTCTCATTAAAGAGCCGCCACTGTATCAAGCCATACTCAAATACAAGACTTTTGTAAATTGAAATCTGTCGCTAAGGAAAGCTGCAAATAAAACTATGGCTTTATGCTCTATCACAAAGATCAGCTCACTTTCATTAAATCCGCGTTCTTTAGTTTTTGCTTGTTCTGTAGTTTTTTGTATTAAAAATGTTGATTCTCGAACAGCGCATTCAGCTAATACAATGTAGGTGCTCGAAAACTTTTTTTACCTGCCATGGAAGACGTGAATTTTATAGGTTTTCATTTTCAACAAGACGGATGTCCAGTTCATTCAACTCGTTTGATTACAAATTTTTTGAGTTAGCACTATACTGAAAGGTGGATTGAACGATATGGTCCAATATATTGGCTAGCAAGATCGCCGGATTTGACCCCTCTGGATTTTTACCTATGACGTTATTTGAAACAGAAAGTTATTCATATGATCATCATGATCACATCGACTTATTATAACAAAAAGTTAAGGATGCTGTAGATGAAATTAACCCATTGACAAAGTATTCGACGATTTTAGAGCTCGGATAGAAAAATGTGCAGATCTTGGAGGAAGCCAAATAGAGTAATTGCAGTTTAATCTTTTTTTTTTTGATAAACTAAAAATTTTAATTTTAATTTGAAAATTTCTAATCACCCTATCATGTAATCGTAAATAATAAAATATATGTTTCTCCTATTTTCTACTTCTATTATCAAAGTTCTAACGTGCTAAATGTATATATGTTTAAATTATCTCCCAATGTGAGAATTATTAATTAACCAATGGTACACTATGTATTTATTAATATAATTTCCGTCTATAGCTTTCTTTTGTTGTCATATCAAGTATCCTTCATAAGTTAAAGCAAGAATTTTGTTGTACTAAAGTACATCATTACGCCCTCTATACTCCAATGGCAATCTCGCAATGGTATTAACAACTCAAAGACTGATTCCTGTTAGTTCATGGAACTCTCGCTAGATAGTGGCATAAAACACAATAGTTTTGATTTATGTAACTCATCTATCGGTAACAAAGCAATCGACAATAACAATTTTTGGTTTTAAAGAAACTATTGCTTCTCCTTTTGCTTTCTGACGATTGCCATTATTGCAACGTGAGCATAATTCCTAAGTTCTTCTAAAAATTTCTCCAAACGTTGATATATCGGATGTAATTTAGAAGAAACCTTTACAACAAACATATTTGGATTTTTCTAAACTTTCTGTACAAATTTTTGTTGCTCGCAAGAACTTTCGGATTTAAACGAATTTTTCGTTGAAAAAATCGGGTGAGCTATTGTCGTAGGTTTTACTTGTTAGTAAATCATAACTATCTTTGTTACCAGTTGAAGGCTTACGACCAATAAACAAATTACTGATTCTTCCGATCGACTGCTGGAAGGCACTGCGTACCATTTCAATGTGTCCGTTCTGCAATCTTTAGCGACAATCGATATTAATTTCACTTCCCTACCGTCTCCTTTTAACATTTTTTAGCACTTTTTGTTCTATGCTACTGTGATCGTGATTAATCAGAACTGGTAATCAGACCGGAAGTAAATTTATATCTATTTGGTGGACGTTCTACCAATACCTTCATGCTGCTTGGATTCGTCTACACTAACCTTACTACTGTGTCAACGTTAGGGTAACCATTTACACCCTACAAAAGGTCAGAGTGTTACTATTATCTTCCCCATGAACTCAATTAGCCACCATATCGTCGCTGTACGTGCAGCTGCTCGACAGTGATTTAAATAACGTGCTACTCTAGAATATAAAAGCATAAAATCAACTAGTATAATTACCGCATTATCTCACGTATCTTAGATCATTGACTAAAAAATTTTAAGACACGCAAGTGTAATGTTAAATTGCGTTCCCAACGTGCTGTCTTTTTCTAATGGAATCCCTGCTCCCCACCACCCACAAGCTTCTGAGTTGTAAACTAACGACATCGTTGCAAATTTTCTGAACTGATTACTCGACCGCACGAGTCATGACGAGACTGATTGTCATTGTCGGGTCGGCGCCATCCGTCTACATACTCATAGATAAATAAAAACCTTACATACTATAAACGGTATTGTTTCCCTAGCTATTATTATTCTTTGAAATAATATTTTTATTTCCAATATATGAAAATAAATTGATACCAAATAAATAGCTACCTGTGTATCCAATGATTATTATTTATAAATGTACAATATAAAGCAAAAATATAAATTGCTAACAGTCAAATCGTACCACGAATTTTTTTACGAAATCAACGCTTAGATGAATTTCACACTTTCCAAATCAACGTTTTTAAAATTACACCTGCTAGGTGCTGTCTTGTTTGTGTTTAACCTCCATAACGTTCACTTTATAATATAATTCGTCCAAGAACCATGAATTTAGTACAAATGTCTGATTGGAATTTACGGCAACCACGTGTTTGGACCTTATTTCTTGCCACAACGTGTAAATTCAAAAATTTCCTACAATTTTTAGAAGAAGAACATGTTAATATGTGGGAAGACATTCCTTTGAATTTAAGAAGACATTCTTGGTTTCAGCTTGATGGATGTCCGCCATTATGGCAGAAATGCAAGAAATTGGCTAAACAATAACTACCCGGGAGGTGGATAGGTCGTGAAGTCCAGTGGCGTGGCCTTAGATCCCCGATTTATCGCCACTTGACTTTTTGTATGGGGATTCATGAAGGAAAAAGTGTATACCACTCCGGTTAATACAATTGAAGAACTTCACAATCGCATCAGATATGCTTGCAATGAAATAAGGGTGCATCATTTAATTAACTTAAGACGTTCTATTGTACGTCGCTGTGAAATGTGTATTGAAAAGAATGGTTTACATTTTGAACAAAGTGTCTAATTTTATTATACTAGTGTTATTGTTATTTATTTATAAATCGTTATTGCTAAGATTTCTTATTAATTTCATAATTATTAAGTATTGTTACAATAATAAATAAGGATTGTTAAAATTAGTGTACTAAACAGATTTCAATTTACAAAAGTCTTGTATTTGAGTATGGCTTGATACAGTGGCGGCTCTTTAATGAGAGCAAGTGAGCAGCGGTCTATAACTTATTAGAATCTCACTTAAAAGCTACATACATGTTTATGGCGAAATTGATACATATATAATTATACAGAAAGTATTGACCGCATAACAATAATAATTATGCATTTCTTTTTATACGAGGATAATAACAATGGATACTAAAAAACCGATAACCTACCTATTTATAAATGAAAATGTATTTGAAATTTTAAAGAAACGATCGTTAGGTACTAAAATGGCTCTAAATGTTTTATTATACTTTTTATTAAAACTTTATATTCAATTATTCACATAAAGCACATTACTTAACTTAGTACCACATCAAACACTAAAAATCAAAATAACTCGGAAACGCACAGGAATTTCGAAACAGAAGAAGGTACATTATTTTTGTTAAACTGTATGTAGATAATGAAAATAACAGTTTTTAAAAATAGTCATTGGCGTAGAAGTTCTGTTTATGAAAGGGTTGAGCACCCTCCACTCCGCCACTGTGCAAGTTTGTGAACATTCTTATCGCTTGTTTTATGCCCCTTAATTAATAGACATTATCCCCCAACATGAAAAAATCTAAGCATTCGTTTATGAGTTATAATGAAAATTTGAGAAAAAATTATATTCAACACCCTGTATCTCGGAAATCAAGCCTTCTACGACATATGTTTATAGGAACTTTTCTTTTAGAAACATGTGTTCTATCTCCTGTTAAAGTTTGTCTACAAAAACTGACTCAGTATATATATATATATATATATATATATATATATATATATATATATATAAAAAGTTTTTATATATATATATATATATATATATATATATATATTGTCCCATTGAGTTCACAAAAATTTCAAATTTGGGATTTAATTCTGAAACTTATTTTGGTTTAGTTTCGATTTGTTAAAATCAATAGTCCCAGTTGAGCAAAAACCGTTATTTGTCAATTTCCTTTCAGGTGAAGCAACTTTTCCGTTCATAGTTTGCCAAAGTGTCGCTAAGGAAAGCTGCAAATAAAACTCTGGCTTTATGCTCTATCACAAAGATCAGTCCTTTCATTAAATCCACGTTTTAGTTTTTGCTTGTTCTGTAGTTTTTGTATTAAAAATGTTGACTCGAACAGCCATTCAGCTAAACAATGTAGATGCTCGAAAACTTTTTTTACCTGCCGAAGACGTAAATTTTATAGGTTTTCATTTTCAACAAGACGGATGTCCAGTTCATTCAACTCGTTTGATTACAAATTTTTGAGTTAACTTTTGAAAGGTATTGGACGATATGGTCCAATATATTGGCCAGCAAGATCGCCGGATTTGAAAATTTTTACCAATGACGTTATTTGAAACAGAAAGTTATTCATATGATCTTCATGATCCCATCGACTTATTATAACAAAAAGTTAAGGATGTTTAGATGAAAAACCCATTGACAAAGTATTCGGAATTTTAGAGCTCAAAAATGTGCAGATCTTGGAGGAAGCCAAATGGAGTAATTAGTTTAATCTTTTTTTTTTTGATAAACTAAAATTTTAATTTTAATTTCAAAATTTCTAATCACCCTATCATGTAATCGTAAATAATAAAATATATGTTTCCTATTTTTACTTCTATTATCAAAGTTCTAACGTGCTAAATGTATATGTTTAAATTATCTCCCAATGAAAATTAAAAAATGGTACACTATTATTTATTAAATTTTGTCTATAGCTTTTTTGTATCAAGTATCCTTCATAAGTTAAAGCAAGAATTTTATTGTACAAAGTACATCATTACGCCCTATACCCAATGGCAATCTCGCAATGGTATTAACAACTCAAAGACTGATTCCTGTTAGTTCATGGAACTAGATAGTGGCATAAAACAAATAGTTTTGATTTATTTAACTCATCTATCGGTAACAAAGCAATCGACAAAACAATTTTTTTTAAAGAAACTATTGCTTTTTTGCTTTGACGATTGCCATTATTGCAACGTGAGCATAATTGTAAGTTCTTCTAAAATTTCTCCAAACGTTGATATATCGGATGTAATTTAGAAGAAACCTTTACAACAAACATATTTGGATTTTTATAAACTTTTTAAAATTTTTGTTCCGCAAGAACTATTTAAACGAATTTTCGTTAAAAAATCGGTGAGCTATTGTCGTAGGTTTTACTGTTAAAATCATAACTATCTTTGTTACCAGTTGAAGGCTTACGACCAATAAACAAATTACTGATTCTTCCGATCGACTGCTGGAAGGCTCCATTTCAATGTTCCGTTCTGCAATTTTAGACAATCGATTTAAACCTTTTTTAACATTTTTAGCACTTTTGTTCTATGCTACTGATCGTGATTAATCAGAACTGGTAATCAGACCGAAATAAATTTATATCATTTGGGGACGACCAATACCTTCATGCTGCTTGATTCCACACTAACCTTACTACTGTGTCAACGTTAGGGAACCATTTAAACAAAAACAGATTTAATTATCTTATGAACTCAATTAAATATCGTGTTTGGCAGCTGCTCGACAGTGATTTTAACGTTACCTAGAATATAAAAGCATAAAATCAACTAGTATAATTACCCATTATCTCACGTATCTTAGATCATTGACAAAATTTTAAGACACGCAAGTGTAATGTTAATTGCGTTCGACATGCTGTCTTTTCTAATGGAACCCTGACCCAAACAAGCTTCTGAGTTGTAAACTAACGACATCGTTGCAAATTTTCTGAACTGATTACCGACTGCACGAGTCATGACGAACTGATTGTCATTGTCGGGTTGGCGCCATCCGTCTACATACTCATAGATAAATAAAACCTTACATACTATAAACGGTATTGTTTCCTAGCTATTATTATTCTTTGAAATAATATTTTATTTCAATATATGAAAATAAATTGATACCAAATAAATAGCTACCTGTGTATCCAATGATTATTATTTATAAATGTACAATATAAAGCAAAAATATAAATTGCTAACAGTCAAATCGTACCACGAATTTTTTTACGAAATCAACGCTTAGATGAATTTCACACTTTCCAAATCAACGTGGTTTTTAAAATTACACCTGCTAGTGCTTCACAAATTGATGTAACTGTCGGTTGGATTTGTGTTTAAGCGCTCTCCATAACGTTCACTTTATAATATAATTGCTAATAACTTTTTGATAAACTCTGGACCCCACCCATTGGTATATGCAGATAACCTCTATTACTGTACTATTTAATATTAATTCTTTTTGTTATACGTACGAGTGCATATTTCATTCCTTTATGATTTAACTTGCATGCCGTTTAACTGCGGTTTGGTTTAATTGTTATGTAGACTGAGGGTGGCCAACTAAGAATGCGAGGTACTGTATCTGGGACTTATCCATCGTAGACGCTTGCGCAAAAAAAAAGATATTACTAAAACGGCCAATACAAAAACCTGGAAAATATTTTCATGTTTCTGAAATGGCCGCTAGGAGGCATAAGTGCAATCTTGAATCTAAAAAAGTGATGTTTCTGTGAATTCTGCTATATTAACCTAATAAAAAAATAACTGATCTTTAAAGTCGAAGAAAATCTGAACTTTTTTTGTTTGGCACTTTTTGACGTATCTATAAAAATAAAGTGGTGGAGGGTATTCAAGGGTTTCCTTAAATAACCCCCCGTATCTTCGAAACGGCTAATTCGATTTTAACAAACTTGGGCGTTGAAAGATTTTCTTGGGCTACAAATGTTGAAAGTTTTGTTAGTTTCACATGTCGTCGCTAGAGGGCTTTGTCCGACATTCCGACAGAAATGTTTAATTTTCGCAAAAAATTAAATGCATTGTTATGAATTTTTTTCATGATCAAGTAGCTAAACGATTCCTAAACAAGCTCGCGAAAACCTCATCTCGATATCTTGTTCCTAACCTAAAATATCGGCCAAAGAAAACTTTATACGAAAATCCCTTAAATTTTTTTTTTTTAACTATATTTTTCTGGAATTGTTTATTATAAGTTGTGGCAAAAGGGAAAAGAAGGAAGGTTTTAATGCCGTAAATGCTCGAAATGCTGACCATCACTCTGTGCATTGCTGAGGCCTCATGGTAGAAAAACTGCAGCTTCAATTCTCTGAATAGGTTACCTAGAAATTGCGATTTTAAATGTTTGTAAATTTATTCACCAGAATAAAATTTTTGAAATAACGGGCAAGCAATGCAAAGTTATACGAAAGGCCTATTTTTGTTTGTTTAAATCATATTCACTATGGATATATACGAAAATACAATTAATAGAAGCAGCAATGGAAACAGATACCTAAACAAAACATACATAATCCTCAAATTGTCAATAGTTATCAATACCCTTTTACTTTGAGCAATTTGGCTAAAATGCGTTTTAAATAATGAAGTTGCGGTTTATTTTGAATGTCTTCAGAATGCCGCAGTAGCTAAAAGAGTTTACGCCTCGATATCCAAATCGGACCCATGAGTTTCCGTTTCAATGGCAAAATTGGAACACAAGAAAATATTAACCGTGTATTATATTGAAGGAATCCTCAAGCAAGAGCATTATCCACTGATTTGGGCATATCACGGACAATGGTTCAAAATATTGAAGGACCAAGGTAAGTTCTAATGGCCATCAAAATATAGGTATTTTTAAACTTTTTAATTACTTTAAGAATGCACCATATCATGTCGTTTTGCATCAGGTCTTGAAAAGGAAGATTTTGATCGAAGGTTAGACTGTTGCCATTGGATGTTAAATATACGCGAAAATAGAGAATTTTAATTTCAAATTTTGGACCGATGAAGCCATTCAGTAGTAACGAGAGTCAATCTGCACAATATGCATTATTGGTCTGCAGAAAATCCCCATTGGTCGCGTGAAGATCAGCGCCAACGTTGGAGTTTAAATGTATGGTTATACTGGGAGAATTATTGGGCCATATTTTGAGCAACCCTAAATGGCATTGTATTTCTTGACTTTTTGGCCAATCAATTACCGTCGTTGTTGGAAGATGTGCCTCTGGAAACAAGGCAAAAATTGTTTTTGCAGCTGGATGGTTGCCCAGCACATTTTGCTATTAATGTGCGAGAGCGTGCGTGTTTATCCCAGTGCGTGCTTGCGTGAGTACATGGATGTATGTTAGTACCCACGATAACATCTAGAACACGTACGTACTTAGTATTTTACATTATTTTTCTTTACAGTATTTCTTGACATGAAACAAATTAATTTTGAAAATTGTTTAAAAATAGGATTGAAAATGCGTAAACTGTATTAGCGAATGTTAATCTCTATCGGGCATGAAGACTTAAGAGTCTGACAGATTGATGTTTTTAATTTTACAATGTTGCCTGTTAAGAACGTATTTAAGAAGAGATTACATAATTAATCTAAAGAACTGATGTTAAAGTTATATCATTTCTTTTAGTTCTCAGTTTGTAAGTTGAAAGACAGTTTGTTGTTCCACACCAGATATTTTCGACAACCAAATTACTTTATCAATACAAACTAGCAGTATGTCGACAGCATTAAACTTTGTTCAATTCAAATTACTTTTTTGTATGTTCAGTACGTAACTAAATTGTTACTCATATGTGCTTGGTAACACGTTCCTGTATCCAAACAACAAAATAGCTATAAAGAGCTAAATAGATAAGATAAAGGTAACAATTTTACTAAATCCTAAAAAGTTTTTATATTACTTTTTTTTGGTATAAAAAGGCAGAAAAAAAGTAGTTCGGTTACTTAACTGAAATACTAGGTGGAATGAAGAAACAATTGTTTTGTGTAGCGCTTTGCTTATTATTGTTAGCAACAACTTCCGGTAAGTATAGATTGCATTTAAAAAAGATTTGTTAATTTTTGTTCGTTTTAGATGCGTCTTGGGAGGTAATATATTACATCTTTTTATGTTAACCATACCGTATTTCTTTTTAGGATTTTCTTTTTCAATGGGATATAAGTTCTGGTGGATCAACCGGAGTAGGTGGGGTTGAAGTTACAGACCGTGTGGAGATTTCTAAAGGTAGTGGCACTGGAGTTAATGCCGCAATAGGTTTTGGACCTTTAGGAGGCGTAAATTTAGGTTTCGGTAGGGGTTAAAAGAATCAATAAAAAAAGAGCTTTAATTGCATAATGAATTCAACAGGAAATATACGTAAAATGCGAGAAATTATGTAAAAATAAAACATGTTGGCATTTAAATGATTATTTTATTTTCCGTTTAAGTTGATACTGCTATTTTGTTGTGTCTAATCACACTACTTTTCTACTAGATTTGGTGGATGGGTCGATTGTAAAATCTGACTTGTCTAAAAATATTCGCGATATCACAGGTGTGTCGTAATAACATATCTCTTGAGTGTTAATGGATACAAAGGAATATACACTTATATAACCAAATAAATAAATATACTACTATAAAGATTGACAGCAGTTACATGTAGATTCAAACTTGCCAAAAATTACTAGGATAGTCTAATAAGTGTTTATGAAGGATTTTGGGTAAATTTTTCAACATGCTCTCCTTTTAGATCTATACACTCTTCATCCGTTCAAAAAGTAGGATTTCTGTAGGTGCCTAAAGTAGACATGTCTTCGGGCGATAACCTCCGTGTTCGACCTGAATCGTTGTCCGCCGAATCAGTGTAGATGAATGCGTGTGTATCCCACAAAAAAACGGGGCCACACCGTATCGGCCTATTCAATAGCGTTGCCTTCTTTGGTGTCCGTTTTCCATCAAAAATCTGCTCTTTTGATAACAACCTTGTTCTAGGGTGGTATATTTGGAGTGTAGTATGGATAGCAATGGAAAAGCGCCAAGCCCCAAAGTCGATCACACGTTTATTCTCCACGGAGGGTAATTATCTCTGCCGAGACTTTTTCACATCCAATCCTTTGTGCAAAATTGAAAACACTCTATGCCACATACATGTGAGCTCATCTTTTTCACGTACTTTGATTCATCGATCGCTCAAACATATCTCAATTTTTCTAAATAAACACAAGTTTGTTGCTTCCACCAACCAATACCTTAAACCATGGGATGGATATAACAGAATTTGAAAGCTGGCTAGAGAGTGATGATGCTTATTAGAAACAAACTACTTTTTGATGCTACAAGCGTCATCTCTTGGATTTTATAAGAATTTATTGAGCGATCCTGGTACTTTTGTAAGGAGAATTTTAGAAATATGTGGTTTATTTGATTGCGCACTTGGCTTAGTGTTCCGATAGTATAAGCTGAACCAATAGCACGATAAGAACGCTGTTTTATAAGTGTTACATACATGCTTAATCCGACCATACCCTACCCTACGGTGTCGTTTTTTCTTTCAGCACTTCATTGACCGTATTATTACACGTTCTATGGGGCAGATTTTCTGTCATTCTTTTTCACTGGCTCCCATATTCTTTTTACATGTTTTTTTATAATCTATTTACTGCAGGTGCCCAAATTCGGTATACTTTCCTTTGTGCGTCTACACCAAATTCTATTGTTATACCTGTTCTTACTTCTAGTGCTTAACACAAAAATTTTACTTCTACCATTGGTAACTCTTTCTATTACCTTTTTGTGTGCGGGAAACTTGTTTCCTTCGTTAGTTCCCTGTGGATAAGAAGTTCTTCTATGTATCGCTCAGTATCCTTTATTCGCTGTATACAATATAGCTTCAAATTTGCCTTTCTTGTCTCCTTCTTTCTGGTTACTTACTCCATCCTTTCTTCGTCTGCCTGCAAATTGTCATCATTTTTATTTTACCTGTGCAAATGACCAGATCTTGTTTCTTAGAAGCGTACACACAGATCCTCAGATTCCATTCAGAGCTGACAGATAAAATAATGTCATCAGAAAGTCGACTCCCAAAAAGAATGGGTTGTAGCTTATAGTACCCCAGTATGAACTTCTCTATTCATGCTTGACATACTCATTTTTCTTTATTCATTATATATGAAGATAGTAGAGATCAAGTTCGCTCCCTTACCTCGCTACTTCTGTAGTTCGGACGATCTGTTACGTGCTGGCATATTCTTGTTTGTTTCCGTGTATATGCTTCGAACTAATTTGCTACATTTGTATTAATTATTTTCCCGTTATACTTATAGTTGCTAACAT
This sequence comes from Vesta saturnalis, assembly GCA_036346205.1. Lineage (NCBI taxonomy): Eukaryota > Metazoa > Arthropoda > Insecta > Coleoptera > Lampyridae > Vesta > Vesta saturnalis. The sequence goes on from JARFJB010002072.1 coordinate 164,395, forward strand.
TGGATGCAATTTTTGGTCACAGTTTCCCTAAAAAAATGCTTTTGCCAGTTGAATTGAAATGTTCTTATTTTAAAACAATGTGAGGGTCATTGGTCTAATTCAAGTAGACCCACTGTTTGGAGTTTTCTGATTTTTTCGCTCTCAAGAATGTTGGTGATATTGCTCAACTCAGAAACTATATCACAAGATCGACTGAAGCATCATCCTTCAACATACGCCGTTAAAAAACGTGCATACTTTTACTCAATCGATGTAAATTTTGTCTTTATGTACGTAGAACTGATGTAAATTCCACATTTAATGAGACTACAATCATATTACTTATATTAATGAAATGTGAGCCTGCAATATCGCAAGGATTCACACATACCGAAGCAACTCTATCAATATTAAATTATTATATTTATTATAATAATGATTTTGAATTACATATTTACTTTTAAACTTATTCGTTCATAACAAAATAATTTAATATTAGTTAAGTAGCCTTGGCAGGTGTGAATTCTTGCGATATTACGGGCTCATATTCCATTATTTGGTTGTAATCTCATTAAATTTAGAATTTACATAAGCTCTACATACATAAAGACAAAATTTACATCGATTGGGGATTTCGATATCACAGTTGGTTAGCGCGGTACTCCAGCAAAGTACAAGTCATAGGTTCAAATCCTACTCGAGGTAAACTTTTTATGTATATATTTAATAAAATTAATAATTTTTGTTAGAAGTTAATTCACTTATTAGCAAAAATATTTTTAGTCATATATCACTTAAGTGGTCTGGAGGACTTGAATAGTCGTTTGTGTATACTATTATTACTTCGGTTCAAGGTAGGTATCATAGTAATTATTTAGCAGTGGTTAGATGTAATTATTTCCGAGGTGTTAACAAGGGTTGATTAAACTCTTTACCAGAAAAGCGTTTGTACATATATTTCTGTAGCCTTTACAGTGCTTACTGTCATTTTGTGTTATAAGTTGAATAATATCAATATTTTCTTGCTTTAAATTAATTCAAATTCTACTTGTGCGCTAGCTTCACGATTTTGGTTTCATTAACTTTACAATTGGATGTGGTTATGTTTGGATTTGCAAAACCACACTTATGAAAATTATAATGCATTAGATTTATCTAATTGTGGTTGTTGGTTACTTAAAATATCATTGTCTAATTGATTATAAGGGCTATGACAATCTTGATTCTTGTCAACACTCGCTTAGTAAAATTTTTTGCTTACCATACATAACTGTTGTGATGTGGCTTAACAAATAAGCGAGTATCTATGCTAGAACAAAAATTCAGTTTCTCTGTGTAAAATTTGTTTAAACGGTTCGGATTAGGGCTTAAATTAGCTTTTCTTAGTCTGCCCTAATTACTTTCTTTTATTAATTTACTGTCCAAGCAAGCAGTTTTTTTTACATATAAAGTGGACAACCCTCTGATGTAATGCTTAAGATTTGTTATTATATATTGCTACGCTTTGTAAGCATTTGGCGTTGTTTGCGCGTTACAAAACTAGAGGTTAATATTTTGTATCTCTGAAACAAATTTAATTTAAAGGAATTTTGGGGTAAAGTTAAATACTAAATTATTCAACAATTTGTCTAGTTTAGATGGTCAGCAGATGTTCTAAGATTTGTTATAATCCACGCTACGGAAACAATCATATTTTTACCTTATTATTGAGGATAAAGTTCCATTGAAACATTTGGTTATTCACTGATTTCTTTCTAATAACTATTACCGTAATGTTATGGTCATTGTGACTTTCTCTAAATCTACTTTGTACTTTAACTAGCTGTGCTCCTTCCATAAAATGTAAAGCGCTCGTTGTGATAGTGTTTTATATCTTCTTTCTTGTGTATCAATACTGATTCCAGTTTTAGATTCACTTACCCTCCGATATGTGTTTAATGTACTTAGTACTTACTCTCTTCGCCTTCTTTACCAACAAACTAATATTTGAAAACCCTTAAAAAACGCTAGTAAGCGAGTTTGGAGAGTTTTGGACACATTAGAAGTGTCTTTACTTTCCAATGCCACTACACATACAAAGTCTTATATTTCCACGGCCATTGTATACTAATAGACGTAGGAGGACAACATCACATAAGCTTAGACTTCGCAAAATTTGAGAATATATGATATATATATATATATATATATATATATATATATATATATATATATATATATATATATACATCCTCTCAAAGGGCACGTTTCCAGATTGTTTAAAGGTAGCTGCTGTAGTGCCAATTTACAAAAAAGGTAAAGTTGATGATGTAGCAAATTACCGTACAATTACAGTTTTGCTAACAATTTCAAAAGTATACGAAAGGATTATAGTTAAGCAAATCAGTACATACTTTGAGAACAATAATCTCTTTACTGAAATTCAATTTGGGTTTAGATCCGGTAAGTGTACCTCTGATGCAAACGCAACCTTTGTTATCCAGACTCTTGATTACTACGACAGAGGTGAACATACACGTGCTATTTTCACAGATTTATCAAGGGCGTTTGATATTGTATCACATGACATACTACTAACAAAATTAGAAAAAGTGCACAATTTTAATGAGAAAAGTATAGAATTGGTAAATCTTATTTATCAAATCAGTATCAATGTGCAAGAATAAACAATGAATATTCAAGTAAACTGCCATTAACTAAAGGTTTACCCCAAGGTAGCATACTCGGTCCACTTTTGTTTCTGATATACATTAGTGACAAGCCTAGTTTCGTATCGCAAGGGAATAATTGACTATTCTACGCAGACGATGCTACAATATTGGTTGGTGCAAAAAGCATTGAAGAAGCTTTGAAAGAATCTGAACAGTTGTTCAGAAGAGCTAATAACTGGTGCCATATTAATCAACTGAACATTAATTTGAATAAAACAGAAAAAATGATTTTATCGCTCAGGTATCATAACTCACCAAACATTCTTTTGTAAAGTTTTTAAGTGTTTGGATAGATACAAAATTAAATTTTTCTGATCATGCTTACTATATAAGCGCCAATTGCTCTGATTCATTATCATGCAATATTTAGGTATCAAAGAAAGAGCATAAGAATTGTAGCAAATCTAGGTTATAGGGCTGATTGTAAAGAGGCGTACTTTGATTTTCAAATTCTAACTGTACCTTGTATATCTATATTTACCTGTCTCCGTCATGCTAAGCGTAATATCTACAATTATACTTTACAGTCGGATATTCATTTATACAATATTCGTTTTAAAAATAACATCTGTGAGTTTTGGATAAAAAAGTTTTATAATGCTATCCTCTACACATTAAGATCTCTTGCTTATAATGCTTTCAGAGAAAAAGTCAAAAGATTTCTTATTAATAACGTGTTTTATTCTTATGAAGAGTTTAAAAACCTTGATTTAGATTTAATGCAAACCTAAATGTAAGAACAATAAGTTTTATATATTTTGATTAAATGTTTGACGAGCGAATGTACATATTTGTTACAAAGCAATAAATTTTTATTATATATATATATATATATATATATATATATATATATATATATATATATATATATATATATATATATATATATATATATATATATATAATATATATATATATATATATATATATATATATATATATATATGTGTGTGTGTGTGTGTGTGTGTGTGTGTGTGTGTGTGTGTAGATATACTACCCCACTTCTAAGCCACTTTTGATAATAATAATACACCTTGCCTACGTCATAGTACATGGCTTTTCAAGGTCAAGGTCATCATATACATTGCCTACATCAAAGTATATTTCTCAAGGTCATTGAAGTAACCAGATTTGAAAAAAGTCACTAGGAAAGCCACCAGATTGGTTTTCAAGCTCAAGGTAACATACACATTTCAAACATCAAAGTAATTAGAATTTTCAAGGTCAAGGTCGCTCAAATTTCATATTCTTGAAGGTTATACTTGCACGTACGCGCTCCCCGCTTCAAGGTCGATGCGCCCATGTACATGGTTTTTCAGGGTCAACATCATCATACACATTGCCTGCATTAAAGTCATTGAGTAACCATATCTGAAAAAGGCACTATAAAAGTTACTAGACTGGTGTTCAAGGTCATATGGACCCCCTGCATATTCTCGACATAAAGGTCAATGGTATTTCAAGGTCATCGTACAAATTACCTCTATATATCCCTCAAGGACATCACGTTTCTTACCTCAAAAGTACAAAGTTTGCAAGGCCAGGTTCCTGTATCAGCCTTCAAGGTTAGGAAATGGTCAAGGTCACCAATCAATCAATTCTCTGGCTGGGTGTTAATTTGACAGGGAATTCTCAAGGTCACGCCCCATCAATTCTAGGAAGTTTATTGACCTCTGTCTCAAGCCCTGAGGTGTTATTACAATTCTCAAGGGGAATCATACAGATTGTTGCCTATGATACACATGCTTCAAGGTCATCCAGCAATTCTGGGAAGTTTACTTTGTAAGGTCACGCCCCACAGCAAAGTGCACTGACCTCAAGTGGTTCCGTTCCCCAAATACAGATAGGCGTTTCCCAAATACAGGTAGCCGTTTCCCAAAACAGGGAAGCCGTTTCCCAAAACAGATAGCTGTTTCGCAACACAGGTAGCCGTCTTCCACCCCCCATTTCAAGGTCACACCACTGAGAAAAGAACAAAGGCGTTCCATTCTTCAATCCGACGCTTCAAAGTCTATGCTTACAAATTTCAAGATCACACCTTTGATAAAAGAACAAAGGTGATCCATTGTTCAAGCAATTCAGCCGACGCTTGAAGGTCAAAGTTGTTTTGCTCAAGACCATCATACACATTTCCTACGTATATTCCTCAAGGTCACACAGCATTTCTTGGCTGAGCTGAGATATTACTTCTTATTAATCAATTCTCTAGGTCAGGAGAATTAAATAGATCTTTCAAGGCGTGGGGGATTCTACCTTTCAGGGTCACCCAAGCAATTCTTGGCTGAGTCAAGACGTTAATTCTCAAGGTCGGGGGTATCATGCAGGTTATCATTGTCTATGCGAAAATGTGAATCAAAGTACTTGTATTGGCTGAATTGTAATGAAAGGATTATGCTTACGGTATGTGGATTCATAATACTACTGTCCTAAACTACCAGGATGAGGTAGTTTTCCTAAGAACCGGATCCAGTTCCCAAAGACAGATATCCGTTTCCCAAAACAGGCCAGCCGTTTCCCAGAACAGGGAACTGTTGCCCAACACAGGTAACCGTCTCCTCCACCATTTCAAGATCACAACTCAGTGAAAAGGACAAAGGCGATCCATTGTTCAAATAATTCTTGGATGAGTCAGGGTCATAATTCCTAGAAACCACCTGCAGGGCAATCAAACAGATTGTCAATGGTTAAAATGTATTGGTATCAATTTTGAAGGTCATAAGTCCTAGAAATCAACCTGCAGGGGTGTCCCGATCTTATCCAACCTTCTCCGATAGAAAATTTGATTCTGGACGAGTCGGGGTCATAATTCCTAGAAATTTAAAAATAACTAGGTCAACACCCAAAACGTATTGGTGTCAATTTTCGCACATGGCATACGTATATTCCTCAAGGTCTTGATTGTTCACGTTTAAGTACATGGTTTTTCAAGGTTATGGTGATTGTACACATTACCTATATCAAAGTATATGGTTTTTCAAGGTCATATCATTGCCTGTGTCCAAGTACATGGTTTTCAAGGTCCTCTCGTACACCGTGTAAAGTATATTATTCAAGGTCACCAAGCAATTGCTAGTCAAGTTGAGGTACTAATTCTTGGAATTTTCAAGGTCAACTAGAGGTCATGTTGGGAATTGTTCAAGGTGCAGGGGGCAGCAAGGTTACATGGCTTTCACGCAGCCAATTATTAGCTGAGTACAGGTGTTAATTCAGTTATTACAATCCTCAAGGTGGTCTGAAGGGTATTCCTAGAAATCAATTCCTAATCAATAACCAATCAGTGACTTTTGTACGTTTTAGAAGTTATTACAATTCCTAAAAATCTATTCTCAAGGTCAAAGGTGTTATTTCCAGGTACCCCCACCATTTCAAGCTCACTCCTGAGAAATCAATTTTCAAGGTCAGGGGGTTATTACAGTTGAGACATATTGTCGTCTATGCTAAAAGGTTACAATTTGTTGGTATCTTATTACAATCAGTTCGCGGGCAGATGTTGTTTATGCTAATAAGTGTAGGTCAAGGTTAAACGATTCTTTTATTATCTCTGTGTATATGTTTGACGCTTTCTTCACGTTTTTTGACGTTTCTTTGAGGTTTTTGACCTTGTTAACGTTTCCTTGATGTTTTTTTTTGACGTTTGTCTGTTTCCTAATTTTTTTTTGATGTTGCTTTGACGTTGTGTGTGTGCACGCGAGAATTTGTTAAGGTCAAGGTCAGATCCCATTCAAGGCTCCTAATTTTTTTTGATGTTGCTTTGACGTTGTGTGTGTGGACGCGAGAATTTGTCAAGGTCAAGGTCAGATCCCATTCAAGGCAAGCGAGACATGTCAAATCGAAATTTTGGTCGGCATTTTGCAATTCCACCCGCAGGCATTAGAAAAAGGACATGTTGTTTATGCTAATAAGTAGGTCAAGATTAAATGGTTATGTGGTTGGAAATTTTCAAGGTCTCCAAGCAATTTGATTGTCAAGACCATATGTGTTAACCTACAGGCTATGCCGATCTTACCCGATTCTAAACGGTTCATGGAAACAGGTTGTTGTCGTTGAAGGATGGTGTTGTCCATGCTAAAAGGTAGGTTAAGTGGTTCCTGTATTGGTTAAATTGTTTATAATAATAAAAGAGTATGTGGATTCAAAATACTAGTATCCTAACCAGGAGCTGGTCCGTTTCCCCCAAGAACTGGATCCGTTTCCCAAATATAGATAGACTTTTCCTGACGTTTTCGGTCTTCTGATTGCACGCTGGATCCTACATGTGGGTGATTAAGTTTAGGGTATAGAACCGATCCTGATATAGAGTATACGAATTGAAGGTTAGTTAATCTGCCGTGTACGTACGCGCTCCCAGATTTAAGGTCAAAATTCGTCGATTCCTAGAAGTTATTACAATTATTGGAAATGAAGCTGGGCTGCAAGGGTATTTTTAGAATTCCTAATGTTAAACGGTGCTTTTATTGGTTCTGTGTATCTACATATCCATGTATCTATGTTTTGGTGTTTGCAACGTTTTACCATTTTTTTAAGTTTTTTCGGCGTTTCATGGCGTTATTTCGAGGTTTGCGATGTGTTTTCCAGACATGTCGTGCGTATGGGGTATGATTAGAAATCTAAAGATAGAAGCAGTTTGTGGAAACATGAAGGTTGTTTTGGGAATAGTAAATAAGCGTTCCTGTTGCTCAATTCTAACAAGAGAGTCAGTTCGTGGAAACAAGATGCTTGTCTATGCTAAACGTATATCGAGGTTCCTGTATTGGCTAAATAGTATGCTTACAGTATCCTACTGTCCTAACCACCAGCAGGGGGTAGTTCCTCTAAGATAGATAACCGTTGCCCAAGTACAGATAGTCGTTTCCCAACACAGCTAACCCAGTAGTCGTTTCCCCCATAGAAAATAAATTAAACCAGGCCGTGCAGGAGTAAAGTTTATTGATCTGAGGGGGTTAAAGTTTATTGGCTCGAAGAGTATCATATTCTTAAAAAGCGACTTATGGGAAGGTTGTTGTTTATGCTAAAATGTTAAGTGATGTCTAAATTGAGTCAACTTTTGCCGGAATTCTTAGAAATCTGAAAATTGGTCAAGATACAGATAGAAGACATTTACACTATAGAAAAGCTGAATAATCCGCTTAAATCACCTACTTTTAGAGGTAGCTTTTCCAATAGATGCTGAAATAAGTCAATAGGGTTTTCGTCCATGAAAGCAGTAAGTCAGAGGAATGAGCGATTGGAGACGTTAATAAAGCCAATAAAACTCGATTTAGAGTGTTATATAATGAAAACAGAAAATGATGTAGCTGTGTATTAGCAATAAGGAATATGTAAAGATAGTGTAGTAAAGTAGAAGCATGAAAGGCAGAGAATTATGGTGAACGTATAGTGTTAGAAACGGAGGAGTTTAAATGTGCATTATCTCAGCGCTTTTACGAGTATTTCAAAGAAGAAAATTTAAAACGCTGTTAAATACAACGGATGTGTTCATGAGTAGTTTGGGTGGAGTCAGAAAACCAACAAACATAGTAGTGTCCCCAACCATATGCAAACATGCTTTAACTAGAATCATTCTACAAAGAGTGTGTTTATTGCTGACAAATGTCAAAAAGCTTCTGTAGTACTAGTTTTTCGGTAGTATTCTATCCTGGTGCAGGCAACCCGTCAAGGTTAAATGGGTCCTTATTGGCTCTGCATATCTATGTTTGGGCGTGAGAACTTTTTGACAAACGTCTAGTCATTAGTACAGAATACTACCGTCCTAGGATTTTATCCGAAATCAACCTTCTTCCTCCAGATGGGAAGGTGATACATATTATATACTATAAGCTATCGAAAAACTGAACTAGGAAATATGGTTTGATAGGAATTAGTTCTAGGAAATCTTATGTAAGGATTTTCAGGGAACCAATGCATGGTCTCGTTAAAACAACTAATGTAATCTCCCATAAGGAAATAGGACCCCTTTCCCAAGTTGACGTACGTTGGAACCGGCTTTAAAAAGGCGAAATTGGACAACGTATAAAAGAAGAGTATACAGATTTATTGGAAAAGAAGAAACAATGACATAGTTTAATAAATTGGCAAATGGCATTTACTCTAACTCTCTAAAAATTCTGTTATTATTGAAGCGTTATAATGAAAAAATACAATGACTTTGGTTTTTATAAAGGAGATTTAAATTGATTTTTCGCAAAGCATGGCCTTTTTGAAAAAAATGTATAATTATCGAGATTTAGCCCATAACCTGAAAAATTGACTAAACTTAGACGTTTCGTTCCTCAGATTCATATTCAGCGACTAGAAAACCATAAATTAGTACTGTACCTAAAATTTCGGCTCTATTTTCTAAATTGACTAGCCTCGGGCTTAAAAGAGCAAACAATGACAGCTATATAAATCGCAGTGCAGAAATTGAGTAAACTATGTAAATTTGATGTACTAATTTTTCTATCAATTAAATAAACAAAATTTTTATATGAAATATTGTAAATGATCCCTAAATTAATAAAACATCGATTTAGTTATGGATTTATTGGTGTTAATGTATGCATATCTTTAGACAAAGAGACGTGATTGTTTTTATATCAATAAATCGCATTTATGCATATGTTAACTAAAAAACAACAACATGTTTCCATGAACCGTTTAGAATTGGTCCTGCAAGTTGATTTAACACCTTGACTCGACTAAATTGCTTGGTGACCTTGAAAAATTTCGATCGGATAAGGTCGCATAATATCATGTAAGATCGGAATAGTCTGTAGGTTAACACATTTGGTCTTGACAATCAAATTGCTTGGAGATCTTGAAAATTTTCAACCACACAACCATTTAACCTTGACCTACTTATTAGCATAAACAACATGTCCTTCATATGCCTGCGGGTGGAATTGCAAAATGCCGACCATAAAATTTCGATTTGACATGTCTCGCTCGCCTTGGATGGGATGTGAACTTGACCTTGACAAATTCTCGCGTGCATACACACACAATCGTTTAACCTTGACCTACACTTCTTTGCATAAACAACATCTGCCTGCGAATTGATTGTAATAAGATACTAATAAATTGTAACCTTGAATAAGTTAATTTGGGCAATACAAGGACCATTTAAACAACACAATCGTTTAACCTTGACCTACACTTATTTGCATAAGCAACATCTGCCCGCGAATTGATTGTAATAAGATACCAATAAATTGTAACCTTGAATAGGTTAATTTGGGCAATACAAGGACCATTTAACCTACCTTTTAGCATAGACCAGAATATGTCTCAACTGTAATACTCCCCTGACCTTGAAAATTAATTTCTCAGGATTGAGCTTAAAATGGTGGGGTACCTGGAAATAACACCTTTGACCTTGAGAATATACTTCTAAGACTTATACAAAAGAAACTGATTGGTTATAGGAATTGATTTCTAGGAATACCCTTCAGACCACCTTGAGGATTGTAATAACTGAATTAATACCTCGACTCAGCTAAGAATTGCCTGATTGAAAGCCATGTGACCTTGCTGCTCCCTGCACCTTGAACAATTCCCAACACGTGGCCTCTACCTGAAAATAGAATCTCCCACACCTCCAAATTTACAGTCTATTTAACACATCTGACCTTGAGAATTCCAAGAATTAGTACCTCGACTTGACCAGGAATTGCTTGGTGACCTTAAAGAATATACTTTACACGGTGTACGAGAGGACTTTGAAAACCATGTACTTGGACGCAGGCAATATGACCTTAAAAAACCATACACTTTGATATAAGTAATGTGTACAATGACTATAACCTTGAAAAACCATATACTTTGATATAGGTAATGTGTACAATGACCATGCACTTGGACGTGAACAATCAAGACCTTGAGGAATATACGTATGAAGTGTGCGAAAATTGATACCAACACGTTTTGGGTGTTGACCTAGTTAACAATCTGAAAATGTAAACTTTCACCATTAACACTCATAATAAAATACTTATCTTTTTTGGGATTTTTTAATGGTGTACTTTAAATTATACAATCTAAACGTTTCGATAACACTTACAGTTATCTTCGTCAGTAGTAATGTTAGTTAAAAATTGTTAAAGATGTAGTAAACAATTTTGTCAAATTTGAAAAATTCAAACATAAACATAAGCCTGCTATTAATATAACAGTTTGAGAAACGTATAAGCCAACTATAAAATTGTAGTAAAGAATAACTAGGTCATTGAAATTAAATATTGTTAAACTGCCTCAAAGATGACAAACCAGAACACTCTCTACGACGAAAGCTAACAATGAAATTTGCCAGCCAAAAACACATTTAACAAAATTTAATCGAGTTATGATGTAAGTGTAAAGTTGTGAAAACTTCAATTTTAAAATGATAGAAGCATTCACAAATCCAAACATTACATCAAAAAAATAACCCAGTTAAATCTAACAAAGAGATATCTTTATCAATAATTGGAAGTGTTATTAACAATGAAAAGCACAATGCAGAACGTTCTTTGTAATTTTTAATTTCAATTTAATTTCAACTACTTATGTTAAATTATAGTGCTGTGGAAATTTAACATATAATTGGTAAAGCATTTGCTTCAAGGTCTAGGAAAAACACAGCAAAAACCTAGACATACCAAAAGTTGAAAACAAATTAAAATCAAGGCGTATCATTATGCTCTTTTTAATTATAAGATGCCAAAACCTATTTAAACGGAGATTTTCTTCTTGTCTATTAAAATTATTCGGGTGTTTATATATTTCAATAGCTTCACGTTGCAAACGAACATAATAATGGTTTGTCTTGACAATATTTTCATATTGTCAAATTGAATGTCATGATTTAAATTATTCAGGGCATGGTCAGCCACAGCAGACCTCTCTGGTTGACCCAATCTACAAAATCTCATATGTTCTTTGCGTCTTGTATCAAAGCTACGTTTTGTGGTCCCGATGTATACTTTTCCACATGAACAAGATAACTTATACACTCCGGAAGATGATAAAGGGTTTGACACATCTTTAGGTGATCTTAAATGTTCTTTAATTTTTCTTGTAGGTTTAAAAATAGTCCTAATGCCATGTTTGATTAGGATTTTTCAATTCTATTTGTAACATTAGCTATAAAAGGAAGAAAAGCAGTACCAACATTAAGAACTGGTTTTTCTTTAAGGTTACGCCTAGAAGGTGTAATAACATTATTAATATCTGTAAGTGAATATCCATTATCTTGTAAGGATTTTCTTAAATATTTATATTCATCATTCAAAAATTCAGGGTCACAAATTCGTTTTGCTCGATCTACTAAAGATTTAATTACACTAATTTTTTGACGTGGATGGTGGTTGGATAATTTATGAAGGTATCTATCAGTGTGTGTCGGCTTTCTGTAAACCTTAAAAGTTAGTGAATTATTATTTTTAGATATTAATATGTCAAGAAATGGTAAACTTCCATTAGTTTCTTTTTCCATGGTAAACTGAATACTAGGATGTATACCATTAAAAAAACCAAAAACTCATGCAGTGCTTCTTCTCCATGTCTCCAAATAACAAATGTGTCATCTACATATCTATACCAAACTGAAGGTTTTTAGGAGTATTTTGTAACGTTAATGTTTCAAATTTTTCCATATAAAATTAGCTATAACAGGACTAAGGGGACTACCCATTGCTACATCTTCAATCTGTTCATAAAATTTATTATTCCACTGAAAATAAGTTGTAGTAAGACAGTGCTGAAAAGAATGGTTATGTCCTTTGGAAAAAGATGATCTATGTATTCAATAGTTTCTTTTAGAGGTACTTTTGTAAAAAGTGAAATAACATCAAAACTAACCATTATATCACCCTCTTCAATTTTGAAATTATGCATTTTTTCAACAAAGTCGGCAGAATTTTTAATGTAATGGGGTGTTTTTCCTATGTGAGGTTGTAATAACAATGTAAGATGTTTTGCAAGGTGATATGTAGGAGAACCAATTGCACTAACAATAGGCCTTAAAGGAATATTAGGTTTATGAATTTTTGGTAAACCATATAGTTTTGGTGAAATAGCTTCAGAGTTAGATAGTTTCTTCTTTATTTCTTCAGGAATAGATGATAATTTAATCAGCTCTTTAGTTTTTAAAAGAAACTTTTTGTTGGATCTTTCGGTATTTCATGATAAGTTTCTGGTCCCAACAATTGTTCTATCTTAGTGTTATAATCGTTCATATTTAATATAACAGTTGCATTACCTTTATCTGATTTTAATATTATAATATTTTCATTGCGTTTAAGATCAAGTAAAGCATGTCGTTGACGAAAGGATAAGTTGCTCTTTGGAGGTTTTGTTTTACGTAATATGTTAACGGTGTTATATCTAACTTCATTAGCAGCATCAAAAGGTAATAATCTAATGGAGTTTTCGATGTTGGAAATTATATCTTCAAAAGGTATTGCTCTTGGTGTTATCGCAAAATTTCCTCCTTTAGAAAGCGCTTCAATAGCATAATGTGAAACAACATTATCAGAAAGGTTTATAACTGTTTTCTACAATCAATAGATGGTCTATTATTTTGTTGTTTGTATAATTTATTAAATTTTTCTTTTGACGTTGACATGAGATGTCAAAATTTATTTCCATAGATTTAAACGTTATAGAATCAACTTTATCCCAATCTTCTTTATTCAAAATAGATGAAATTTCTAAATGTAAATATAAAAGATTTTTATCGGTGTTATCCAGTAACTTCCTAGTAATATGTATTTGATTACGTAGAAGAGCATTTTCAGTTCTTCTGTAAATATTATTCGCTTGCTTGTTATTAAAATTTCTTTTAATATAGATAAACTTTGGGATAATCTTTTGGTCTCGGCATCGTAATAAAAAGTGAGTGACGATAATAATTGTGCTTTACGTTTCCTTAATTTTCAAATTGTCTGATAAAACGATAAGTTTCCTCCCATAAAGGACTGAAATATGAAAATGTAAACTTTCACCATTAACACTCATAATAAAATACTTATCTTTTTGGGATTTTTAATGGTGTACTTTAAATTATACAATCTAAACGTTTCGATAACACTTACAGTTATCTTCGTCATTAGTAATGTTAGTTAAAATTGTTAAAGATGTAGTAAACAATTTTGTCAAATTTGAAAAATTCAAACATAAACATAAGCCTGCTATTAATATAACAGTTTGAGAAACGTATAAGCCAACTATAAAATTGTAGTAAAGAATAACTAGGTCATTGAAATTAAATATTGTTAAACTGCCTCAAAGATGACAAACCAGAACACTCTCTACGACGAAAGCTAACAATGAAATTTGCCAGCCAAAAAATTTTTAAATTTCTAGGAATTATGACCCCGACTCGGCCAGAATAAAATTTTCAATCGGAGAAGGTTCGATAAGATCGGGACACTCCTGCAGGTTAACACATGACTTTGACACAGTCAATAATTGATTGATTGAAAGCCACGTGGCGTCATTGATTAGGAATGCTGCTAAATCTGACTTCCCGCATGTGACCTCAACCAGTTTGCTGACCTAACCCTGAAAAGTAGAATACTCACTTTGAAAAGTCTATTTGAATACCCCATTCAGCTGATTTCTATGAATTATGAGCCGACCAGAATTGCTTGAACATCGCCTTTGTCCTTGAAAATTGGTTTCTCAGTGATGTGACCTTGCAAGGAAAGTGTACGTGACCTAATGCACTTTCGGGTTTTCCTTAATAAATGAATAAGTAGATCACCATATATGACCTTGAAAATATATACAGGCAATGCGTGTACGCAATGGCCTTGAAACTGGAAAAGTGGGTTGATTTCTAAGACTTATGACCTTCAAAATTGATACCAATACATTTTAACCATTGACAATCTATTTGATAGCCCTATAGGTGATATCTAGGAATTATGACCCTGACTCAGCCAAGAATTACTTGAACAATGGATCGCCTTTGTCCTTTCCACAGAGGTGTGACCTTGAAATAGTGGAGGTAACGGTTGCCTGTGTGGGCAACAGATCCCTGTTCTGGAAAACGGCTCCCCTATTTTGGGAACTGGATCCGGTTCTTAGGAAAACTACCTCATCCTGGTAGTTCAGGGCAGTGGTATTATGAATCCACATACTGTAAGCATAATCTTTTTATTACAATTCTGCCAATACAAGAACTTTGATTCACATTTTAGGATAGACAACGACAACCTGTATGATACCCCCACCTTTGAGTATCCAGGTCTTGACTCAGCCAAGAGTCAGAACAATGGAACGCCTTTGTTCTTTTCTCAGTGGTGTGACCTTGAAATGGGGGGGATGACTACCTGTGTTGCAAAACAGCTATCTGTTTTGGGAAACGGCTGCCCTGTTCTGAGAAACGGCTACCTGTATTTGGGAAACGGCTACGTGTCTGGGAAACGGCTACCTGTATTTGGGGAACAGAACCACTTGAAGTCAGTGCACTTTGCTGTGGGGCGTGACCTGACAAATAAACTTCAAGAATTGCTGAATGACCTTGAAACATGCGTAGCATAGACAACAACCTGTATGATACCCCTTGAGTATCGCAATAACACCTCAGGGCTTGAGACAGAGGTCAATGAACTTCCTAGAATTGATGGGGGCGTGACCTTGAGAATTCCCTGTCAAATTAACACTCAGCCAGAGAATTCATTGATTGGTGACCTTGACCATTTCCTGGCCTTGAAGACTGATGTATGGAACGTGATCTTGCAAACCTTGTACTTTTGAGGTAGGCAATGTGATGACCTTGAGGAATATACGGAGGTAATGTGTGCGGTGACCTTGAAAAACCATTGACCTGGATGTAGAGAATATGCAGGGGACCATATGACCTTGACCAGTCTAGTAACTTTTATAGTGCCTTTTTCAGATATGGTTACTCAATGACTTTGATGCAGGCAATGTTTATGATGACCTTGACCCTGAAAAACCATGTACTTGGGCGCTTCGACCTTGAAACGGGGAACGTGTACGTGCAAGTATGACCTTCAAGAATATGAAATTTGAGCGACTTTGACCTTATGACTGATGTTTGAAATGTGTATGTTACCTTGACCTTTAAAACTAATCTGGTGACCTACCTAGTGACTTTTTTTCAAATCTGGTTACTTCAATCACCTTGAGGAATACAATTTGATGTAGGCAATGTATATGATGACCTTGAGCTTGAAAAACCATGCACTAGGACGTAGGCAACCTGTACGGCAAGGTGTATTATTATTATTATTATTATTATTATCAAAAGTGGCTTACAAGTGGGGTAGTACATATACATATATCTTATTTGTCAACCCTTGAAGGAATCTGAGTATCTGTGTGTACGCTTCTAAGAAACAATGTCTAGCCATTAGAATAGGTTGAAACGATGATAATTTGCAGACACACGGCCAGAGTAGAAACAAAAGTCAACGAAGAAAGGATGGAGTAAGTAACTAGAAAGCATAATTAAGGAAGAAGAAGCCAAAAACGGTAAATTTGAAGCTACATTGTAGACAGAGAATAAAGAATACTGAGCGATACATGGAAGAATTTCTTAGCCGTAAGGAACTAACGAAAGAAACAAAGTTTCCCACTAACAAAAAGTCTATATACTTGTGCTACTTTACGAAGAGAAACGTAATAGAAAAAGTTACAAGTGATAGAAGTAAGATCTTTGTGATAAGTGCTAGAAGTAAGAACAGATATAATAAAAGAACTCGGTGTGGGTGCACAAATGAAAGTATACGAAATTTCGGCACCTGCAGTAATATATTATAAAAAACGGGTAAAAAAAATGGGAGCCTCGGCCAATGAAAAAAAATGGCCGAAAAAGGCCCCATAGGACGAGTAATAATAATAATGAAGAGCTGAAGGAAAAAGCGATACCGTAGGGTAGAGTATGGTCGGATTCAGCATGTAGGTATCTATAAGGTAACACTTATAAGACAGGGATCTTATCTTGCTATTGTTTCAGCTTATACTATCGGAACCCTAACCACAAATGCGTAATAAAATATACCACACATTTCTAAAATCGCGCATTTCAAAATAATTTATATAAACTCTGTACGAAAGTACCAGGATCTCTCAATAAATTATTATAAAATCCATGCGATGACGCTCGTAGCGTCAAAAAGTAGTTCGTTTCTAATAAGCATCATCACTCTCTAGCCAGCTTTCAAATTCTCAGTTACATCCATCACATGGTTTAAGTTATTTGTTGATGGAAGTAACGATCTTGTGTTTATTTAGAAAAATTGATATAGGTTTGAGTGATCGACAAATCAAAGCACGTGGAATAGTTGAGGTCGCATGTATGTGACAGGATACAGTATTTTCAATTTTGTACAAAAGATTGGATGTGAAAACGTCTCGGTAGAGATAATTACTCTCCGTGGAGGATAAACGTGTGATCGACTCTGAGGCTTGGTGCTAATCCATTGCTATCCATACAGTTTTGTACCTCGATGCATAACGGTCGATAAAACGTGGATACTACACTCCAAATATACCACTTCAGAGAAAAAAAATTGTAGTCAAATGAGCAGGTTTTTGATCGAAAACGGACACCAAAGAAGGTAGAGATAGTGAAATAGGCCGGTACGCTGCGCCCACGTTGATATATTTACACACACATGCACACACACACGCACGCACGCACGCACGCACGCACGCACGCACACACACACACACGCGACGCCGCCGACGCCAAACATCAGTTCTGTTATCTCGGTTAATACCTCTCGGCTTGATAACCACACCATTCTTTATCTCTTTTGTTTTTTCGAAATATGAACTCTATTAGTTTGAAAAACATAAAAATTCGATTTCGAAGTCAAAATTTCCGACTTTTTCAACTTTTTGAGGTAAAAATTATAGTAAATCGATACATAATTCGAAAATATTTCCGATGGTTTAAGTTTGCTTAAAAATCGGGGTGGAACCTTGGAAATTAGAAAAAAAGATGTTCTAAGCGTTATTTCGAAAAGAAAAAATACGCTGTGGTAGAACTCTCGCCGTAAAGAAAAATAAAACGAAATCACGTTAAAATTCCAACGGGAAGTGGTTAAAAAAAATTGCCACATTTGGAATTTTTCAATTTCGTGTTTTGCCTTATAATTCAAAAATTATAAATAATACAAAAGTGGAAAAAGCGGCAGTCGATGCGTCCCGTTAGGACACGCCGTTCAGTTATGCAATGGCAACGCTGCCTTTACAGGTACAAAAGTTATGGCCATTTATGTGAATTTTGAAAAATCGAAACGTCGTGATAACTCGAAGCTGATACCCGTTAGAGAGAATCAGAGCCGATTTTGTTCAATTTCGCACAAAAATTCATCGATTTGGATACCTCGCACAAATATTTGGAAAAAATCGTGTTTTGTTCTGAAGGCCTCCTTTCCTCTTTGATTTTTATTTTAAATTTTGAAAGGCCATTACGTCGCAACTAACGATCTGATTTTGACGAAATTTTATTCCCCCGATCGTTTCGACTAAAGGAATCGAAAGAGACTGGGGAAGCCCCCTCCCCCGTTCCTTCAATTTTTATTGACACGTGAATTTTTCCCATTTAAAAAGCATTGAAAAAGTTCGTAACTCGCTCAAATCCAATTTTAGAGCTTACTCGTAATTCGATTCGAATTCGATAGTGAACGTATTTCCCTTATGTAAAAACCCAAACTGTAAAACGGTACTTCTTGAACTATCACGTTTCCAAAGCACACGTACAAGTCGAACACTTTGACCCATCGCAAACTTTCGCCGTCCACGTTCGATGTGCACTCGAAATTGCGAGGTGAACGCAAGAAACACGAACCCTCTAACTTTTCATTCGGCCGAGCCAGTTGAAATTGACGAAAAACTCCCTTCACGCCCCCCCCACCTTCCCCGAAACTAAGTGTCAGCCGGCCATGGCGTTATCGGGGTAATATAGTTCTCGACCGTCACCGTCGATGCTTAGGATTTAAAATAATTCCTGGGACCCCATTATCGAGAAAATCTACGAGAAGTCTTCGACCACACTTCGAAAACTCCCGCCACCACCTCCATCGTGGTGGTGTAAGGTATTTTCTACTATACGTCACGATGCCTTGAACCTCCTTCTCAATTTGCCGTAGGTTCTGAAACGAACTCGTGAACTCGACTGATCCGTAGAGCATCCACGAATTTTGATTCAGATCTCGCAAAATCTCGACTGAACACTCCACAAAGACTGGAGCGAATCTGGTGTTCCCGTCGAAATGGTCACTTTCCGGTACGATTTCTTATCTACGTTTGAAAGGCAACGAGTCGCAAAACATTCTGATAAAATTATTCCCGATCGTTGAGAATGAGAATTTAAGCCTCCCACTTGCCTTCAAATTGTCTCATTATCTGAACTAACGATTGAATTTTATTTAAAGCATGAAAAGTCGTAGACGCTCGTATTTTAAAGAACAATCTGATTGTTACATAGTACGTTTTCTTTATTAAACGCTTGTAATGGTAAAGCGAATATCACGTCAAAGCACACGTTAAATCGAAACTATGACTCGAAAACGCAATGCGTCCCGTTCGATGTATCGATAATTTCTATAGAAGAGCGACTTTGAAATTTTATTGCGTTAACAGTATATTTATGTCTATGAATCTCTATCTGACATGAAGTTTTAAACGTCAAGTGTCTGACAAAGATGGTTTTATATGTTTCACAATAGTTGCTTGTTTAATCATTATGTACGTATAAAAGAGATTGCATAGTTATCCTAAAAATTCGAAAATCTAAACTCATTATTGTATATTTTTATATAACGATTTAAGTCTAGCATCTATAGGTTTATTCGACCTCTGTCTGTCATGAATTTTACAGTCTGCTTGACATAGATTATTGTTTTTACGTTTACAATGCTTGTTCCGTATTTTCGTATTGATCTTCGTTATAAAAGAGGATTGCATAATTATTCTTAAAAAATGTTATTAAATTATTTCATTTCTTAAATTAATTTCTCATATTAATGTGACGTGTTGTTGAAAGTCGTGTTATTCCACAGAAATTTTTTTAAACGTTTATGCTGACATACGAAATGGTAACATGAAATAATTATGTTGGAACTAGGCTTAATATAATTTTATGACGTGCTATTCGAAATTTTTTCTGACTGGATTAACATACCATTTATGTCATATGAATGTAAACTTTCTGACATCGATTTTAAACTCATTACAAAATACTTATCTTTTTTTATTTTTAATTTTTCAAATTTGACAAAATTGTTTACATCTTTAACAATTTTTAACAGATATTGCCACTGACGAAGATAACCGTAAGTGATCGAAACGTTTAGATGGTATAATTTAAAATACACCATTTAAAAAAACCCAAAAAAGATTAGGTATTTTTTTACCATATATCATGTTCAAGTTATGCATCTTGAAAACTATTCCCACCCTCTGATTTTCATTTGTGCCCCAAGATTGACGTCAATAAAAAGGCTGACGTTTAACCCGCTAAATTTGAGTTCCACCAACCACACATTTTTTCTAGGAATTGCATCAAGCGCATGAAATGACAAATTCTACACCATCAAGATGGCCAATATGTTCATAGTATCTCTTATCTGTCTGGTGAGCAATGCACAAAATACAATGACTTTAAAGCAAAACCTTTTCCGTTTATGTTAAACGTTTGATTCGTAACAATTTTAAGGTCGATTCACTATTTTAAAAATTTAAAGGCATCCATCAATTATTTAGCAAAGCTCATAGGTTCGCCACTTTAATTTACATAGAAAATTATCTAATCTCGTCGTTTTAGATTACAAAACTCACTCAATGTCTTTGGAAAGGATAATTACCCATTGTATTTTATTATATGGGTGATTAAATTTTATACAAAATGTAGTAAATTGTACGTATTTGACCTATAAAATATAATGGAATTTAAAATTTATGAACGGACTCTCATGTGATAAAACTAGTTTACGTTCAATAGTAAAAGTATTTAACCATTTTATTTTACAATGCTTTGGATTTTGACTGGGGTTTATCGACATAAATAAATAAAGCAATTAAGTTAAAATATAACAATATTAGAAAATTGCGTTTTATTACCGATTACAGACTTATTACATGGTTTGAGAAACAGGTAATAATAGGAAAACAAGACTATAGTAAAAACAAATAAGAAAGTACTCCATTTAATCATGTAGCAATTCAACGTATTATGTACATGCATTAAAGAATTAGCTATAAATTATATTTGTAGACAAATTAATAATAATTCTAACGTAAATAGAAGATATATATTGCATAATTCGACACTAGACATTATGAAACGAGGGAAATGTACTTAAGTAGTATACATATAATGTCATAAAATAAACTCTTTAATGTATTAAAAAAAATGTAATAAAAGCATTTTACATTGAACCTCTAATCCTCCGAAATCTCAAATTAATGCGTATTTATTATCTGCATGAGACGGGATTAAACCCAGGAAGAAAGGTTTTTTGGGTGCGCTCTAGGACCTTAGGACGCGGCCAACACCAACGGAAGATATAATTTCGAATACTGAAAATTCTATTAAATCGTTACCTTTTGATGCTGCGAATGAAGTTATATTTATAACTGTTAACATATTACGTAAAGCAACATCTTCTAAATACGAACGACTATAATATTAAAATAGAACAACTGTTGGAACCACAGACTTATCGTTAACTACCAACAGAACCTAGAAAGAAGTTTCTTTTAAAAACTAAAGCACTTATTAAAATATCATTTATTCCTGAACAAATAAAAAAGAAACTAACTCTGAAGCTCTTTCACCAAAACTATATGGTTTACCAAAAATCCATAAATCTCATGTTCCTTTAAGGTCTATTGTTAGTGCAATTGGTTCTCCTACTAAGCATCTTACATTTCTATTACAACCTCGTATAGGTAAAACACCTCATTATATTAAAAACTCTACCGACGTTGTTGAAAACATAATTTATTTGAAAATTGAATAGGGTGATATAATGGTCATTTTTGATGTTGTTTAACTTTTTACGAAAGCCCCTAAAGAAACTATTGAATATATTGATCATATTTTTCCAAAGGATATAAATCATTCTTTTCCAGCACTGTCTTATTGACTATTTTCAGTGGATTAATAAATTCTACTAACAGCTTGATGGTGTAGCAATTGATAGTCTTCTTAGTCTTAGTTATAGATAATTTTTTCATGGAAAAATTTAAAACATTAGCGTTACAGTATGCACCTAAAAACATTTAGTTTGGTGTATAGTTTACCATGGCAAAAGAAACGAATAGAAGTTTACCACCACCATCATTATTTTTTAAGGTTAACAAAAAGCCGACACACACTTATAGATGGCATCATTATCAAACCACCATCCACGTCAAAAAATTGGTGTAATTAAATCTTTAGTGTATCGATCTAAACGAATTTGTAATCCTGAACTTTTGAACGATTAATATATATATATATATATATATATATATATATATATTTTTTAAAGGATAATGCTGGGATTTCCTAGTTCCAGTAGGCAACAGGTAAAAGACCATAATGTGATAATATTTATTACTATTTTTATATATTTCGGTTAAAAATTTTAACCTTCATCAGAAAAACGTCTACAATAGGAAATGCAGCATTATCCTTTTAAAATATAACTATACCTAGTTATTAAAATTCACTATATATATATATATATATATATATATATAATATATATATATATATATATATATATATGGATGGTCTCGTGACCATAGGTAAATTGTATGATCCATGCGTGTTGGCCCAAATATTGTCTAATCAATATATTTATACATCAATTTAATTGAAACCATGGTACAGTGAACGACCAAGAGCTAAATTTTTCCCATATTGGTGTTAGCCCATATTTGGAATCAATGTATATTTTCACACCAATTTGTTTTCGATTCTTTCGATGGCCAAAAGTCAAATTATTTGTTGCATAAGTGTTGGTAATCATTTGGGATACATGTTGCCCAAAATCAATGTTAATTCACCAAGTTTGTCATAGCCGTGCAAAAATTACATCCTGTGACCTACATGTTCTAGTCATAATTTGTACTAATGTTGTACAAAATCTGGATTTACTCTAATTTCGTTGTAGTCAGCAAAATAGATTGCCTCGATGATCATGAGATTAATTCTGTAACACATGTGTGTTGATGAGGATTTGGGCCGAATGTTGTCTTACATATGTATTTATACATCAATTTCGTTAATGTTGTGGTTCACGACAAGAGAAGGTACTGTGACACGGCTTACGGATTTTTAGTATAACACTTATCACACGCATGGAAAGAAATCCCATGGGTACAGCTGTAACCGTACGCCTTACAGAATTAGTTTTTATTCAAAATAATTACAAACATTGCTAATTCATTTATTAAAGAAATGATACTAAACTGGTTTCTTACGATTAGATTGTTTCATATCGATACCATTACGTGAGCACTACAATATTAGTTCATCATGTAATTATGGCATACAGCGCGAAGAAATTTCATCATATTTGTATTATTTTAGTTAGAGACTAAATTCTTTAATCACATGTCTGCTTCTATACATTTACGTTCTTTTGGGAAAGGGTTGTGGCCAGCGAGAAATTGTTCCAGAAAGAACAAGCTTCCGCTTTAAATCTTCTTTAAATTATTGATAAGCATCTAAATGAGAACTCCGTTTGTAGTCTTCTATGCGCGGCTTCGGCGTAGTTGTTGGATCTACCAGTGCCAGTTAGCACATGATCGCGAACAAACCACATCCAAGAAGGAAAAATTGCAATGTTTGGCAATGGCCCACTACCCACAAGTAAGAGCTCTTGCATCACGCCGTTTTGTAGATACCTTTGAAATTTCTCAGGAATTACTAAATCTTCGACGTGCAGGTCCTCCTCTTAGTCGAATTTTTTTTCAGTGTTCGGTCATTAAGCAAAACACAATGCACGGATTGAGAAAGGTTTTCGTCACTAAGACACCTGTTTATAATTGGGAATGTTTGGTCTATTGATGTTCAGCACAATTTTTTATACTGTTAATGACTTTGGAAGCTTCTACTTTAGCGGTGCTGTCACGAGAGTGATGATCTATTTCCGTAACTATCATACGATGTGCAGTATGAATTCCCGCCTTACATCCATGGTTCTTTTGTTTACATCTCTAAAAGCTGTTTGTAGCGACGAACCAAGTTTATCGACAATAAAAACAGTACCCTTCACTAACAAATTTTAATTTACCCTTTTGAGAAAACATTTTATACTAATAAGTTATCAAGCACAAAGTGGTAAATTTGTAAAGTCGTGAAATATTCCTGATATACGCTGCGAAAGTAAAAATACAGCTAATGAGTTGCAACATCACAAACTTGCCATTAGTTGAAAAGTTAAGCAAATTGTGTTACATACTTACGCACGCGCGCACGCAAGCGCGCACGCACGCTCGCACGCACGCACGCACCCCCCCACCTACCCACCCACACACACAAACACGCACTCACGCGCACAAGCGCACACAAGCACACGTGCACACGCGCGTACGCGCGCACGCACGCACGCACCCATACACACACACACTCACTCACACACCTTACAACACTCAACACCACACCTTCTACACCTCACTACATAACTACACACTACACACTCACAATCGTCACACTACACTACTCACGCTCGAAGTCACACAACCATCACACAACATCCACACACAATCACACACTACACTGCACACACTTCACAACTTACACTCACCTCAACACCCACACTAACACTCCACGTCACATCACCACGCACACATCGATCACACTCACACACACACACTCACACCACACACTCACACACTCACACCCACACACACACTCACACACAAGCACTCACACCACACCTCACACACTCTGACCACTTACAACTCTAATCACCAGCACCACATCCACACATCACACATCGCTCACAATCGCGCACAACCACACACTCACACACTGCACGACGACACCGTTTACCACACACACTCACACCCTTCACTACAACTACACATTCACACATCCACACTACATCACACTCACACATTCACACACTCACACTGACACACCTCACTACCTCACACATAACACTCACACTCACACATTCACACACCCACTACACTCACACTACCTCTACACTCACATCTACACCTCACACATTTTTCACATCACTACACACACACACCACACACCTCACACACCACGACACCACACTACACACACACTCTACACTACACTTTTCAACACACACATCTACACTCAGCAACTCACACGTCCACGACACGTGCACACACAATCTCACACTCACACATACACACACACTCACTACATCCACACTCATACTACACTCACACAACTCTACCTACACCACACTCTACACACTCACACACATCCACCACACCCTCACACACTCACACACTCACACACTCAACACTCACACACACTCACACCACTCACTCACCACTACACTCACACACCACACACACTCCACACTCACCACCACCACACACTCACACTCACACACTCTCACACTCACACTCACACCACACACTCACACCTCACACACCTCATCACACTACACACATCTCACTCACACTCACCTCACCACACTCACACCCACTCACTACTCACACACTCACACATCACACACTCACACTCACACACTCACACATCACACTCACACCCCTCACACCTCACACTACACACACTCACACCTCCACACCTCACACTCACACACTCACACACACTCACACACTCACACACTCACTACTCACCTACACCACACCTCACACACACCACTCACACCACACTACACCACACTACCACCACACACCTCACACACTCACACACTCACACACTCACACTCACACAACACCACACCCACACTACTACCACACACTCACACACCACACTACACCTCCACACTACACACTACACTCACACACTCCACACACTCACACACTCACACTCACACACTCACACACTCACACACACTCCACACTCACACTCACACACTCACACACTCACACACCACTCACACCCACACTACCACTCACACACTCACACACTCACACACTCACACCTCACACACACCCACACACCACACACTCACACACTCTCACACTACACCACACACTCACACACTCACCACACTCACACACACCCACCTCACACACCACATCACACTCACTCACACTCACACCTCACACACTCACACCTCACACACTCACACACACCACACACTCACACACTCACACACACTCACACACCTCACACTCACACTCACACACCACACTCACACACTCACACACTCACCCACACACTCACACCTCACACACCTCACACACTCACACCCACTCACACTCACACACTCACACACCACACACTCACACTCACACTCCACTCACACTCACACCCACACTCACACTCACACACCACACACACTCACCCACACACACTCACACACACACACCTCACACTCACTCACACACTCACTCACACACTCACCACACTCACACACTCACACTCCTCACACACTCACCTCACACCCACCACACTCACACACCACACACTCACACACTCCACACACTCACACACTCACACTCCACACACTCACACACTCACACACTCACCTCCACCTCCACACTCCACACTCACCACCACTACCCACACTCACACTCACACCACTCCACTCCACACCTCACACCCACACCCTCACACCACACTCATCACACTCACACACTCACACACACACACACTCACACTCACACCCACACACTCCACACTCACACACACACACCCACACCCACCACACACTCACACCTCACCTCACACTCACACACTCACCACCCCACACTCCACCACACACTCACACTCACACACCACACCCCACACACTCACACTCACACACACTCCACACTCACCCACACACTCACACTCCACACCACACACTCACACTCACACACACACTCACACTCACACACTCACACACTCCACACTCACACACTCCACCACCACACTCACACACATCACACCTCACACACCACACACTCCACACTCCACACACTCACACCATCACCACACACACACTCACACACTCACACACTCACACACTCACACTCCACCACACCCACACACTCACACCTCACCTCACACTCACACACTCACACTCACACTCACACTCACTCACACACTCACACACTCCACTCACACACACACACACTCCACACACTCACAACACCACACACTCACACACTCCACACACCTCACACACTCACACCCACACTCACACACTCCACCTCACCTCACACCACTCACTCACACCACACACACCTCCACACTCACTCACACCTCACACACTCACACTCACACACTCACACTCACTCCCACACACTCACACTCACATCACACCACACTCACACACTCACACTCACACTCCACACACTCACACACTCACACTCCACACTCACACTCACACCACACTCCACACCCACTCACACACTCACACCCCACTCACACCACTCACTCACACACATCCCACCTCACACACACACTCACACTCACACACCACACACTCACACTCCACTCACCTCACACACTCCACACCACCACACACCACACACTCCACACCACACTCACACACTCCACACACTCACACACACCTCCACACACTCACACCACACACACACCACCACACCATCACTCACACTCACACACTCACACACCTCCACCCACCTACACACACTCACACACACACACCACACACTCATCACACCACACTCACAACTCACACCTCACACACACTCACACCCACACCTCACACACTCACACACTCACACACTCACACCACACACTCACCTCACTCCACACCACACACTCCACACTCACACCACACACACTCACACCACACACCCACTCACACTCACACTCCACCTACACACTCACACACCTCACACTCACACACTCACACCACACACTCACACCCACACACACTCCACAACCACACCTCCTCACACACTCACACCACATCACACACACACTCACACACTCACACTCACACTACACACTCACACACTCACACTCACACACTCACACACTCACACTCACACTCACACACTCACACCTCACACACACACCACTCCACACTCACCTCACACTCACACACTCCACACTCACACCACTCACACACTCACACCTCACACCACACACTCACACCCCTCACACTCACCTCACACCTCACCACACACTCACCCTCCACCACTACACTCACACACTCACACACTCACACACCACTCACACTCACACCACTCCACACACCTCACACACTCACACTCCACCTCACACCTCACACTCACTCACACCTCACACCTCACACACTCCCACCCACTCACCTCCACCTCACACACACACACTCACACCTCACTCACACACTCACACACACACTCACCCACACTCACACATCACCACTCACACTCACACACACACACTCACACCACTCACACCTCACACACTCACACACTCACACCTCACCTCCACACACTCACACTCACACTCACACTCACACACTCACACACTCACACCTCACACACACTCCCACACACCTCCACACTCACACTCACACACTCACACACTCACACCTCACCACTCCACACCTCACACACTCACACCCACCTCCACACCACACTCACACTCCTCACACTCCACTCACACTCACACTCACACCTCACACACTCACACCACACTCACCTCACACTCACACCCACCCACACTCACTCACCACTCACACACACTCACACACTCACACTCACACCACTCCACCCACCACACCTCCACACTCACACACATCACACCTCCCACACCTCACTCACCACACTCACACTCACACCCCCCCTCACCTCCACCTCACACTCACACTCACACACTCCACCTCACACACTCACACTCACACCTCCCCCACACACTCACCACACCTCCACACTCTCACACACACACCTCACACCCTCACACTCACACACCACACACACTACACTCACCCACACACACATCACACACTCACACCTCCACACTCACACCCACACCACACACACACTCACACCACACTCACACCACACTCACACTCACACACTCCACTCACACTCACACACTCACTCACCTCACACCACACCTCACACACTCACACACACACACTCACACATATGTATATATATATATATATATATATATATATATATATATATATATATATATATATATATTAGTGTGTGTGTGTGTGTGTGTGTGTGTGTGTGTGTGTGTGTGTGTGTGTGTGTGTGTGTGTGTGTGTGTGTGTGTGTGTGTGAGCTGAGGTGCTGAGGTGAGTGCGTGCGTGCGTGGTGCGTGTGGTGCGTGGATGCGTGTGGTGTGTGGTGTGTAGTGTGTAGTGTGAGTGTGATGTGTGAGTGTGGTGTGAGTGTGTGGTGTGTGTAGTGGTGTAGTGTGTAAGTGTGTGAGTGTGTGAGTGTGTGTGTGTGTGATGTGTGTGTGTGTGTGAGGTGTGTGTGTGTGTGTGTGGTGTGTGTGTGAGTGAGTGTGTGTGTGTGTGTGTGTGTGTGTGTGTGTGTGTGTGTGTGTGTGTGTGTTGTGTGTTTGTGTACTGTGTGTGCGTGCCGTGTGTCGTTCGTGCGCGTGTGTAAATGTGCTAGTACCCACGATAACTCCAGAACGAGAAGACATTACTTTAGAGAGAGGTTACATAATTAATCTAAGACTTTTTTATTAAGGTTATATCATATCCTCTTGTTTTCAGTTTCTAGGTTGTAAGGCCGTTTGTTGTTCACACCAGATATGTTCGATTATCAAATTATTGTTTCAATACAAACTAGCAGTATGACCACAGCGTTAAACTTTACGACAATCAAATCGTTCGTGTTTATCAAATCACACACGCAAATTGTATTGAACTTGTAGTTATAATTTACACAAAAATGTAAATTGTAATAATTTAATATTATTCAAGTTGCTTTGGTATGTGTGAATCCTTGCGATATTGCAGGCTCACATTCCATTAATATAAGTAATTTGATTGTAACCTCATTATATTTAGAATTTACATCAGTTCTACATACATAAAGACAAAATTTACATCGATTGGGGCTTGAACCTTGATGGCGCAGTTGGTTAGCGCGGTACTATTAAATAATACTATTAAATATTTTGATGAATTTGAAATACTTATTAGGGATTATGTTTACTTCATCAACTTGCAGATAAAGATTTCGTACCTTCTAGCTTTGCGACAGGTACAGGAAATACGTACTAGGTATATTAAAGTTTTGTTAAATATAACGTGCGCGTTTAATAAGAAATGTCACAGCAGGCGACAGTTTAAAATGAGAGGAAATGTGGAAAACCACGAAAATGTAAAGTGTGATTGGTGCCACGAAATAATTATGTCATCCAGAACATAAGCACTAAGACAATATTACATTCTATTAATTTTTTTGTATGTTCAGTACGTAACTAAATTGTTATTCATATGTGCTTGATCACACGTTCCTCTACCCAAACAACAAAATAGCTATAAAGAGCTAAAAAGATAAGATAAAGGGATCAATTTCACTTAATCCTAATTAGTTTTTAGATTTTTTGGGTATAAAAATTCAGAAAAAAAGGTAGTTTCTATTACTTAACTGAAACACTAGGTAGAATGAAGATACAATTGTTTTGTGTAGCAATTTGCTTACTATTGTTAGCATCAACTTCCGGTGAGTATTGATTACGGTTAAAAAAGGTTTGCTTATCTTTGATGGTTTTAGATGCGTTTTGGGAGGTAATATGTTACATCTTTTTATGTTAACCATACCGTATTTCTTTTTAGGATTTACTTAAGGGATGGGGTATAAATATTGGAACATCAACCGGAGTAGGTGGAGTTGGAACTGGAGGTAATCTTACCGTGGGTACAAATGAGCAGAATCCAGAACCTGTTGATTTTTCTGAAGGTACTGGCATTGGAGCTGGTACCTCAATAGGTCTTGGACCTTTAGGTAACATTGGCTTAAATCTAGGTCTCGGTAGTGGTAGAAGGGCTCGATAAAAACGAAAGAGCTTTCATTGCATAATGAATTCAACAAGAAATATACGTAAAATGCGAGAAATAATGTAAAAATAAAACATGTTGGCATTTAAATGATTATTTTATTTTCCGTTTAAACTGATACTGCTATTTTGTTTCTAATCACACTACTTTTCTACTAGATTTGGTGGATGGGTCGATTGTAAAATCTGACTCGTATAAAAATATTCGCGATATCACAGGTGCGTCGTAATAACAAATCTTTTGTGTGCTTAATGGATACAAGGGAATATACGCTTACATAACCAAATACATAAATATTACACTACTATAAAGATTGACAGCTGTTACATGTAACTTCAAAAATTGCACAAAATTAGTAGGACTGTCCAATAAGTTTTTACAAAGAGTTTTGGGTAGATTTTTCAACAATCTCTAATCGTTGTCCGCCGAATCGATGTAGATGAATGCGTATGTATCCCACAAAAAACGTGGCCACATCGTACCGGCCTATTTCACTGTCTTTGCCTTCTTTGTTGTCGGTTTTCCCTCAAAAATCTGCTCTTTCGACCACAACCTTGTTCTCTAGGGTGGTATATCTGGAATTTAGTATCGAGCGTTATGCATCGACGTAAAAAAACTATATGGATAGCAATGGAAAAGCGTCAAGCCTCAAAGTCGACCACACGTTTGTTCTCCATGGAGAATAATTATCTCTGCCGAGACTTTTTCACATCCAATCCCTTGTGCAAAAGTGAAAACACTCTATCCTGCCACATACATGTAACCTCAACTATTTCACGTTGATCACTCAACCGTATATCAATTTTTCTAAATAAACACAAGTTTGTTGCTTCCGCCAACGAATAGCAAACCATAGTATGGATATAACTGAGAATCTGAAATCTGGCTAGAGAGTGATGATGCTTATTAGAAACAAACTACTTTTTGATGCTACGAGCGTCATCTCTTGGATTTTATAAGAATTTATTGAGCGATTCTGGTACTTTTGTACAGAGTTGGTATAATTTAGTTTGAAATACGCGATTTTAGAAATGTGAAGTATTTTTGATTGGGTATTTATGCTTAGTGTTCCGATAGTATAAGCTGAATCAATAGCAAGATAAGAACGCTGTTTTATAAGTGTTACCATACTCTACGCTACCGTGTCGCTTTTTCCTTCAGCCCTTTATTAACCATATTACTACACGTCCTATGGGGTCTTTTTCCGTCACTCTTTTTCATTGGCCGGGGCTTCCATATTCTTTTTACATGTATTTTGTAATCTATTTACTGCAGGTGCCCAAATTCCGGATAATGTCCTTTGTGCGCCCACACCGAGTTCTTTTGTTTTATCTGTTCTTACTTGTAGCACTTATCACAAAGACCTTACTTCTACAATTTGTAACTTTTTCTATTACCTTTCTCTTCGTAAAATAGCACAAGTATATAGACTTTTTGTATATAGGCAACTTTGTTTCCTTCGTTAGTTCCTTATGGATAGGAAGTTCTTCTATGTATCGCACAGTATTCTTTATTCGCTGTCTACAATACAGATTCAAATTTGCTTTTTTTGTTTCCTTCTTCGTTAGTTATACTTTCTGGTCACTTACTCCATCCTTTCCTCGT
Source organism: Vesta saturnalis (assembly GCA_036346205.1). Lineage (NCBI taxonomy): Eukaryota > Metazoa > Arthropoda > Insecta > Coleoptera > Lampyridae > Vesta > Vesta saturnalis. The sequence continues at coordinate 196,775 of JARFJB010002072.1, forward strand.
GTGTCTGCAAATTGTCATCGTTTTTGTTTTACTTGTGCTAATGGCCAGATCTTGATTCTTAGACAAAGATCCTCAGATTCCTTTCAGAGTTGACAAATAAGATAATGTCATCATCAAATCGACTCCCAAAAAGTATGGGTGGTAGCTTATAGTAGCTCAATATGAACTGCTCTATTCATGCTTAACATACTCATTTTTCTTTATTCATTGTATATAAAGACAGCAAGAGACCGTGTTCGCTCCATTACCTCGCTACTTCTGTAGTTTCGACAATCTGTTACGTGCTAGCATTCTCTTGTTTGTTTCCGTGTATATGCTTCGAACCAATTTTCTGCATTCGTATTAATTATTTTCCCACTATACTAATAGTTGCTAACATTGATGCAATTTTGGTTCACAGTTTCTCTAAAAAATTGCTTTTGGTAAAATGTGGTTATTTTAAAACGGTGTGAGAGTCATTGCTCTAAAAATCAAGTACGCCCCACTGTTCGGAGTTTTTTTATTTTTGCCTCTCAAAAATGTTGGTGACATTGCTGAACTCAAAAACTAGATCACAAGATTGATCGTTCAACATACAGCGTTAAAAAGCGCGCACACTTTTACTCTAAAAGAATTTTTGTTTGATTACTGGGTATCTATACTATTGAGATGTTTTTGGTAGGTGTGAATCCTTGAGATATTACAGGCTCATATTCCATTACTATAAGTAATTTGGTTGTAATCAGTTCTACATACATAATGATAAAATTTACATCGATTGTGGCTTATATTTCGATAGCATAGTTAGTTAGCGCGATACTCCAGCAAAGTACAGGTCGTAGGTTCAAATCCTACTCGAGGCAAACTTTTTATTTATGTATTTAGTAAAATTAATAATAACTTTTGTTAGAAGTTAATTCACTTATTAGCAAAAATATTTTTGGTGATATATCACTTAAGTGGTCTGGAGGACTTGAATAGTCGTTTGTGTGTACTGTTATTACTTCGGTTCAAGGTAGCTACCGTAGTAATTCTTTAGCAATGGTTATACTTATATGTAAACATTTTAGAGGTGTTAACAAAGGCTCATTGTACTTTTTACCAGAAAAGCGTTTGTACATACATTTATGTAGCCTGCCCGTAATAGAAATACTCACTGTTTTATCTATAAGTATTGTATTGAACGTGAAATATTTTGATCGAGAATACGCCAACTAGTGAACCGAATTAAAAGTCATCGAAAGCGCTATTCAGTTGTTTACTCATTGTTTACTTGCTTTTTGTTTAATGCTTAACACTTTAGATAAACAGCGAACTTAATCTCCCTATAAAAGTATATCTGAGCACTGCTTCAATTGTGTATTATATAATCGTATGTTCAAATTTATTATTAATACTGTAATCAATGCTTTACAGTGTTTTCTGTCATTTTGTGCTATAAGTTGAATAATATCAATATTTTCTTGTTTTAAATTAATTCAAATTCTACTTGTGAGCTAGCTTCACGATTTTGGTTTCATTAACTTTACAATTAGATATGGTTGTGTTTGGATTTAGAATACCACACTTACGGAATTTATAATAGATTTGATTTATCTAATTGTGGTTGTTGGTTACTTAAAATAGCATTGTCTAATTGATTAGAAGGCCAGGATAATCTTGATTTTTGGCAACACTCGCTTGGTATAATTTTTTGCTTACCATACATAACTGTTGTGATGTGGCTTAACAAACAAGCGAGTATCTGCGCTAGAACAAACATTCAGTTTATCTGTGTAATAGTATATTATACCAAAGTGTAGCATTTAATCCCGCGAGTGGGGTTTGTTGCCTCGAGGGCGAAGCCCGGGGGCAAAAACCACTCAAGGGATTTATGCACTTTGGTCCCGAAGTATATACGCTATTTTTTGCACTTCCAAAGTATTTATTTTTTATGTACAATAATTCCAAGTTTGTTCGTGTCAATGTGACAAATTTGTATAAAATTATGTAGAAATTTTTCCTATTTGAAAAAAAAAAACAGTCGGTTAGCATGGTAATTAGTAAACAGCGGTAGCCATATTTGAAAAATTTTTTACAAAAGGGTAATAAATATGTACGACGAATTTGATCTAGAAAAAGCCGCTGAAGGGGCTTTAGAAGACTTACTGCCTTCCAAATCACGTAAAATTTACGATAAAGTGTATGATATATTTTTAATGTGGTGCTGTGAAAAGAAGCCCACATTGTGTTCCCAGTATTCAATGTTAAAAACTATGCTTAACGTTAAACATAATGTTGATATAAGTAAATTGCACAAATTGACGCTTCTGAAAAGGAAAAATTTTGGTTACAAAGCGAAGAAGTCAAAGGTACTAACTATAGAACAGATCGATACGTTTCTAAAGGAAGCTTCAGATGACACATTATTAATGACAAAAGTGAGTATGTCCAAAAATCATTGTACCTACTTTTAAAAATGATTTTTATGTAGGTAGCACTTATATTTGGTATGGCAGGGGCTTGTAGAGGACTTGAATTAGTCGAATTGTCAATTAATGATGTGACTAACTTGGGCAACAGACTTCTTGTTAACATTAGAGCTACCAAAAATGGAACAGAGAGGATGCTCGAAATAAGGAAGATGAGTGTATATCTCAAAAAGTTGAGGGGATACAACAGAGTTAAAAATCCCGTTTTATCGTTTGGTCTTGATCTACATTGGTGCAAAGTTTCAAAAAAAATCGGCCGGTAAACCGCTCCTCCACCATCACGTGTGCTCCATCCCCTCAGGGTGGTGGGACGGTAGTTTCCACTATACGTCACGACGCCCTAATCCCTCCCACTCCTTCGCCGTCGGTCGCGAACTATCGAGCCTCACAGCTATCTTCGTCAGTTGTAATGTTTGTTAAAATTGTTAAAGATGTAAACAATTTTGTCAAATTTGAAAAATTAAACATAAACATAAGACTGCTATTAATATAACAGTTTGAGAAACGTATAAAGCCAACTATAAAATTTTTAGTAAAGAATAACTAGGTCATAAAATTAAATATTGTTAAATTGCCTCAAAGATGACAAACCAGAACACTCTACCACGAAAGCTAACAATGAAATTTGTCAGCCAAAAACACATTTAACAAAATTTAATCGAGTTATGATGTAAGTGTAAAGTTGTGAAAAACTTCAATTTGAAAATGATAGAAGCAGTCACAAATCCAAACATTACATCAAATAAAATAACCCAGTTAAATCTAACAAAGAGATATCTTTATCAATAATTGGAAGTGTTATTAACAATGAAAAGCACAATGCAGAACGTTCTTTGTAATTTTTAATTTTAATTTAATTTCAACTACTTATCTTAAATTATAGTGCTGTGGTAATTTAACATATAATTGGTAAAGCATTTGCTTCAAGGTCTAGGAAAAACACTACAAAAAACCTAGACATACCAAAAGTTAAAATCAAAATCAAAATTAAGACATCATCATGCTTTTTTTTTTAATTATGAGATGCCAAAACCTATTTAAACGGAGATTTTCTTCTTGTCTATTAAAATTATTCGGGTGTTTATATATTTCAATAGCTTCACGTTGTAAACGAACATAATAATGAGTTTGTCTTGACAATATTTCCATATTGTCAAATTGAATGTCATGATTTAGATTGTTCAGGGCATGGTCAGCCACAGCAGACCTCTCTGGTTGACCCATTCTACAAAATCTCATATGTTCTTTACGTCTTGTATCAAAGCTACGTTTTGTGGTTCGGATGTATACTTTTCCACATGAACAAGATAACTTATACACTCCGGACGATGACAGAGGGTTTGACACATCTTTAGGTGATCTTAAATGTTCCTTAATTTTTCTTGTAGGTTTAAAAATAGTCCTAATGCCATATTTAATTAGGATTTTTTCAATTCTATTTGTAACATTAGCTATAAAAGGAAGAAAAGCAGTACCAACATTAAGAACTGGTTATTCTTTAAGGTTTACGTCTAGAAGGTGTAATAACGTTATTAATATCTGTAAGTGAATATCCATTATCTTGTAAGGATTTTCTGAAATGTTTATATTCATCATTCAAGAATTCAGGGTCACAAATTCGTTTTGCTCGATCTACTAAAGATTTAATTACACTAATTTTTTGACGTGGATGGTGGTTGGATAATTTATGAAGGTATCTATCAGTGTGTGTCGGCTTTCTGTAAACCTTAAAAGATAGTGAATTATTATTTTTAGATATTAATATGTCAAGCAATGGTAAACTTCCATTAGTTTCTTTTTCCATGGTAAACTGAATACTAAGATGTATACCATTTATAAAAACCAAAAACTCATGCAGTGCTTCTTCTCCATGTCTCAAAATAACAAATGTGTCATCTACATATCTACACCAAACTGAAGGTTTTTTAGGTGTATTTTGTAAAGCTAATGTTTCAAATTTTTCATACAAAAATTAGCTATAACGGGACTAAGGGGACTACCTATTGCTACACCTTCAATGTGTTCATAAAATTTACTATTCCACTGAAAATAAGTTGTAGTAAGACTGAAAAAGAATGGTTATGTATTTTGGAAAAAGATGATCAATGTATTCAATAGTTTCTTTTAGAGGTACTTTTGTAAAAAGTGAAACAACATCAAAGCTAACCATTATATCACCCTCTTCAATTTTGAAACTATGCATTTTTTTAACAAAGTCGGCAGAATTTTTAATGTAATGGGGTGTTTTTCCTATATGAGGTTGTAACAACAATGTAAGATGTTTTGCAAGGCTATATGTAGGAGAACCAATTGCACTAACAATAGGCCTTAAAGGAATATTAAGTTTATAAATTTTTGATAAACCATATAGTTTTGGTGAAATAGCTTCAGAATTAGTTAGTTACTTTTTTATTTCTTCAGGAATAGATGATAATTTAATCAGCTCTTTAGTTTTTAAAAGAAACTTTTTTGTTGGATCTTTTGGTATTTCACGATGTTTCTGGTCCCAACAATTGTTCTATCTTAGTGTTATAATCATTGCTAATAACACTTTCAATTATTGATAAAGATATCTCTTTGTTAGATTTAACTGGGTTATTTTATTTGATGTAATGTTTGGATTTGTGAATGCTTCTATCATTTTCAAATTGAAGTTTTTCACAACTTTACACTTACATCATAACTCGATTAAATTTTGTTAAATGTGTTTTTTGGCTGACAAGTTTCATCGTTAGCTTTCGTCGTAGAGTGTTCTGGTTTGTCATTTTCGAGGCAGTTTAACAATATTTAATTTTTATGACCTAGTTATTCTTTACTAAAATTTTATAGTTGGCTTTATACGTTTCTCAAACTGTTATATTAATAGCAGGCTTATGTTTATGTTTTAATTTTTCAAATTTGACAAAATTGTTTACAACATCTTTAACAATTTTTAGCAAACACTACTACGGACGAAGATAACTGTAAGTGTTATCGAAACGTTTAGATTGTATAATTTAAGGTACACCATTAAAAAAACCCAAAAAAGATAAGTATTTTATTATAAACTCTTTAATGTATTAAAAAAATTAATAAAAGCATTTTACATTGAACCTCTAATCCTCCCGAAATCTCAAATTAATGCGTATTTATTATCTGCATGAGACGGGAATAAACCCAGGAAGAAAGGTATTTTGGGTGCGCTCTAAGACATTAGGACACGGCCAACACCAACGGAAGATATAATTTCCAATATTGAAACTTCTATTAAATCGTTACCTTTTGACGCTGCGAATGAAGTTATATTTATAACTGTTAACATATTACGTAAAGCAAAATCTCTTAAATATGAACGACTATAATATTAAAGTAGAACAAATGTTGGAACCACAGACTTATCGTTAACTACTGACAGAACCCACAAAGAAGTCTCTTTTTAAAAACTAAAGCACTTATTAAAGTGTCATTTATTCCTGAAGAAATAAAAAAGAAGCTAACTCTGAAGCTCTGTCACCAAAACTATATGGTTTACCAAAAATCCATAAACCTAATATTCCTTTAAGGTCTCTTTTTAGTGCAGTTGGTAGCCCTACAAAGCATCTTAAATTTCTATTACAACCTCGTATAGGTAAAACACATCGTTCTATTAAAAACTCTACCGACGTTATTGAAAAAATACATTATTTAAATTGAATGGTCAGTTTCGATGTTGTTTCACTTTTTACGAAAATCCCTAAAGAAACCATTGAATATATTGATCATATTTTTCCAAAGGATATAATCATTCCTTTCCAGCACTATCTTATTACTTATTTTCAGTGGATTAATAAATTCTACTTACAGCTTGATGGTGTAGCAATTGGTAGTCTTCTTAGTCTTAGTTATAGATAATTTTTACATGGAATAATTTAAAACATTAGCGTTACAATATGCACCTAAAAACATTTAGTTTGGTATATAGTTTACCATGGTAAAAGAAACGAATGGAAGTTTACCATCACCATCATTATCTTTTAAGGTTTACAGAAAGCCGACACACACTTATAGATGCCATCATTATCAAACCACCACCCACGTCAAAAAATTGGTAAATTAAATCTTTAGTGTATCGATCTAAACGAATTTGTAATCATGAATTTTTGAACGATTATTATATATGTATATATATATATATATATATATATATATATATATATTATATATATATATATGTATATATATATACATTTAACAAAATCAAGCTAATGGATATTCACTTACTGCTATTAATAATTTTATTACAACTGCTACACATAACCATAAAGCAAACCCAGTTTTTAATGTTGCTTTTATTCCTTTTATAACTAATGTTACAGGTAGAACTGAAAAAATCCTACTTAATCATGGCAATAATACTGTTTTTAAACCTACAGGAAAAATTAAGTGACATTTAAGGTCAACTAAATATGTTTGAAACCCATTATCATCTTCCGGAGCGTATAATTTATCTTTCATGTGGTAAAGTACATATTGGAACCGCAAAACGTAGTTTTCATATAAGACGTAAAGAACATATGAGATTTGGTAGATTGGGTCAACCAGAGAAATCTGCGGTAGCTGACCATGCCTTCAATAATTTAAATCATGAGGTTCATATGGGTAATATGGAAATATTGTACAGACAATCTCATTATTATGTTCGTTTACAACGTGAGGCTATTGAGATATACAAACACCCTAATAATTTCAATAGACAAGAAGAAAATCTTCGTCTGAATAGTTTTGATACCTTGCAATTAAAAAAAGGCATAATCATCCGTCTTAATCTTAATTATAATTTTACTTGGATGTGTCGAGGTTTTTTGCTGTTTTTTCCTAGATCTTGAAGTAAATACTTTACCAACTTTATGTTAAATTACCTAAACACTAAAATAAGTAGTTGAAATTAAAATTAAAATAAAAAATTATATAAAACGTTCTGCATTGTTTTTTGGTGTGTGATTAAAATAATTACACACAGGTGTGCACCTTATCGTTTTTATTAATACCTTACAGACATGATGTTTACAAGTCTAAAGCTTGTACATCACCTTTAAGAGTACAAGCGCACTACTGCCTAATGTGCCCGAATTACCTGGGCTACCCCTCCTTACAATAGAATGCCATTAAGCGGCAAATTTGCACAATCTTAAAGAAATTACAATAAATATTATTTAAGCCCACATTTAAATAACCTTGATTGAGAGGCATTTTGGACAGCGCATGCCGTAATTACAACCAGCCACCCACCCATTGAAAGATTTCTTTCAATCAATGATAATCAACACATATGCAATATTACAATACAAATAAAACAAATTTAACTAATCTATCATAATAGACATTAACATAATTACACTTGTGACCTAATTTTATGTTATAGGGGGAGCACACATTTTGCATATCGCACGCTTAAGAACACTACCGTTGGCAGTTTTTACTGTCACAACGTTGGTCACGCCCTCGTTTCAGTGATAGAGTTCTAAAGAGCGAACCAGTAGGCAATTTAACTGGTATTATCATCACGTATTAACACGTTTGCACTTGTTTTTAATCGCACTTTTGCAGTTCAGTTTCCAGTTGGACCGCACCTGAAGTTCGTTTACGTACTCTTTGCTCCAGCGTCGCCGAAAATGTTACTTAATTTTAATGATATTTGCTAACTGTTATCAGTTTGGTTCCAATATTGATGTGAGTTTTCTCCCAATTAAAAAGTGCGCGGGAGTCAAAGGATAAAAGTCGTGGGAGTCAGTAGACAAGGAAGTCAAAGGGCGGGAGTTTAATACTGCTTCGAATTCAATTAAAAGTGATTGTGTGGTGTAGGGGGTGTAAAATGCCATGCAGTTTTATAATGATGGCGTGACTTGATCAATTGGTTCTGATTTTCTTTCTCTGAAAGGAACGCATATAGTTGCTTTGATTCTATATTAGCTCCAATAAAGTTGCTTCCATTGTCTGAGTAAACGTTTAAAGGTTGGCCTCTTCGTGATATAAATCCTTTAAGGACGGCTACAAAAGCTTCAGAGGTCAGATCTGATACAAGTTCGAAATGCGTTGCCTTTGTAAAGCAACAACCAAACACACATATGTAATACTTAATGAGCCTGCAACCGCGGTCTTTCTTGTTCTTTATGTTAACTGGACCTGCATAATCCACCCCACAAGTATAAAATGAATGTGATTCTGTAATGCGGTATTTTGGAAGATTTTCCATGATAGGATTAATTGATACAGGTTTTGCGCGGAAGCATGTCACGCATTGATGCATAAGTTTGCGTAATAAAAGATCAGTAGGATTGTCGTGAGTTCGGGTATGCTTCCATTTGTATGGATGGGTTAAACTTTGAATCTCAGCCACACGCTTAGCTACAAAAGCCTTCCATCGGTTTGGGGCTGCTGCTATCCAGCTTGATCGTGGAATTATACCAGTAAATGAAATCGTGGACGGGAAGGTTTAATTTTGTCCTCTTCATGAGGCGTGCTGGCAATAAAGCACCGCATAATTCTAGGCGAAGTAAACTAACGTTTTTTTAATGGGCTACGCGGGATTTGACGCACAATAATTTTACTTGCGATTGCACGTTGTGATCGGTACACTTTACATATGCAAGCGCCATATGCCGCTTGCGACGAATGACGCAATACATGAAGTTCCATTTTCAGAGGACTCTTAAATATTGCATGCCGCGCTATTTTGGTCAGCTTGAGAAAATGGAACTGGTCTTGAAAATTAAACCACTTGGTAGTTAAGTGCGTGGGTAACTTTCGTCCTATGACCGTTTTTCCTGGATTAGAAGCTACAACACCATTTTTGCTTGAACGATTACGGCACTAAGAAGTCCTAAAGGATCGAAAATGTGCCCTGTTGCTGACAGGATTGAGCGTTTGGTCATTATTTCTTGTCGTGAATATGCTTGCACGTGATACTCTAATGTGTCGATATTTGGAGTACACACTATTCCTAAAGTTCGAAATTTATCGTTATCCGCCACAATAATTTTCTGCTCAGCAGCGTTTTCCGGTATTTGTCCTGAATTTGTATGTTCTAAAGCGTGTTTATCATTTGAGTACCAATTTCGAAGAGCAAGACCGGCTGTACTTAAGATTTTTGAAATTTCGATTGGCAATTGTATCAACTTTTCACGACTGATGCTGTTAAAAGGTCGTCCACATAAAGTCGTTTTCTATGACTTCAGACGCGATTGGATATTTTCCTTTAAATTGTAGTGCTAATTGAGATAAGAGATTGAAACGATCCTGACGCAGTGCCATATGTAACAGTGTTTAACTGAAAGCACAATATTTTGTTTTGTTAAGAACGCGGTAAAATAGAATCCCTTGAAGTTAAACGCTAATTTCTTTATTGAATGAGCAGCATTTACAGCACTTGGGACGAATCCAAATTTATCAACCAAGTTCGTTGGAGTCCTTCAGAATGGATTGTCTCGTGACCAGTAGGTAAATTCTATGATCCATGCGTGTTGGCCCAAATATTGTCTAATCTGTATATTTATACATCAATTTAATTGAAACCATGGTACAGTGAATGACCAAGAGCTAAATTTTTTCCCCATTGGTGTTAGCCCATATTTGGAATAAATGTATATTTTCACACCAATTTGGTTGAGGTCCCGGGAAAATTGATTCTTTCGATGGCCAAAAGTCAAATTCTTTGGTGCATGAGTGTTGGTAATCATTTGGGATACAGGTTGCCCTAAATCAATGTTGATTCACCAAGTTTGTCGTAGCCGTGCGAAAATGGATTGTCTCAATGATAAATCAATAAATTCTGTGACCTGTATGTTCTGGTCAGAATTTGGACTAATGCTGTACAAAATCCGGATTTACTCTAATTTCGGTGTAGTCACACCAAAATGGATTGCCTCGATGATCATGAGATTAATTCTGTAACACATGTGTGTTGATGAGGATTTGAGCCGAATGTTGCCTTACATAGGTATTTATACATCAATTTCGTTAATGTTGTGGTTCACTACGACAAGAGGAGGTACTGTGATATGGGTTACGGATTTTTAGTATAACGCTTATTACACGCATGGAAAGAAATAGCCATGCGTACAGTTTAAACCGTACGCCTTACAGAATTAGTTTTTATGCAAAATAATTACAAACATTGCTGATTCATTTATTAAAGAAATGATACTAAACTGGTTTCTTACGATTAGATTGTTTCATATCGATACCATTACGTGAGCACTACAACATTAATTCATCAAGTAATTATGGCATACACTGAGAAGAAATTCCACCATATTTGTATTATTTTAGTTACAGACTAAATTCTTTAATCACGTGTCTGCTTCTATATGTTTACGTCCTTTTGGGAGATGGTTGTGGCCAGCAATCAATTGTTCCAGAAAGACCAAGCTTCCGTTTTAAATCTTCTTTAAATTATTGACAAGCATCTAAATGAGAACTCCGTTTGTAGTCTTCGGCGTAGTTGTTGGATCTACCAGTGCCAGTTAGAACAGGATCGCGAATAAACCACATCCTAGGAGGAAAAATTGCAGGCCGTCTTCCGTTTCCTCTGCGAGTTGGACGGTTTATGTACGAATCCTCGACCCACTGTAATAATGTATTAAATTCTTGTAATAACTCGGTCTGTACTACTCGACGGCGTAGTAAAAAACATCCACTGGAGCAAACGCCAAAGAACATATACGTGAGGGTAGTACGAATTGGGCTTCATTTTAGTATTTTCCAGTAAATATATCTCGCTTAAATGTTTCCGCACGTTTTTAACTAAGCGAAAAAATCAACTTCAAATATTACCGTCTGGAAAATGCTTCCCTAAATGCGTTTACAGCCGCCAAATCCAAATCGCGTGATACTCGCATGATGAACACCAGATCGTTCAGCAATGATTATATAAATCTGGTTGAGGAATTGTGGCGCCGTCCCACCTCCATCATTCATGGAAAATTTAAGAAATTTATTACAAAACTAATCTATAATTTGGTATTAATTAGACACGCGTGCGTGCATCCTTGATTACAAAGAAATCGCTAGAAATTAATGCTACATTTATGATAAATACTTACGGAAACTCTTTGGAATGTTCGATTAAAGCTTAATTTGCAAGCAATTGTCATGGATTTCGACAGCAAGGAAAATAATTAAAATAAAAAAAACTAACTTCACGTACGTAACTGTCTCGACGAAGAATTGATATTCTGTGTGGCAATGGTGCACTATCCGCAAGTAAGAAATTTTGCATCACGCCGTTTTGTAGATACCTTCGAAATACTTCAGGAATTACTAAATCCTCGACGTGCAGGTCCTCCTCTTAGTCGAATTTTTTTCGGTGTTCGGTCATTAAGCAAAGCATAATGCACGGTTTGAGAAAGTTTTTCGTCACTAACACACCTGTTTATAATTGGGAATGTTTGGTCTATTGACCTTCAGCACAATTTTTTATACTGTTAATGACTGTGGAAGCTTCTACTTTAGCAGTGCTGTCACGAGAATGATGGTCTATTTCCATAACTATCATACGATGTGCAGTATGAATTGCCGCCTTACATCCATGGTTCTTTTGTTCATATCTCTAAAAGCTGTTTGTAGTGACGAACCAAGTTTATCGACAATAAAAACAGTACCCTTCACTAACAAATTCTAATTTACCCTTTTGAGAAAACATGTTACACTAATGAGTTATCAAGGACAAAATGGTAACTTTGTAAAGTCGTAAAATATTCCTGATATACGCTTCGAAAGTAAAAATACAGCTGATGAGCTGCAACATCACAAACTTGTCATTAGTTAAAAAGTTAAGCAAATTGTGTTACATATCTACACACACACACACACACACACACACACACACACACACACACACACACACACACACACACACACACACACACACACACACACACACACACACACACACACACACACACACACACACACACACACACACACATACACACACACAACACAACACACATATATATATATATATATATATATATATATATATATAATTGCAATGCCCTTTTAATATTTTAAACTTCTTGTAAAGAATTTGTTAAGTGAATATTGCCTCGACTAGTAACTCAGGGTATAGGGTAATAGAATTACATTACACATCCATATTAGAATTTTCAGATACATCAATTACAGTCTTGATATAATTTGCATTCATATTAAATTGGTTTATTTAAACACCTCGTTATCATTGGTAATCTAATCATACACTGCATTGCGCTCATGCGGATATCTGTTTGTATGTAATCATGTTGAAAGTGTGCATCATGTGCTTCATGACTGAGCAACAAAATAGGATACTGTTCTTGTAAGTACAATTAGACTTAAAACTAAACTGATGTAGTATTAATACACAATTAATCAATCGCGTTACTATTCGTATGTAAACGTAGGTGATACGCATTATTCATAAACATAACCTAGATTAATAACATGAGATTCATTTAACTTACAGCGTTCTTATTCTTCTCTCGGCCGCGGCAATCTTGCAGATTGAAGTCCCTTTATCAAAATCAGCTGTGTTGTGAATCCCTCGCAACAGTGATTGATATAGAGCGTGAGCTTATTTAGGTACGTTGCTTATTTACTTCTCCAAACAATTTTAATATTATATAATTCAATACAATAAATTATCTGCATTCAATTTATTTATTAGTACTTTTTAATTTCTATAAAATTGATAAACACCATTTTTAATGTTTGTTAAATTCGTTTATAAAAAAAAAAAAACTGATTACATTATTTCACATTTCTTTTGTTTACCGCTTTTACATTTCACCTATTGTAGGTAATTTACTATAACCTCACTTTCGTTTAAGTAGTTTAAAATTTTTGAATATGTTTTGTTTTTATTTGATTTAGGTTATGTTATAAAATGAACAATCTTAATTTAGATTACATGCTTTTAACAAAGTAACATGCTTTCACCTTCAAGATTGTAGGTAGACTGATCACAAAAATTTTCAAATGCAGTAACTGTAATTTTTTTCTTAAACACCAATTTTGATGAGAACTTCCTACAATACAAATAAACCTGAATCTTAATTTTGATTGGTTGACCATATTTCTGAAATTGATAATTTATTAAATTTACAGTTAACTTTGTTATTCTAGGATACATCTTGAAAATATTATAAGCATTAGATTCTACACAAAATTTCCGTCTCAATGATACCTCGTTTGCCATATCTCGCTTTTAAACTACTTAGCTTATTAATAATTACACTACCTAAGAATTTTCATATAAAGAAATTTACTTAAATCTAACTTATTTTAATCTCCACAGGAAAACTAATTTCAAATCTAACATTGTCTAAAATGTAATATTCTATCTCACTACCGGAGTTCGCAATTACCATAACCCGTTTTCTCATCACATTCAGTTAATTTGTACCAACAATGTTAATTTATGTTGCAACATTTCCTCTTAACACAATTATGTAAGTTATTTTTATAATTATTCTTCAGTATCATTATCCACAATTTCATAAGTTATATGAATCTTTCTGGCATAGTCTTTTTCATTAACTTTAATCATACAATTTACTGTACCTACATATTATCTAATGCAAATTATTTTCTTTTATTTTAGAACTGAAGAAGATCATGCTACCAGAACAAGATTTCCTTTCTCCAAATGGATATTGTAACGGTACTTTTGCACATTAATATAAAACCCAAAGATACCGCTAGAACGGTGTTTACATTTTACTAAACTCAAGGGAAGGCTAAATAGAACTGGACCAGTTCTGATTAGAAAAAGTGATATCAGCCTTGACATTGCCAATGATAGACACATAATTTTGGATTTCTACACATTTTTAATCAATCAAGCATTAATATATAATAGGTACGATTTTGTTTAAGACCAAGACAATAATGTCAAGTAAGTAATATTTTTTGAAAATACGTAAGACTATGCGAATTCTTGATGTTTCATATTATTATGCCATACGAACGCAAATTTAATTAAAATTTATAGTATTCATAAGTTCAATCTTTAAAAACCCAGTCAACAATTGGTAAGTAAGACTGAAAAGTAATCCAAGCGTTTAATTGGTAATTTTTAACATTTTTTTTAGGGTTTTTTTTTCAATTATATGAAGGAACAATCATGAAATAAATGAACTTGTCTTCAGAACTAGCTGGCAATAGTACTGCAATAAGTTCTAAAAACGGTCCAACTGGGCAGCATATTTAATACGAACAGGGGTTGTTCATCATCTTCAGAGTCCTAAAAAAAGTGTAAAAACAAGAAGCTGCCTATGTAACCTCAGATATTTAATTTCATCACTATCATATGTACACGATTTACATATTATAAAATTATCAATACCGATCACTGTAAGAGATATCCGGTTACACTCACATAACCATCTCGTCATACCTCACTCCTGCATTTTTTAAAGGTTATACAACCTGCAATTAAATTAATATTTGTGCTTAATGTGGATATGTAGTTATGTAATAGTATTATATAACCATTAAATCACTTAACCACCTTCATAGCTTTTATTTATTAGTGGTTCATATTATTATTGTGACATAAACCCATTGCATCTTGCGCGCTTCAAAATTTTCATGTTCTCCGGTGTAAAGCCGAGCGAACAGGGTATCGGTCCAACATGACAGTATGTACCATTGCCATACAATAAAAAATGGGAATCACACCTCAGTATTAACACGAACAGAAACGATGGCCGAAAATCAAGTACCTCATTGCTTACCAGTTGTTTTTCGAAACAAAAGGTTATAATATCATGAACAATATTAACGAAAATACATAATTTGCATCTTCCGAAATCGGAGCCTACTAATGTGAAAATATTCTTGTACACCTATGACTAAAATGTAAAAAACTGTAAAACTTGGGTCATGTAGCTCACAATATGGTGTATAATTACATATGTACTAAGTTATATGTTATTATGTACTTATCTCTTTATATCAACTCAAAATATCTTATATATATATATATATATATATATATATATATATATATATATATATATATATATATATATATATATATATATATATATATATATTGCACTGGGCAAATATTTAAATTTTATGTAGGGAAAAGAATTTAATTCTTGATGGAAATTATTAAAATATATAATAATAATACTATTTTGTTAGAGTGTGCACCGGTCTAGCTCAAATCTCAATTAGGGGATAGAGTTCTGATTTAAAGGGAAATTATTTCTGGTTCGATATTATGTGGATTCCACTTTATATAAAAAATTCTATATGTTAAATGTATCTTAACAAAATTTATACTATAACGCATGCGTTATGAATTTAATGACTTGTTGAAATTGTGATTATAATTTGATAATTGAAATTTAAAATTTGGAAATAAACTAAATTTCTACTTGTTTTTCAGGTGTTGAAACAACTATTACATAAACATTTACACCTATACATAAACAAATAATAAGTGCAGGAAATCACACAAATATAGTCACAATAAACAGGGTTATGATAAAAAATTAACTCACATGTGCAAAGCCCCATCTGCAAACGGATGTCTTCATACAGCTGGTTCCATTTGTACATGCAAGCACTTTCAAAGATGATCGAAATTCTTAATACATGAAGTTCGCTGCTACAATTCACCTAATAGCTTCGCACAGGTCCTCGGGTTGATGGTCACTTTGTATCGGTAAACGCTTTTATTTTAAGCTTTACGATTTCACCCAACCATAAATTTTTATCGATAATGATATTATTTAATCATATTAAGAATTTTTAACTTAATCGGTTTAAATAATGTTTTATGATTGTATAGATTTTAAATTAATATCACTTTCTTTTTAGGCTCCGATTCAAACGTTGATTATTTAAAATGTCGCAGCAGAAACAAAAATCAATTTGAAGAAAAATGATTACAATTTTATTATGGAAAAATGTAACCAGCATTTAAATTAAACAAACGAAATTTTAAAATCGTTAAACATTAATCGTCACAAATAAGAAATTTAATTCGTACTAAACCTTACGAATATGAACAGGTATCGGTAACCTAACTTTATTTTTAAACAAATTTAGGTTTAAAAACAATTGTTCTTGAACTTCTCGTCTCTCCGTTAACTTTGTATTTAATTTTCCCGATAATTGTTGAGGTTAATTAACTTACTTGTTGCACAAAAACACTACACTTTTTTAAACTTTGCAAACAACTGGAAAAATATAGAGAGAGATTATGCTCAAAAGCAATTCCTTTTATACCCTTTTGGTTGTTACTACCTTTTCAATTTTTTTTTAGAAATTTAAATGACGTAACTAAGTCTATGATTGGTCAGAATAATTTTGAAAATTTAACTAAATTAGAAATTATGCGATAACTTTCTTATAAAGCTATGGATTTAAATTTTGATAACAGAAATGAAATATGTGTTAAAATCTGCATAAATCGATATCCAACTTGATATAGTTCTCTTAAATATTCTACGAAATGACTTATTCTAACTTAAAATTGCTTATATCTAAATAATCTTACAACCTACACTTAAATTAACTACATATATGTAATCCTGATGAAAATCTGTATTGGAAAACATTCATTAAATCTTCAAAATCTTAAATTTAAGGAAAATTATATTTACCAAAATAAATCTATATTCTCATCCCAATTCACAAAATTTGCGTTCAAATGCCTTGTACAAGTTAAATTTCTGTGTGAAAATGAGGAAAACCTCCTATTAATCACATTAACAACACATTTTAAGCCTAACTTAATCAAAAAAACTATAAATTTGTAAAAATATTAAATTTATCACATAACCTAACTTTTTTCTAACTATACAAATAATTTGCGTTTTAAAACGTTCATATTCACCAAAATGTTATCCATAGAACTTGTAAAAACTGTCTTTATTGTATTCATAGTTCATCTTGCTTGTATTGTCTTAATTTAAGTCACTTTAAGAATTCATATTGTTTAACACACTTTTTCAAAATTCTAACATAAAAATGTATTTGCATGTAAATATCTTTCTGTAGAATTGTTTTATACACTGTTCTTCATATTTATTATGCACCACTTTGTTTATCACACATCCGCTTCCATGTATAATGTGAGTAATAATCAATTATGTACGTATAGTAACCCTTTCTTAAATTATACCATATTTCCTGCATTTAACTTACTTATAACATGTCCCTAATATAAACCTAACTCTACAGTATGTGTTAAACACCTGTAAAACATCCAAATGCCAAAATACTTTTAAAGAACTGAAATTTAATGAGACAAAACTAAGTACTGAATCGAGCATACAGAAATAACTTTATTTAACATTCCTGACATTCTTTTAAGTAGCACAATGCTTTTTATGATTAAACCAAAATGTATAAATTTTATTAAGACTGTTTTAAGCAAAACAAATCCCCTTTCTTGCCATCGTAAACCAAATTACATAAACTAACTGTATCGTAACCATATCATGCTTGATTTCTACCTTTTTTTAAAGAAATTACTAGTTTAAACTCTCCAATCCCTGTCTTACTCTTATCTAATCATCTCTCTCTCTCTCTCTCTCTCTCTCTATATATATATATATATATATATATATATATATATATATATATATATATATATATATATATATATATATATATATATATATATATATATTATTTATAAAATATATTAATACCTATATATTAATTATTGCTGTGAGTAACATCGCAAAACAGATATCTGATGTGGAACACCACACGACCTTGCAACCTACAAAATGGAAATGAAAAGAAATAAAATGCTCATGAGAATAGGGTTATACATTTCCAAAAAACCAAATGGTAAGCGTCATTCTCGTTCCCAACCCTTGTTCAATAAGGCTGGTGTCAATGTAATATCTTTTAGTAAATGGAAATCTAATAAAACGGCCGAGTCATGCAAACCACGTCGGTGCTATAAATACCTACAAAAGTGTTATCACTAAAGCTAAAAATCTGATAGTACAACAAAAATGCAATTAAGTAACTACATCTTCTTTGGGCAGTGGTAAATTTTGGTCTTCAGTAAAAAATTTGGTACTTCACTTACCCATGCGGATTCTGTAGACAACTCCAGTATTTTTGTGGATTTATGTGTGTCATACTCGTGTGTTCTCGACGTACTCCTAGTCAACTCTTCTTCATATGCAATGAAACCAATTCATTTTGCCTAGAATCCATCATCAGTAGGATTGATCTCAATAACTCGACTGGCCTAGACGCTATCCCAGCTACTGTCTTAAAGAAATGTTCCCCCCGAGCTAGTACCAGCCCTATTTAAACTTTGTTCGATCTCAATGTCCTATGTGGAATTTCCTTCATTATGTAAGTTAGAAAATGTTCAACCTATTGCCAAGAAAGGCAAGCAGATCGATCCCTTCAACTATCAACCAATTTCCATCACTTCCGTTTTGTCTAAATTCATGGAAAAAGCCATCGATCAGCAACGGCTCTTTTTCCTTGAAAATTAAAAAGCGTTTTAGTGCCCACAAATATGGTTTTATGAGAGTCGTTCAGTAGGTGATCTTTCATATGTGGCCCAAGTTTAAAACAATTCTACCGTTTTTGGCCGATAAAACATAAATTTACTTAATTAATTACTGGATTTGACATATTTGTTTTCGAGGATAAATAAGTGTAAAATCTCATCATATTTTTTTATTTCTTTGAGCAAAAATGGTGTTTAGCACATTGTTACATGTTTTAATTGTTTATTACAAGTTGGATCAATTACTTAAACAATTACAAAGTTATATTGACATTTACAGATTATAGGTCAGAGATAAATTTAATAAAATTAATAAAGGCAAATATTAAGCAAAAGTTTATATGGAACAAATAAGTTTAAATAACCATATAAGCTTGACATTATACAGGTGAACTTTAAGAATCATTGTTATCATGTTTTAACTGATCTTAACATACAGGGTGTCCAGATACTCTCCAAACAATTACGGAAAGCTAGACATACTAGACATGATTTTAGGTCGATTTAACCTAAATTACCTTAATTCAAAATGCCTACCTAAGGCTAGAGCCTTTGAAGATGACAGTCGTAATGGTCACAATAGTTAAATATATCATATAGCACCGCTACGTAACAAGTTCAAACTTGGTACAACGAATATTTTAGTCGATAATGAAAAGCATCTGAGAACACGATTTTACGTATTGCCGTCAGAAGCGTGTCCCAGCTTTGTTTTAACGAAAAATCTGATTTTCAGATTTTAATGTCGATTTTACATCAATTTTAAACCTTGAATTTTCGACAAAATGTCTCCTCAGGAAAACTAGCCGTTTGCAGATAATCTAAGTACTTTTGTTTTCAAAATAGTTCAGTCTAAATTAGCACCGTGTTTAACTAGTTATTTAATTTGCTGCAAAATTTTGTGGAAATCATGATTCATAAAACAAATCTTTTATTTTCTAACGAAAGTATAATACAATTTACATATCTAACATAAAAATAACATTAAGGGCAACTAACAAAAGAAGAACAGAACGAATTCTTATAGCACATGCTCTACATGATGACCATTTGTTTCAATACATAAATCTATTCTTTCCTGTAAAGATTGTCTAATTCTTCAAATTCCACGATTATTTCTAATTTCATTGCAAGTATCTTCAATCCGTTCCTCAAGTGAGCACGCGTTTGATTGGAACACCATAAACTAATGATTTTAGTATCCCCAAATAGAAATTACAGGGTCGTCCTGATCCTTTTGCTCCTCAACCAGTTTTAAAACTCTACGCGGCGAAACCACAATCTGGAACATCGCATGAACTCTCTGAAAATGAAAAGGATAAAAGTTTTCTCGATGAATAATGTTCCATAATGGACAGATTTGGAAATATTAAGATACACAGCAGCGAGTCTTCTGGCGCTAATCTCAGGATTTTCTTCAATTTCCATCAAAACATCGTCTTTGTATTCTTTTGTAACATCAATGTGTCCACAAACTAAATGCATATCAGCATATTCTTCATTGGAAAAACTAACCATTCTGATTTAAAGTAACAAATTTTTATCGTTTTAATACAACTATATCTGTTTGACATCAAAACAATTTGACGTAACGTCATATTTTGTTGATTTGTCACAGTCAACTAGGCATTGTAAACATAATTTAGTAATGAAACGGTACTTTCTGCCCGAAACACAAAAAGTTTAAATAGATTTTTCTCTCAAACGGTACGAGATATCGATTTCAACCAAGAGCACATTATGTATGGCAAATACTATAAAGTTTTTAAATTTGATGTAAAATCTTTTAAAAAATTGAAAATGAAAAATGTTCGTTAAAAAAGAAGGCTGTTGCTCCCCCAAGTGGGCCGCTACTGATGGCAATAAGAAAATCGTGTTTTCAGTGGCCCATTCATTATTATCGACTTATTCGTTGTACCAAATTTGAACTTGTTACGCAGCGGTGGTTTTGAGATGTTTAACAAAAAGTGACTTGGTGCCATCTTCAAATGGTTCTGGCTCCCTTAGGAGGCATTTTGGATTAAGGTAATTCAGATTAAATCTACACAAATCACTGTTTGTCAGGAGAGCTTCTGGACTACCAATAAGTTGAACATTCATGGTCTTAAATATTAATAACAATTTAGTAAGTCTTAATTTCTTCAATTGTAGTAACACTAAAATTAAGTACCTAATCTTGCAAATTGTAAACATGGATCATTTAACATAATGTTAACTAATTTAAATTTATTTAGCCAGGTAGATACACAAGCAAATGTAAATCAATGGTTTTAAATGTAAAGTAAAAGATAAAATAACGTTATAAAGTAATACAAGCCAGAGGACTTGGCACATTTTGTATGTGCACATATACTGATAAAGATCTTTTCTAATTATGTAATTCTTTTAATAGTTGATGAATGAAAATAGTTCTTTATAATGTCACGATATGTACAATGTTGCACTATACGTACAGCCCTTCTCTGTAATTTGCAATATGTTAGTAATATCGTAGCTATAAAGAGCTAAAGATACAGATAAAGGAACAATTTCACTTAATCCTAATTAGTTGTTTAGATTTTTGGGTATAAAAGGCAGAAAACGGTAGTTTCTATGTACTTAACTGAAACACTAGGTAGATTGAAGAAACAATTGTTTGTATAAATTTGCTTAGAGCTATTGTTGAGCATCAACTCCGGTGAGTATTGATTAACAGTCTAAAAAGATTTGTCTAATCTTTGTTCAGTTTTAGATGCGTTCTTGGGACGTAATATGTTACATCTCAATAGGTCTTAACCATACTGTAATTTCATTTTAGGATTTAGCTTAAGGGATGGTGGTCATAAATATTGGAGGATCAACCGGAGTAGGTGGAGTTGGAACTGGAGGTAATCTTAATCTGGGTGCAAATTGTAGCAGAATCCAGAACCTGTTGATTATTCTGAAGGTACTGGCATTGCTGGTACCTCAATAGGTCTTGGACCTTTAGGTAACATTGGCTTAAATCTAGGATTTCGGTAGTGGTAAAAGGAATCAATGTAAACGAAAGATATTGCATAATGAAGTATCAAAATAAAATATACGTTAATGAAGAGAAATAATGTAAGACATAAAACATGTTGGCATTTACATATGATTATTTTATCTTTTCGTTTAAACTCAATACTGCTATTTTAGTTTCTAATCACACTACTTTTCTACTAGATTTGGTGGATGGGTCGATTGTAAAATCTGACTCGTGTAAAATATTCGCGATATCAGCAGGTGCGTCGTAATTAGACATATCTCTGTAATGTGCTATGAGAAGAGCAAAGAAATATACGCTTACATAACCTAGGATACATAAATATTACACTACTCCTAGATTGACAGCTGTTACCTGTAGACTTCAAAATTTGCGTACAAAATTACTAGGACAGTCCAATAAGTTTACAAAGGGTTTCTGAATTAGATCTGTACACTCAGCCGTTCAAACAGTAGGATTTCATGAAGGTGCTTAAAGTAGACATTGTCTTTGGGCGATAACATCCGTGCTTCGACCTGAATCGTTGTCCGCCGAATCCGGTGTAGATGAATGCAGTATCCCAAAAAGCGTGGCCACATCGTACCGGCCTATGTTCACTGTCTTTGCTTCGTTTGTTGATCCGTTTTCACGTCAATATAATCTGCTCTTTCGTTAACCACAACCTTGTTCTCTAGGGTGGTATATCTGGAATTTAGTATCGAGCGTTATGCATCGACGTAATAAACTATATGGAGAGCAACTGGAAAAGCGCCATGAGCCTCAAAGTCGAGGACACATCTTATTCTCCACGGAGAATAATTATCTCTGCCGAGACTTTTCACATCTAATCCCTTGTTGATTATTTGAAGTACTGGCTATCCTGACCTATATGTACCTCAACTATTTCACGTATTTTGATTCGTCGATCACTTCAACCGTATATCAATTTGTTCTTAAATCATAAAAAGTTTGGTAGTGCTTCACGCCAATCGAATAAACTTAAATCATGCTATGGATATCAACTGAGAATCTGTAAATCTGGCAGAGATATGATGCTTATTAGAATACAAACTACTTTTGGCATTGCTACGATGCAGTCATCTCTTGGATTTTATAGTTTATTGAGCTATCCTGGTACTTTTGTTATAGAGTTGGTATAATTTAGTTTGAACTACGCGATTTGTAGAGATGTGAAGTATTTTGATTGGGTATTTCAAATCTGACTCGTTCCAAAAAGTATGGGTTAGCGAGTACCTCAATATGAACTGCTCTATTCATGCTTAACATACTCATTTGTTCTTTATTCATTGTGTATAAAGACAAGAGACCAAGTTCGCTCCATTACCTATCATGTAGTATTCGACAATCTGTTACGTGCTAGCATCTACTTGTTTGTTATCCGTGTAATGCTTCGAACCAATTTGCTGCAAATTACTAGGTATCTAATTATTTTCCACTAATAGTTTGCTCACATTGATTGTAATCTTTGCGTTCATAGGATTTCTTCTAAAGTAATTGTCTTTGGCTAGCTTGAATTAAAATCCGTGGCTTATTTTCAGATAATGTAGTTAGCGTATGCAGACGTCTAGGATCATGCCTCTCGAGCACATTTATTCAGAGATAATTACTGAGACTTTTCACTCTATTGCAAATGATTTTGCCATGTGCTCTTAGATTGATTCGTTTGTATATGTTCTTGACTTCGTCAAGGTAGATGTGATGCTTATAGAAACAAATACTTTTTGGTGCTACAGCGATCCTGATTTGACTATTGACATCATTTTTATACAAACTAAAGTATGTAGCTGTACCTCATTGAATGTTATTCATGAAATACTCATTTCTTTACATTGTGTATAGAAGAGCAATGTCCAATACTTCTGATTCGACAATCTTACGTCTACATCTCTTGTTTGTTTCCGTTAATGCTTGAACAATTCATCGATTAATTCTATATGTACATTGATTAAGTTCACGTTTCTCAAAGTACTGGTTGGTGTTCATCTCTTCAAGACGCCATAGTTTTTGATTTTGACTTAAATTTGAATTAATAAAACTAGTCCATGATAAAGCATCATCCTTCAATCGTTCACTTTTATCTAAAATTTTTATTGATTACTAGGTATCTATACTATTAGATGTTTTGATAGGTGTGAATCCTTGAGATATTATAGGCTCATATTCCATTACTATAAGTAATTTGGTTGTAATCAGTTCTACATGCATAATGATAAAATTTACATCGATTGGGGCTTATATTTCGATAGCATCGTTAGTTACGCGATACTCCAGCAAAGTACAGGTCGTAGGTTCAAATCCTACTCGAGGCAAACTTTTATTTATGTATTTAGTAAAATTAATAATAACTTTTGTTAGAAGTTAATTCACTTATTAGCAAAAATATTTTTAGTCATATATCACTTAAGTGGTCTGGAGGACTTGAATAGTCGTTTGTGTGTACTGTTATTACTTCGTTTCAAGGTAGCTACCGTAGTAATTCTTTAGCAATGGTTACATGTAAACATTTTAGAGGTGTTAACAAAGGCTCATTGAACTTTTTACCAGAACAGCGTTTGTACACACATTTATGTAGCCTGCCCGTATTTGAAGTTTAATTAATAGAAATACTCACTGTTTTATCTATAAGTATTGTATTGAACGTGAAATACTTTGATCGAGAATACGCCAACTAGTGAACCGAATTAAAAGTCATCGAAAGCGCTATTCAGTTGTTTACTCATTGTTTACTTTACTTGCTTTTTGTTTAATGCTTAACACTTTAGATAAACAGCGAACTTAGTCTCCCTATAAAAGTACATCTGAGTACTGCTTCAATTGTGTATTATATAATCGTATGTTCAAATTTGTTATTAATACTGTAATCAATGCTTTACAGTGTTTTCTGTCATTTTGTGCTATAAGTTCAACAATATCAATACTTTTCTTGCTTTAAATTAATTCAAATTCTACTTGTGAGCTAGCTTCACGATTTTGGTTTCATTAACTTTACAATTAGATATGGTTGTGTTTGGATTTAGAATACCACACTTACGGAATTTAGAATAGATTTGATTTATCTAATTGTGGTTGTTGGTTACTTAAAACAGCATTGTCTAATTGATTATAAGGGCCAGGATAATCTTGATTTTTGTCAACACTCGCTTAGTATAATTTTTTGCTTACCATACATAACTGTTGTGATGTGGCTTAACAAACAAGCGAGTATCTGCGCTAGAACAAACATTCAGTTTATCTGTGTAATAGTATATTATATATAGAGGGACCAAAGTGTAGCATTTAATCCCGCGAGTGGGGTTTGTTGCCTCGAGGGCGAAGCCCGGGGGCAAAAACCACTCAAGGGATTTATGCACTTTGGTCCCGAAGTATATACGCTATTTTTTGCACTTCCAAAGTATTTATTTTTTATGTACAATAATTCCAAGTTTGTTTGTGTCAATGTGACAAATTTGTATAAAATTATCTAGAAATTTTTCCTATTTGAAAAAAAAAACAGTCGGTTAGGATGGGAATTAGTAAACAGCGGTAGCCATACTTGAAAAATTTTTACAAAAGGGTAATAAATATGTACGACAAATTTGATCTAGAAAAAGCCGCTGAAGAGGCTTTAGAAGACTTACTGCCTTCCAAATCACGTAAAATTTACGATAAACAGTATGATATATTTTTAAAGTGGTGTGTGAAGAGAAGCCCACATTGTGGGCCCAGTATTCAATGTTAAAAACTATGCTCAACGTTAAACATAATGTTGATATAAGTAAATTGCACAAATTGACGACGCTTCTGAAAAGGAAAAATTTTGGTTACAAAGCGAAGAAGTCAAAGGTACTAACTATAGAACAGATCGATACGTTTCTAAAGGAAGCTTCAGATGACACATTATTAATGACAAAGTGAGTATGTCCAAAAATCATTGTACCTACTTTTAAAAATGATTTTTATGTAGGTAGCACTCATATTTGGTGTGGCAGGGGCTTGTAGAGGACTTGAATTAGTCGAATTGTCAATTAATGATGTGACTAATTTGGGCAACAGACTTCTTGTTAACATTAGAGCTACCAAAAATGGAACAGAGAGGAACTTCATTGTAAAAGATTCAGATAAAACTATCATTACTCATTAGTTATACAAAAATCTGCAATATATGTCATTGAGAAAAGCCGAAACTCCCCATTCAAGATTTTTTGTTCGTTACGTTAACAAGCAGTGTACAGTGCAACCTGTAGGAAAGAATATATTTGGAAAATTGCCCCAGAAAGTTGCAACATTCTTAAACCTACCAGATGCGTTATCATATACAGGACATTGTTGGCGGCGAACCCCTGCATCTCTACTAGCTGATTCAGGTGCGACCGTTGACGTTTTAAAAAGACATGGGGAATGGAAGTATGCAACTGTTGCAGAAGGGTATGTGGAAAACTCCCTGAATAATAAGAACCTTATCGCCGAAAAAAATTTTGGAGGTGGAGGTGACCGAAAAAACAACAGCTACCTAACTCCTTGGACCCTCGTGTCAATCTGAACGGCCCACAGCACTGATTCATTTGGAAATGCGTTCAACCTTACATCCAGCAGTATCGTTTCGGAAATCAATCGTCCTATATTTATTAATTGTAATAATATTAATGTTAATGTTTCGTAAAAAATTAATAAAAAATATTTGAAGTTTGACATCTGTCAATGAACTCTCTAGAGGGTTCAGTCCATATTTAATCCCTAGGGAATAAATGACCCACCTTAGTCCCTGTAGATAGAGACTAAAGTATCTATTTTAGTCTCGGAAGTGAAAAAATTTGTTTAAACGATCCAGCTTAGGGCTTAAATTAGCTTTTCTTAATCTGCCCTGGCGCGAATAGCGAGCATTACTCCCTTTTATTCATTTACTGTCACAAACAAGCATAGTTTTTTTTTTGCATATAAAGTGGACAACCCTCTGATGTAATGCTTAAGATTTGTTGTTATATATTGCTGAGCTGTGCAAGCATTTGGCGTTGTTTGCGCTCTCGTAAATTACAAAACTGGAGGTTAATATTCTGTATCTCTGAAACAAATTTAATTTAAAGGAATTTTGGAGTAAAGTTAAATACTAAGTTATTCAACAATTTATCTAATTTAGATGGTCAGCAGTTGTTATAAGATTTGTTATAATCCACGCTACGGAAACAATCATATTTTTAGCTAGGATAAAGCTCTATTGAAGTATTTGGTTATTCGCTGATTTCTTTCTAATAACTATTACCGTATTGTTATGGCCATTGTGACTTTCTCTAAATCTGCTTTGTACTTTAACCAGCTGTGCTCCTTCCATAAAATGTAACGCGCTCGTTGTGATAGTGTTTTATATTTTCTTTCTTGTGTATAAATACTGATTCCAGTTTTAGATTCACTTACCCTCCGATATGAGTTTAATGTACTTAGTACTTACTCTCTTCGCCTTCTTTACCTACAAACTAATATTTGAAAACCCTTAAAATACGCTAGTAAGCGAGTTTGGAGGGTTTTGGACACATTAGAAGTATCTTTGCTTTCCAAGGCCACTACACATACAAAGTCCTATATTTCCACGGCCACTGTATACTGATAGACATGGAGGACATCATATAAGCTTGACTTCAAAATTTGAGAATTTATATATATATATATATATATATATATATATATATATATATATATATACCCTCTCAAAGGGCACTTTTCCAGATTGTTTAAAGGTAGCTGGTGTAGTGTCAATTTACAAAAAGGGTAAAGTTGATGATGTATCAAATTACCGTCCAATTACAGTTTTGCTAACAATTTCAAAAGTATATGAAAGGATTATAGTTAAGCAAATCAGTACATACTTTGAGAACAATAATCTCTTTACTGAAAATCAATTTGGGTTTAGATCCGGTAAGTGTACCTCTGATGCTATCGCAACCTTTGTTATCCAGACTCTTGATTACTTCGACAGAGGTGAACATACACGTGCTATTTTCACAGATTTATCAAGGGCGTTTGATATTGTATCACATGACATACTACTAACAAAATTAGAAAAAGTACACAATTTTAATGAGAAAAGTATAGCATTGGTAAATCTTATTTATCAAATCAGTATCAATGTGGTTTACGACAAGGTAGCATCTTCAGTCCACTTTTGTTTCTGATATACATTAATGACTTGCCTAGTTTCGTATCGCAAGGGAATAATTGTCTATTGTACACAGACGATGCTACACTATTGGTTAGTGCAAAAAGTATTGATGAAGCTATGAAAGAATTTGAACAGTTGTTTAGAAGAGCTAATAACTGGTGTCATATTAATCAACTGAACATTAATTTGAATAAAATAGAAAAATTTTTTTATCGCTCAGATATCGTAACTCACCAAACATTCCTTTTGTATAGTTTTTAAGTGTTTGCATAGATACAAAATTAAATTTTTCGCATCATGCTGACTATATAAGCGCCCAGATTTGTAGTAATTTATACGTTCTAAGACGATTATCAAATAGTGTATCTACTGTTTTAAGATCAGCTTACTTTGCTCTTATTCATTATCGTGCTTGGAAAACAATATTTAGGTATCAAAGAAAGAGCATAAGAATTGTAGCAAATCTTGGTTATAGGGCTGATTGTAGAGAGGCGTACTCTCATTTTCAAATTTGAACTGTACCTTCTATATTTATACTTACCAGTCTCCGTCATAGTAAGCATAATATCTGCAATTATACTTATTTATACAATACTCGTTTTAAAAATAACTTCTGTGTTCCATGCTGCCGATTATTTAAAACACAGGACGGTTCTGAGTTTTGGATAAAAAAGTTTTATAATGCTATCCCGCACACAATAAGACCTCTTGATTATAATGCTTTCAGAGAAAAACTCAAAAGATTTCTTATTAATAACGTGTTTTATTCTTTTGAAGAATTTAAAAACTTTGATTTAGATTCAATGCAAACGTAAATGTAATAACAATAAGTTTTATATATTTTGATTAAGTGTTTGACGAGCGAATGTACATATTTGTTACAAAAATAACTAAATTTATTATTAATATATATATATATATATATATATATATATATATATATATATATATATAGTATATATATATATATATATATATATATATATATATATATATATATATATATATATATATATATATATATAAATTGTAATGTTAAATTAGTTTAATTATTAGGTTTAATTTATGTTATTTAAAATATTATTTGGCGAAAAATCGATAATTTGCTTTATTATTAGATTATGATTAATCTCAATGGGGAAAGGGTTCAAGTTTAGTATTGAATTTACTTTGAGGTGGAAGTATTTATTTTAACTTTAAATGTTATTATTGCACCAAACTAGCTCAGGGATCTCAATGGGGAAAGGGTTCTAGGATTTAGTTGAAGATAATAAATTTTTGTATAAGAAATATCCTATACTTAATTGAATTTGACGTATAAAATTTGGTCTGAATAAGTTTTGCTTTCTAACGCATGCGTTACTGACTTTAAGTGAAAATAATTAAAACTGTCAAAAATTGTCAAATAATTAAGAAATTTTAATGTTTGGATCAAAATGTGAAAATTTAGAAAAAGAAAATGAAATGATTTGCTTCACAGGTGTTTACACAGGTAAATAATTGAAAATTCTTAATTAATAACATATAACAAATATTATTTGCAGGGAAATACCAATAACAGGGTTATAAAAAATTTTAAAACTCACAGATACAATCCTTCCTGTCGATTGAATGATGTCTTCAAACTTCAGCTGGAGGCAGGCAATGTTCACTCGGATGTTGTTGTTACTAATATCCAACTGCTATCTCGGTTCTCGAAGACACCAACCTCCAAACTTCAAGATGTTTTCCTTCCAAAAACGGCAACCTCCAAACACTTATTTACTATGGTAACTTTTATTAAAATGGTTTTAAATCTTTAAGGCTGATTTCGTTTAAATTGTATTATTAGTATCCAAGATTTTTGTTAACACAATTTTATTTTAGTTACCGAAAATATAATATTTATTTAAGAGGAATTGTCCGGATAAATAAACAACTTTTCACCAAATAAAAATGGAATTTAATTTGGTATTTCAGAATTATTTTAAATCGGAAAACATGAAAACAAATTTTCACAAAATCGCGACATCAATCAATCGTACAGCAATAATTTATTAACAACGACAGGTATCGGTGACCGAACTATTTAAATTTTGACCGAAGTTATAAAACAAGTGCTCTCGAAATTATTCGTACCGTAAACTTTCTCGACGAAAATAAATTAGGTTAAGTAAACACTAAATTAGCAACACTGTTTTAATCTTTTCACTTTTGAACAAAAACTGGAGAGAATGGCTTCCTGAGCTCTTGCTTTTATAGGTTTCTGGTTGCTACAGAAATTTCAATTTTTACAGCCATATTGCAAAATTTACAATGAATGTGATTGGCTAATCAAATTTAAGAATTGTACAAAATGGAATTTTGGCCGTAACTTTCTTATACATGGTCGGAAATGAAATTTAAAAACAGAAATGAAAACTATGTGAAATTTCGAATAAAAGGACACCGAATAAGCAATAAATCCTACCACTAATAAACGAAACAACTTAATCTAATCAAAATAAGCTACTAACTATACACACTTACAAGCTACACTAAAATTACTTGAAAATGGAATTCTGAGGACAATTTACATAAGAAAACATATTTTTAAATTCGAAACATTTACTTTAATGAAAATTTTAAGTTTTGTAATTATCTAGAATTCAACTTAGATTTAGCAAAATTTTCGGATAAAACGCTGTATCCTTATAAAAACTTATTTATATTGTGAAAGAACATCTATTATTTGCTTTAAGAGCAAAACTAAATCTAATAATATGGAAAAGTATAAAATTATGTGAAAATCTAAAATTTACAACGTAACCATACTTAAATTTTAAATATGAAATAAATTCATATTAAAAAATGTTTTTAGCACTTTAAATGTTATGTTTAAGGTTTGTACAACTTGTCTTTATTGTTCACACTACTTATTTGCAATGCATAATGTTATTTAGTCTTGCATTGAAAATGTCTCATCGTCTAACACTGTTTTGGGATTTTTACACTATAAATTGTACGGCACTATAAATGTTTGTATGCCAAAATGTTCTAAATGTCTTTCTTCTTGTGAATCATTTATTATAAGTTTTGTCACTAATTCACTAACAAAAATGTGTGCGAAAATTGTCTACACTATCCATATTATAACCCTTTTAACAAAATTTTTGTATTTCCTGCTTTTAAAAACTAAACATACCTTATCCCTAACATAATCCTAACTACATAGTCCATGTTTAAACACCTGTGAAATGTCTACTTGCCAAAATAACTTTGAAAAATTGAATTTTATTGTAAAAATTGCACTACTAAAATGACTCTACGAAAACGGTGATATTTAACATCTTTGACAATTTTGGTAGCAACAAATTGCTTTTATGATGAAACCAAACTTAGCAAAAGATATTCAGATCAATTTATACCAAATAAATTTATTTTAAACACATCGTGAACCATATTTGTGTAAAATTGTGTCTCGCACTTGTATCGAGCCAGAAATTACCCCTTTTTATGACCCAAATGTCATGTAAGCTGTCCATACTTCTATTACCTCTTTCTAAACATCTCAAATTCCCAATTTAAGAATGAAGATATTTTGTACAAGAAAATATTAAGTTCTTTAATTGACCTACCTATTAAAATTAAATTTTGAAATAAGAATAACTTATAGAAGTATGAAAATTTTAGATTCATCTAGGCACTTCAATTTTCTGTACATATTTACTTGCTACGCTAGGTTCTTCATTTATCAACACCAAATTTTCTTGTATAATGTTTATAACTTCTTGCTTGTAACCAATGTGATTGATATCGAATTGCTCATCCTTTATAATTCTTTCCACCTTCAAATACTGGATATGCGGTTTATATAAATTTAATCTTTTATTGTAGGGCTGTACCCAGTTTAATTCATCTTTACCATTTCTTTTATTCATATGTTGCGCATCGATAATAAATTTTAATTGCTTAATCAAATCCATTCCGATTATTAACTCCATTTTTAAATTGTTTGTTATAAACCATTGTGTTTGAAAAATCTGTTCCCTACCTTAGCTTCAGTATGTAGCATCCTATTTATAGTGCTAAGCTTCTTATCCGTAGCTGCCATAACTTCTATTTTGTTTATTCTAATGATCTCATCTTTAAATAAATCGTTATTCTCTACGATGATCTTTTCCTGTATTAATGAAATTTCTGATCCGGTATCAACTAATCCTAATAAATTTAAATTCTTAATTCTAATGTTAACGAAAGGTAATAAAATGTTTGCAGTTTCTGGTTCTAAATTTTGTTCAATTTCTAAAAATTCCGTAGGATGTTGGTAGTTTGTCTTTACATTGTTGACAAGGAAGCTCGTATTTAAAAATTTTGAACGGTGATCTTGTCAAAGTCCTTTGTGTGTTCTTTTCTTCGTCTTGGGATGCATGTACGATGGCATTGACCCAACTAATCCTTCCACAACTCGGTTCCTCCTTCTCTTCTCGTACCTGGATGTTATTCACCCTCCTATTCTGATCATCCACGATCTCTTGGTATGGCCTTCTATTTTCTTTTGCATATCATTTCTACGATGATCCTTTCCTTCATTCTCTCTATTATTCTGATGTTCCCGTTCATTATCCTTGGCTTGATTGTTGTAATTAAATCTGTTCCTATCGTAGCCATTATTATATCCTCCTCGTCTTTGTTGGAAGTTGTTCCTCTCTTCCCGATCTATAATTGCTTCCCTATTGTTGCCATTTTGAAATACTCTCTACGATTATCAGCACGATGATATTGATTTTGATAATCTCTCCTGTCATTTCCATAATTCCTATTATAATTGTCTCTCCTATTTTCCTCTCTTTCGTGCCTGTAATTATATTCCCTTCTGTCATTTCCATAATTCCTAGGGTTAAATTCTCTCTTTTCGTAACTGTTCTGATGCTGTTCGTATGCATCGTATCTTCTTAAAAATTGCAGTAGTGATGTTATATTATCTATATTTTGCAGAATAATGTTTTCTGCCACATTATTCTCCAGTTGCCTTGCTAAATATTGAACTATTTCTTGTTCATTCATCGGTGGTGTGAAGTATCTTGCTATTTGGTATTTCTTCATTACATAAATCTCCTCGAAGTGCCAAAGTTTTGTCATACTTCGCCCTTGAAAATTCTTCCTTATTACATTTTGTTGGACATCACTCCAATATTGTTTGGTAAATAATTCCTTGAAGTGCTTATAATCGGTACATTGCTCTTGTACTAAATTGTACCATAGTTCGGCATTCCTTTAAGCATCTTTCTCACCAAACGCATTCTTTGTTTATTGTCCTTGATGTCGTTAAAATATTCTTCTATATTTTTCAAAAATAGCATTGGCGATTCTTGCTTCTTTCCTTCAAATTTATATGGCATCTCTTGATTCCACATGCAATTTTCCCAGCCGATTTGAAAATTTCGAGGTGTTTCACGTTCTTTCAACTCTTCTAGGTCATGATCGTAATTCTTAATTTATTGCAAATTTCCCTATCTGTTTCTTGTTCTCATCCTTATTCTTATCCACCTGAAAACATATTTGTTCGTGGATGTCATGTATCCTTCCTACTCTATCATTTATTTCGTTAGAAGCCTCTTCTCTTAGACGGGTTTCAGTTCTAATATTCTTGTCCAACTTTCCTAGCTTGTCATCTACCTCTTCCTTATTGTCGATAATCGTTCCCATAACTTATCATTTTCTCGGTGCATATTATTGTTTAATTCTTCCTTCGTTTTCTCCATTTTATGCACTAACTTCTCCTTATCATTCTCCCACTTACTTAGTTGTCTATCGATACTTTCTTGTAGCCGTCTCATATCCTCCTTCCTTTCTTCCTCTGCTTTTATTCTATTTTCTTCCGCTTCTTTCCTATTTTCTTCAAGTTTGTTAAATTTACTGTCAATATTTTCCTCTGCTTTCTTGTCTTGCTTCCTATTTTCTTCCAGCTTGTTAAATTTACTATCAATATTTTCCTCAGCCTTTATCATGTCTTGCTTTCTACTTTCTTCCGCTTTCATTAGCATGGCGATTATCATGTCCACGTCTAAGGTTCTGCTTTCTCTAACTGGACTTCCCCCTTCTTGTTGTGTTTCAACATCCTTTTCAATATCCTCCATCTTTGTAACTAGATCCTGTTTTTTCTCTTTTACCTCAATATCTTTAGGTCCGTAAACTTTTCCTGATCTAGTTATCCTACGATCTTGCATTCACTAGTCGTACTAACTAAATTTGCCCCTTTTTATAAAAATCCTAACACTAATAAACACAATAAACAATAAACAATAACAAATAACAATGAACGAAAAAATGAAAAACTAAATATCTATAAAATTTTTTTGTGCTTTTATATCCAAAATCTTCAAACTAAATCGTGCCCACACGTTGCGGTGCCAATAAATTGTAATGTTAAATTAGTTTAATTATTAGGTTTAATTTATGTTATTTAAAATATTATTTGGCGAAAAATCGATAATTTGCTTTATTATTAGATTATGATTAATCTCAATGGGAAAGGGTTCAAGTTTAGTATTGAATTTACTTTGAGGTAAGTATTTATTTTAACTTTAAATGTTATTATTGCACCAAACTAGCTCAGGGATCTCAATGGGGAAAAGGTTCAAGGATTTAGTTGAAGATAATATATTTTTGTATAAGAAATATCCTATACTTAATTGAATTTGACGTATAAAATTGGTCTGAATAAGTTTTGCTTTCTAACACATGCGTTACTGACTTTAAGTGAAAATAATTAAAACTGTCAAAATTGTCAAATAATTAAGAAATTTTAATGTTTGGATCAAAATGTGAAAATTTAGAAAAGAAAATGAAATGATTTGCTTCACAGGTGTTTACACAGGTAAATAATTGAAATTCTTAATTAATACATAAACAAATATTATTTGCAGGAAATACCAATAACAGGGTTATAAAAATTTTAAAACTCACAGATACAATCCTTCCTGTCGATTGAATGATGTCTTCAAACTTCAGCTGGAGGCAGGCAATGTTCACTCGGATGTTGTTGTTACTAATATCCAACTGCTATCTCGGTTCTCGAAGACACCAACCTCCAATCTTCAAGATGTTTTCCTTCCAAAACGGCAACCTCCAAACACTTATTTACTATGGTAACTTTTATTAAAAATGGTTTTAAATCTTTAGCTGATTTCGTTTAAATTGTATTATTAGTATCCAAGATTTTGTTAACACAATTTTATTTTAGTTACCGAAAATATAATATTTATTTAAGAGGAATTGTCCGGATAAATAAAACAACTTTTCACCAAATAAAATGGAATTTAATTTGGTATTTCAGAATTATTTTAAATCGGAAAACATGAAAACAAATTTTCACAAAATCGTGACATCAATCAATCGTACAGCAATAATTTATTAACAACGACAGGTATCGGTGACCGAACTATTTAAATTTTGACCGAAGTTATAAAACAAGTGCTCTCGAAATTATTCGTACCGTAAACTTTCTCGACGAAAATAAATTAGGTTAAGTAAACACTAAATTAGCAACACTGTTTTAATCTTTTCACTTTTTGAACAAAACTGAGAGAGAATGGCTTCCTGAGCTCTTGCTTTTATAGGTTTCTGGTTGCTACAGAAATTTCAATTTTTTTACAGCCATATTGCAAAATTTACAATGAATGTGATTGGCTAATCAAATTTAAGAATTGTACAAAAATGGAATTTTGGCCGTAACTTTCTTATACATGGTCGGAAATGAAATTTAAAAACAGAAATGAAAACTATGTGAAATTTCGAATAAAAGGACACCGAATAAGCAATAAATCCTACCACTAATAAACGAAACAACTTAATCTAATCAAAATAAGCTACTAACTATACACACTTACAAGCTACACTAAAATTACTTGAAAATGGAATTCTGAGGACAATTTACATAAGAAAACATATTTTTAAATTCAAACATTTACTTTAATGAAAATTTTAAGTTTTTGTAACTCTATCTAGAATTCAACTTAGATTTAGCAAATTTTTGCGGATAAAACGCTGTATCCTTATAAAAACTTATTTATATTGTGAAAGAACATCTATTATTTGCTTTAAGAGCAAAAACTAAATCTAATAATATGGAAAAAGTATAAAATTATGTGAAAAATCTAAAATTTACAACGTAACCATACTTAAATTTTAAATATGAAATAAATTCATATTAAAATATGTTTTTAGCACTTTAAATGTTATGTTTAAGGTTTATACAACTTGTCTTTATTGTTCACACTACTTATTTGCAATGCATAATGTTATTTAGTCTTGCATTGAAAATGTCTCATCGTCTAACACTGTTTTGGGATTTTACACTATAAATTGTACGGCACTATAAATGTTTGTATGCCAAAATGTTCTAAATGTCTTTCTTCTTGTGAATCATTTATTATAAGTTTTGTCACTAATTCACTAACAAAAATGTGTGCGAAAATTGTCTAACTATCCATATTATAACCCTTTTAACTAAAATTTTGTATTTCCTGCTTTTAAAAACTAAACATACCTTATCCCTAACATAATCCTAACTACATAGTCCATGTTTAAACACCTGTGAAATGTCTACTTGCCAAATTAACTTTGAAAAATTGAATTTTATTGTAAAATTGCACTACTAAAATGACTCTACGAAAACGGTGATATTTAACATCTTTGACAATTTTGGTAGCAACAAATTGCTTTTATGATGAAACCAAACTTAGCAAAGATATTCAGATCAATTTATACCAAATAAATTTATTTTAAACACATCGTGAACCATATTTTGTAAAATTGTGTCTCGCACTTGTATCGAGCCAGAAATTACCCCTTTTATGACCCAAATGTCATGTAAGCTGTCCATACTTCTATTACCTCTTTCTAAACATCTCAATATATATATATATATATATATACATATCTTATTTGTCAACTCTGAAAGGAATCTGAGCATCTGTGTACGCTTCTACGAAAAAGACCTGGTTATTAGACAGGTTAAACAAAACGATGATAATTTGCAGACACACGGGCAGAGTAGAAACAAAAGTCAACGAAGAAAGGATGGAGTAATTGACTAGAACGTATAATTAACGAAGAAGCTACATTGTAGACAGCGAATAAAGAATACTGCGCGATACATAGAAGAACTGCTTATCCATAAAGAACTAACGATACGAAGAGAAACGTAATAGAAAAAGTTACAAGTGATAGAAGTAAGATCTTTGTGATAAGTGCTAGAAGTAAGAACAGATATAACAAAAGAACTCGGTGTGGACGCACAAATGAAAGTATACGGAATTTGGGCACCTGCAGGAATATATTATAAAAAACAGGTAAAAAGAAATGTGAGCCCCGGCCAATGAAAAAAAATGGCCGAAATAGGCACCATAGGACGTGTAATAATGTGATCAATGAAGAGCTGAAGGAAAAAGCGACACCGTAGGGTAGAGTACGGATTAAGCATGTATGTATCTATAAGGTAACACTTACAAGCGTTTTTATCTTGCTATTGATGCAGATTATATTATCGCAACACTAAACACAAGTGCGCAATCAAATATACCAGATATTTCTAAATTCGCGCATTTCAAAATTAATTATATAACCTCTGTACAAAAGTAGTTTGTTTCTAATAAGCATCATCACCCTCTAACCAGCTTTCAATTTCTCAATTATATCCATCACATGGTTTAAGTTATTCGTTGATGGAAGCAACAAACTTGTGTTTATTTAGAAAAATTAATATAGGTTTTAGTGATTGACGAATCAACGTACGTGGAATAGTTGAGGTCACATGTATGTGACAGGATACAGTGTTTTCAATGTTGTACACAAAATTGGATGTGAAAACGTGGAGAATAAACATGTGATCGACTCTGGTGCTAATCCATTGCTATCCATACAGTTTGTTTCCTCGAATCATAACGGTCGATAAAACATAAACACTACACTACAGATATACGACTTCAGAGAACAAAATTCAAGTCAAAAGAGCAGGTTTTTGATGGAAAACGGACACCAAAGTAGGTAAAGTTAGTGAGATAGGCCGTACGCTGCGCACACGTTAATACATTTACACATACACACGCACGCGCATCGCACACACACACACACACACAGGCACTCACACTCCACACACACACACACACACACACACACACCGCACTCACACATATATATATATATATATATATATATATATATATATATATAAGTTAGCCACGTTCAACGGGACGGAACCTAGCGGTAAAACGGTAAATGGTATCAAAAAATCGTTTGACACAAGTATGTAGGTCTATTTGGTCTCCAAATTAAAATTAGTGTGGAATATACAGGGTTACTCAAAAAAAAGTTACATATCAAAGTTATGTTTTTTTAAATGGATCACCCTGTATTTTATTACTTTTTTGAATCCTACTTTAAAAAATAATATGTATTTATTCAAGTAACCCTATATCTGAGTTTGATAGTTTTCGAGTTATTCAATTGTTTCTAAAAATGTAGAGTAATTGAAAAAAATTAATTACAACTTAACAGAAATTTTTTAATTAATTTGCTTTTAGATTTCGATTCTACACTTCTTGGTCTGTCTATCAGAATAATTACAATAGTAAAATAATATGCAGGGTGTTCCTAACTTCAACTTTGATTTTCTCCAAGTATTTGGTGCTATTACTTTGTTATTTTAATTGGAACACCCTGTATTTTATTCCTTCATGAGAAGGGAAATTTAATACTCTTTTAAACTGATATAGGGTTCCCTATCCCAATTTTCAGTATTTTCCGAGATATTTCCATTATTTTACCAGTATGCATAAATATTGATGGTTTTATAGTAAATACTGGCAAGGTGACCTTGAAATATAAAACAAATAAATTGAAAATATTATAATTTTACAAATTAAACAATAAAACGAATAACAATTAACATAATTACAACATTAAAAATCACTCTACTAAACTCATTTTATAATAAATGTTCAATGTGATTTTGTTGAATACACAGCATTATCCTCTTTTCAAATGAGCGTTTCACATTATTTAGCATTTGGCGTGTGATTGACGCGAATGCTTCTCTAATGCGTATTTTCATGTTTTCAGAGGTAGTTGGAGCAGTGTGGTACACAAGGGTTTTGATGTATCCCCAGAAAAAAAAGTCCATTGTTGTTAAATCGGGAGACCTAGCAGGCCAATTGCTAGGGCCTTCTCGACCTACCCACTTACCCTTAAATGTCCAGTCTAAATATTCCCTCACATTCCTTGAAAAATGTGTTGGCGCACCATCTAATTGTAGCCACATTTTTTGCCTCACATCTAAAGGAATATCTTCTAGGAGAGTCCAAAATTCGTTTTCCAAAAATCTTAAAAATTCTCTTCCATTCAAATGGCCATTAAAAAAATATGGCCCTACTACATGTTCTCCTATTAGTCCCCCGTATACGTTTAGGGACCAACGATTTTGACGATCTATTGTTCTAAATTGATGAGGATTCTCAGTGGCGTAATAGTGAAAATTATGCCTATTAACCAGTCCATTATTGTGAAATGTAGCTTCGTCAGTGAATAACAAATTATCATAAAAATAGTGTCTTCTGCCGTATGGTCGAGAAACCATAGTTATGTTTTCTTATTATTCTACTTACGCTGGATTGACTTAGTTCTCGAGAAATAATTGTCGAAGTCTTATTGCGATTTTCAATTACAGATTGCAAAACTGATAGTTGTAAATCTTCATTTTCCGTTACGGGCTTTGCTATTTCTCGTGTTTTATATTCAACACTGCCAGTTTCAATAAATCGGTTTAAAAGTCTCTCGAACACTTCTTTCCGAGGATAGTCTTTTTGAGGATATCTTTCAGCATAAACACGTGATGCTAATAAGCAATTTTGAAAACATTCACTTAATATAAAAATCATATTTATTCGATCTTCAATTGGGTATTCTTTCATTGTATTAATTATGTTAAATAGTGAAATCAACACTAAATAAGTTTTTACTATCTGACATAAGAAAATGTTTTATTTGTTAATTTTCTCAAAGCCTACTTAGAGTTTATCATAAAATCTTCAACATTTACGCATAGGTACTGATAAAATAATGCAAATAATTCGGAAATAAAGAAAATTCGGATAGAGAAAGTAATATCAAATTTTCGTTTTCATGCAGTGATAAAATAAAGGGTGTTCCATTTAATAATAACACTAAAAACTTGATGCACATCAAAGTTAAAGTTTGGAACATACAATTTTACTTATTTTATTAGAAAGTCCAAGAAGCGAGCTAATCAAAAAGTCTGTATTAAGTTGCAATTAACTTTTTTTGTTACACTACAGTTTTAGAAAAAATTGAATAATTCGGAAAGTATCAAATTTGAGTATACGGTGACCTAAATAAATACGTTAGTTTTTTAAGGACAATTAAAAAATGTAACAAAGTTCAGGGTGATTCATTTAAAAAACATACTTCTTTAACATGTAAATGTTTAAATTATAAATTTTTAATGTATTTTCTTTTGTATTCCAAGGCTATCTTGTCAGTATTTGCTATAAGACCATCAATATTTATGCACACTGGTAAAATAATGGAAATATCTCGGAAAATACTGAAAATTGGGATAGGGAACCCTATATCAGTTTAAAAGAGTATTAAATTTCCCTTCTCACGATGAAATAAAATACAGGGTGTTCCATTTAAAATAACAAAGTAATAGCACCAAACACTTGGAGAAAATCAAAGTTGAAGTTAGGAACACCCTGCATATTATTTTACTATTGTAATTATTCTGATAGACAGTCCAACAAGTGTAAAATCGAAATCTAAAAGCAAATTAATTAAAAAATTTCTGTTAAGTTGTAATTAATTTTTTTAATTACTCTACATTTTTAGAAACAATTGAATAACTCGAAAACTATCAAACTCAGATATAGGGTTACTTGAATAAATACATATTATTTTTTAAAGTAGGATTCAAAAAAGTAATAAAATACAGGGTGATCCATTTAAAAAAACATAACTTTGATATGTAACTTTTTTTGGGTAACCCTGTATATTCCATACTAATTTTAATTTGTAGACCAAATAGACCTACATACTTGTGTCAAACGATTTTTTGATATCATTTACCGTTTTACCGCTAGGTTCCGTCTTGAGCGTGACTAACCCTGTATATATAATATATACATATACTATATACACGCAAATATTGGTTAAAGCACTACAAAAGCTAATTCTTATAAATTGAAGTCCCCAGAAAATCATGTAATAGAGTTTGGTTCTTATACTTGAATGAAATTTAACTACATAAGCAAACATTTCTAAAGGTAATCAATTCTGTCCCATACAAATCTAACTCGAACTCAAAGCTGGGTTTGTTTATGCCTTCAGCGTACAAAATAGGTGGGCAATTTTATTTGCTATGTGCCTTTCAAGTGAAATATTTGTCACAAGAAGTATTTACTTTAAACATTAACAATAATGTCCACTATCGTTTAACTTACGTTATTACTTAAAACGTTACTTTAGATTTCCTTGTTAGATCACACGCCTCAATACTTAACACTTCTAACTTGATTTAGCTCTATTTTAACATTCTTGAAAGAAAATCTCACTAGTACGTACTTTTAATTCACAATAAATTCTATTATTTGAAAATGCTTAAATACTTCTTCCCAATATGGGTTTTGCGGTCAACTTACTGCAGCACTAATTGTTAACAAGTATAAAAAGCAGCACTGACCGTATTAAGGTCTCTTATAATTTCGCCACGATTCCTCTTTGTTCTAGTTCTTTAGCCGAGCGACTTTTTATACCTCACCAGGCTCGCTTGAATACCATCGGTCAAAACCACAAACAAACGGCCATTGCTCCCTTGCCAGTCTCTGGACGGAACTAACGCAAAGATGAGAAAAACCGTAGCCATCTTGAAGTTCTGAACAAAATACTCACAACTCTTTGGAAAAATTATAATTTTGACTCGAATTAATTTCCTATACTACCTTCATCTAGATTCAACTTTTTATAAAAATTTTCCGTTTGGACGATTTCTATTTCCGCACAATTTAACAAATTCTAATACCATTTGCCCTTGAACACGTATTCAACTTTTATTATTGCGCAATGTTACTACATTTATAAAAGCAAAGATACAATGCATTATAATATAATAACTAGCTACAGAGCTTCGCTCCTCACTATGGTCACAATGCACCCCGAGATATTTATTTAAAGGTAAAATTTGTCTTAAAAAAAAGGTTAGTTGTGAAAAAATGATAAAATTATGCTTTTTTTTAGTTAGGTTAGAAAATTATTCGTCATTCCGTGGACATGTAAATGCTACGCATATAAAATCATGCTTGAGTAACAACATGTTTTAGAATAAATATGAATGTAATTTAAAAAATATTTACCTTTGAACTTATTCGTTCATAACAAAACTTCTAATAAATGAATGTAATTTGATCGTGGTTATTTTATTTTATCGAAAATGTATATGCTGTTTAAAATGGTATAGATGTATAAAGTATAATTAAAATGAATATGTCGTCGTTTTATTTTCATAGAATACTGGTTTTGAATGTAGTTAATATGCAATGTTGAAAAAATATGAAAATAAAAAGAAAGAAAGTCACTTGCAGAAAGTGTTCAATTTTGTAATTTTCAAGCAATTGTTAAAGGGAATTGTCATTTTGACGTTTAATGCTACCAAACCACAGAACAGTAAAGCAAACTAACATTTACGACATTACCAATTTAAACATTTTAGTAAGTAACATTTTTAACATCAATTTCTGACTACTAATTGTCATTTAAAACTTTAAATGTTGCCAAACCATATTTTTGGAAGCATTCCACTTTTTGTCGTGTAATTTTACCAAAATGATATTAATGTAAGTGCCAACTTAAACATCTTAATAAATAAAACTATTAACCTCAATATCTGAGGTTACCAATTGTCAATCAAAAATTTAAATGTTGCCAAACTATATTTTTAAAAGCTTTTACCTTTTTGACGTGCAATATTATCAAAGTAATATTAAGTACCAACTTAAACATGTTAATAAGTAAAATTATTAACCTCAGTATCTGACTTTACCAATTGTCAATCAAAAACTTAAATGTTGCCAAACTATATTTTTGAAAACATTCAACTATTTACGTGCAATGTTTCCAAAATAGTATTAATGTAAGTAGCAACTTTTACGTTTAAGTAGGTAACATTATTAACCTAAATGTTTGATTTTAACAATTGTCATTCAGAATTTTATATGTTACCAAAATAATATTTATGAATGTACCAACTAAAACGTTTTAGTACATAACA
The DNA here is from genome assembly GCA_036346205.1 of Vesta saturnalis. Taxonomy (NCBI): domain Eukaryota; kingdom Metazoa; phylum Arthropoda; class Insecta; order Coleoptera; family Lampyridae; genus Vesta; species Vesta saturnalis. The sequence goes on from JARFJB010002072.1 coordinate 240,161, forward strand.
TCATTAACCTCAATGTTGGAATTTATCAATTATCATTGTGTTGCCAAATTTTATTTACATTTAGTGTCATTTTGACACATTTATGAATGTTAAAACGTTATGAAAGTGTCAACTATGCCAAATTACATTTTTGGAAGTATTCAACAATTGTAAAATGAAATATCTTTTGACATACAATGTTACCAAAATAATATTTTATGAAACTATAGTTTGACATGTAAAATCATTAAATTAAGTGGTTGATCCTCAAAATGTCATTCAGACCTTTAAGGATGGATAAATAACATTTTTCAAAAGTCAGCTATTGTAAAATTAATTTTCTTTTCGGCATACAATATTATCATAGTAATATGTATAGAAGTATCAATTTAAACAGTTTGTAAATATGAAGTTATTATACATAAAAATTGCCAACTTAAACTTTTGAAAATAGTCAATTTAAATATTTAATATATTTCAACAAATTGAGGATACATTCAAATCAAGGAAATATTTATGAAAACAAGAAGAAACAGAATGAGGATTAAAATATATTAATCAAAAAAGAGAATAAGATATACGAATGGTTACGATAAAACACAATATAGGCACTAATAACATATTGTATAGCATTTATAAATCGATATAAATTAAAATTTGGTATAGGAATAAGGATTATGTTTAATTTACAATATAAAAAATATATAATTGATTAAAGAACTCCATACTTAACAAAGCACTAAGTACAAAAAAACTTAGTTGAACAAAGTTTTACTTCTTAATCATATATTTAAAGATCAATTAAGTCCTTTACAATTACAATCTTATTTGATATCAAATAAATTTAGTTGAAATATTCAATCTGAGGAAGATGCAGTGTTGTCGCACCAATTGTCATTTTAAACAGTATAGTGAAACTTCAAAATCAGTTTCACTCATGTAGTATGCAGTATCATCAGGTAAAAAATAGTTCAGTCAGTATTTTAAAAGCATAATTTTGTATGACTAGTATAGCATTCAGGTACATTTATATAAATATAAATAAATTGATTGAACCATAAATATGTTTATATAGAAACTTGAATATGGTACTAGTAAGATTATTTTCAATCATAAGTATGAATTAGAAATATTTCGAATAGGTTGTAGGTTTGAGAGGTATTAATATATATTAATATAATAAAATATTAATATGCATATAAAAAATTGTAATCTACTTGACAGAAACATATTTTTTACTTGGTTGATTTAGTTTAGCTTTGTAATGTCATATCAATTATCATTAAAGGACCATGCTAGTATTTACAATACAGGAAACGTCAAGTTTATAATGTACTCGTAAAAAGAATTTACTCATTTAATGAACAAAAAATTAAGATGTGTACATAAAACTCAAGCTTAATAGTACTATTTCATATTAACTTTGATTTTATAGTTAATCCTCTCGTTTTATACACATCGCCATTTAAGTTAATAGACACTCTCATTCCATATATAAAAATATGTTGTTATGGATAGAATCAATTATTACACACAGAGAAATTCAAAACTTCCATCTATGCAGCTCGAAAAGTATTCATTGTTAAAGCTGTCATGATTTTTATTAAAGGATAGATAAATGCATATTACTATATTAGAACAAATTAATAAATTGATTAATTTAAATGTAATATAAAAATGTAACGTATTATAATAAATATTTGCTTCAAATATAACATAATTATAATTAAATTGAGATACTTAAAATTTAATTTAAAGAAATTACTTTAAAACTTATTATAAATAAACATACAAAAGAAATACATAATTACATTAAAAAGTATGTTTGTTATTGGGTTTTTGAGCAGAACTTTCTTTTAATTTTGGGATTTGTAATAATTATAATTTCGATGCCAACTTAAAAATTTAAAGCATTAAAATGTAAATTTATGTTTTTAGTTTTGAAGATATTTGAACTATTTATAAATTTTAAAAATTATAACAAAATCTAATGCTTAATTATAAATAATATTAAAAGACTTAAAATTTAATTGTTTATATGATGAAATGTCACCATGCTAACCTATAGTATTTTTATGCTGATAAATGTGTTCTAGTGCAATATGTGTAACTATTAAATGAAACAAATTTAAATTGTTCATTATATAAAAATATTTTAACATAAATCATAGTTCTAATGGCAGTATATTACAGTATTATATTAGATAAAAATAATGTAAATTAGGAAGGTATTGAATCAATAAATATTCAACAAATTCAGTGAAAAAATTCTTTCATAACAAATTTCAGAATTATTTACTGGGTACATATGAAATTAGAGCGACAATTGCTATTGGTGTATATAAATTGTGAGCGGGGCGTTGAGTTTAAAAAGGTAAAATTCGATTAAAACCCAAAATGATTGCAAAAGGATTTTATAGTAGTTTGGAGCGATTTGGTAATGGTGACGTTTTTCGTTCACTGTAAATCCTGGTTTTGATTTAGAATCAGTTTAAAAGTTGGATTGTGTTTCAGGCTCATAGTAGAACCCGTCTAACCTGAGTTTATTAGCTCCATTCCAGGTTCGAGTTTTGGGCTAAAAAAGTCGACTTGCGTTTTTTGACGGATTCTTTATCTAGATCTCCTAAAGAAGTTATATTTCAAATTTCAGAGTCGGGATGCTCGAAATAAGGAAGATGAGTGTATATCTCAAAAAGTTGAGGGGATACAACAGAGTTAAAAATCCCGTTTTATTGTTTGGTCTTGATCTACATTGGTGCAAAGTTTCAAACAAAATCGGCCGGTAAACCGCTCCTCCACCATCACGTGTGCTCCATCCCCTCGGGGTGATGGGACGGTAGTTTCCACTATACGTCACGACGCCCTAATCCCTCCCCACTCCTTCGCCGTCGGTCGCGAACTATCGAGCCTCACGTCGGGCCACCTGCGAATTTTTATTTAGATCCCTCGAAAACGCCACCGAGGCACTCTCGAAAGAGGGGGACACGGCGGCCGAATGCGAGTGTTCCCGTCGAAACGTGATAACTCGAAGCTGATACCCGTTAGAGAGAATCAGAGCCGATTTTGTCCAATTTCGCACAAAATCCATCGATTTGGATACCTCGCACAAATATTTGGAAAAAATCGTGTTTTGTTCGAAAACTATCTGAACTCTGAAGGCCTCCTTTCCCCTTTGATTTTTATTTTAAATTTTGAAAGGCCATTACGTCGCAACTAACGATCTGATTTTGACGCAATTTTGGTTCCCGGATCGTTTCGACGAAAGGAATCGGAAGAGAACGGGGAAGCACCCTCCCCCTGTTCCTTCAATTTTTATTAACACGTGAATTTTTCCTATTTAAAAAGGGTTGAAAAGGTTCGTAATTCGCTCAAATCTGATCCAAGTTTAGAGCTTTAAACGTAATTCGATTCTAATTCGATAGTGTAAAAACCCAAACTGTGAAACGGTACGTCTTGAACGACCATGTTTCCAAAGCACGCGTACACCTCGAACACTTTGATTGTTTCCCTCACCTATCGCGTGATTCTTGCCGAACTTTCGCCGGCCACGTTCGATGTGCACTCGAAACTGCGAGGCGAACGCAAAAAACAAGAACCCTCTAACCTTTCATTCGGCCGACCCAGTCGAAAAACAATCTTCACACCCCCGCCATCCCCCCCCGCCCATTCCCCGAAACGAAGTGTGAGCCGGCGATGGCGTTATCGGGGTAACATAGTTCTCGACCGTTACCGTCGATGCTTAGAGTTTAAAATAATTCCAGAGGCCCCATTTTCGAGAAAATCTACGAGAAGTCTTCGACCACACCTCGAAAACTCTCGCCGCCACCTCCATTGTGGAGTACGGTAGTTTCGACTATACGGCACGATTCTAATCTTCTCCAGTTCGCCGTCGGTCGAACTACTCGCTCTCAGTGTCGATTACGAATTTGATTTGATCCCTGGTCAAAGTGTCGTGTGCGGGTTGGGTTGGGCGTTGGTTGGTGCGTGTTGTCCTGTACCGCGGTTGTGTCTGTATCTGTGTCTGTTCTGTGTCTGTCGTCGTTGTGTCTGTGTCTGTGCTCTGTGTTTGTGTCTGTGTCTGTGTCGTGTTGTGTCTGTGTCTGTGTCTGTGTTCTGTGTCTGTGTCTGTGTCTGTGTCTGTGTCTGTGTCTGTGTCTGTGTCGTGTGTCTGTGTCTGTGTCTGTGTCTGTGTCTGTGTCTGTGTCTGTGTCGTGTTCTGTGCCTGTGTCTGTGTCTGTGTCTTGTGTCTGTGTCTGTGTCTGTGTCTGTGTCTGTGTCTCGTGTCTGTGTCTGTGTCTGTCTGTGTCTGTGTCTGTGTCTGTGTCTGTGTCTGTGCTTGTCTGTGTCCTGTGTCTGTGTCTGTGTCGTGTCTGTGTCTGTGTCTGTGTCTGTGTCTGTGTCTGTGTCTGTGTCTGTGTGTGTCTGTGTCTGTGTCTGTGTCTGTGTCAGTGTCGTGTCTGTGTTGTGTGTGTCTGTGTCTGTGTCGTCGCGTGTGTCTGTGTCTGTTGTGTCTGTGTCTGTCTGTGTGTGTGTGTGTGTGTGTGTGTGTGTGTGTGTGTGTGTGTGTGTGTGTGTGTGTGTGTGTGTGTGCTGTGTGTGTGTGTGTGTGTGTGTGTGTGTTTGTGTGCTGTGTTCTGCGTGTCTTGTGTCTGTGTGTCTGCGTGTCTGTGTCTGTGTCTGTTGTGTTTGTGTCTGTGTGTTGTGTGTGTGTGTGTGTGTGTGTGTGTGTGTGTCGTGGTGAGGTTCTGTGTGTGTCGTGTGTGTAGTCGTGTGGTGTGTGGTGTGTGTGTGTGTGTGTGTGTGGTGGTGTGTGGTGTGTGTGTTGCGGTTGGTGTGGCACATGTGTGTTGTGTGGTGTTGTGTGTGTGTGTGTTGTGTGTTGTGTGTGTGTGTGTGTGGTGTGGTTGTGTGGTGTTATGTGTTGTGTGTGTGTGTGTGTGTGTGTGTGTGTGTGTATGTGTGTGTGTGCTGTGCGTGTGTGCGTGTGTGTGCGTGTGTGTCTGGTGTCTGTGTGTTGTGTGCCTGTGTGCCTGTGTGCCTTGTGTGTGTGTGTCTGCATGTTCTGTGTGTTGTGTGTGTGTGTGTGTGTGTCTGTGTCTGGTTATGTGTGTCTGTGTGTCTGTGTGTCTCTGTGTCTGTGTGTCTGTGTGTCTGTGTGTCTGTGTGCCTGTGTGTCTGTGGCCTATGTGTCTGTGTGTTGTGTCTGTGTCTGTGTGTCTGTGTGTCTGTGTCTGCGTGTCTGTTGTTGTGTTGTGTTGTGTGTGTGTGTGTGTGTGTGTGTGTGTGAGTGTGTGTGTGTTGGTGTGTGTTGTGTGTTGTGTGTGTGTGTGTGTGTGTGTGTGTGTGTGTAGGTGTGTGTGTGATGGTTGGGAGAGTGTGTCTGTGTCTGTGTCTGTGTGTGTGTGTGTGTGTGTGTGTGTGTGTGTGTGTGGTGTGTTGTGTGTGTGAGGTGTGAGTGTGAGAGTCTGTGGTGTGGTGTGTGTGTGTGTGTGGTTGTGTGCGTGGTTGTGATTTGCCTGTGTCTTTGTCTGTGTCTGTGTCTGTGTTTGCTGTGTCTGTGTCTGTGTCTGTGTCTGTGTCTGTGTCTGTGTCTGTGTCTGTGTCTGTGTCTGTGTCTGTGTCTGTGTCTGTGTCTGTGTCTGTGTTTGTGTGGTGTGTGTGTGTGTGTTATGTTGTGTGTGTGTGTGTGTGTGTTGTGTGTGTGTGTGTGGGTGGTGGTGTGTGGGTGTGGTTTGTTGTGGATGTGGGTGGCGTCGCGTATCCACTATAACTGAACGAGAATATTTCCGGTTTTGATTTAGAACCAGTTTCAAAGTTGGATTGTGTTTCAAGCTCATAGTAGAACCCGTCTAACCTGAGTTTATTAGCCCATTCCAGGTTCGAGTTTTGGGCTAAAAAGTCGACTTGCGTTTTTGACGGATTCTTTATCTAGATCTCCTAAAAAACTTATATTTCAAATTTCAGAGGCCGGATGCGCGAAATTAGGAAGATGAGTATATCTCAAAAAGTTGAGGGGATACAACAGAGTTAAAAATCCCGTTTTAGCGTTTGGTCTTGATCTACATTGGTGCAATGTTTCAAAAAAACCGGCCGGTAAACCGCTCCTCCACCATCACGTGTCTCCATCCCTCGGGTGGTGGGACGATTTCCACTACGTCACGACGCCCTAATTCCTCCTCCTTCGCCGTCGGTCGCGAACTATCGACCCTCACGTCGGGCCACCTGCGAATTTTTATTTAGATCCCTCGCAAACGCCACCGAGGCACTCTCGAAAGGGGGGGACACGGCGGCCGAATGCGAGTGTTCCGTCGAAGCGGTACCGGCACGTTTCTTATCTCGTCGAACTCGGGCCGTGTGGAAAATTTTTATAAAATCGGGTTATATAATCACACACACACACACACACACATATATATATATATATATATATATATATATATATATACTATACAATCGGGTCATATTCCAAATCTGAGAGTTTATTTTATACGAGTAGTTTCTATTTAATTAGTACATATATATATATATATATATATATATATATATATATATATATATATATATATATATATATATATATACATATATATATATATATACATATATGTATACAGTGTGATCAAAAGTAGAGGGACCATTCAATAACTTCTTTATTTTACGATACATAAAAAAAGGTTAAATTATTTTTTGTTTACGGCCATGTGCTACATTTAATAAGGATATCAATTTTTTTTTTCATTTCCGGTTAAACCGGAAACGAACACAACCATTGTTTTTTAAATGACACCCTATATATTTTTTTAGACTATCTGATTTCTGATTATTTTTTCTTTCTGTAAATATAAAGTTTTATGGATATTATATCAGAAAATTTTGTTGTAAATCGCAAAAACTGTTTGAAGGAGTACAAGATCACTATTTAAAAAACATGGAAAACGGAAACAACTGCTTTGTGAAGTTGTTTCAGATTGTTTCACATCTTTCAAAATTAGTTTTTATATGTAATTACTTAAGCTGAGACGACATTTATAATTACAACGTTACTGTACGCAATTATTAGGCAACTACATAATGAATAATAGTGAAAAGTCGATTTAAAGTTAATATTTGGCCAGTGTAATCGCAACGCACGAAGACCAGTCGCACTCTATGCAGAAAGATTTCCTGACAGGTAATACGCTCCACATACTTACTTACACAAAATTGAAAATTCATTAAGGCAACATGGAGCATTTCCTGGAGTAAAAATCCAAAATAGAGAACTCCAGAGAAATAACCCGATAAACGAAGAACGAGAATTGCAGAATTTAGCGTATGTTCGACTACATCCACGTTCATCTATTAGGCATGTAGCTCAGGAAGTAGGAACATCATTTGATATGTTCAGAGGACATTAGAAAACACAATGTACTATAAACCAAATTTAGTGCAACACCTACGTCAAGCAGATCCCGAACGCCGATTAACATTTATTGCGTGATTAGTGGAACAACTGGAAGATGACCGAGGCATTTTAGACAGAATTTTGTGGACCGACGAAGCAAAATTCACCAATAATGGTGTTATCAACAAACAAAATAATCGTTTCTGGTCGGAGGAAAACCCACATTGGACATTAAATAAAAACCATCAAACCGTTTGGGGTACTAACGTTTAGTGCGGTTTAATAGGAGACAGATTATTGGGACCTTTTTTTATGACGCAACTCTCACTGCAAGAAGATTTCTTCATTTTTTAAATACTGAGCTTTTGACCATATTAGCAGATCTTCCACTAGCGACGAAGTATGTACTTTCAGTTGGACGGATCGCCAGCTCATACTAGTAACATTACTAGTGAATATCTAAACGAAAACTTTAATGGGCGTTTAATTACCACCCATGGACCAGTGCAAATGCCGCCAAGATCGCCTGATGTTACACCTCAGAACTATTTCTTATGGTGTTATCTTAAGACACTAGTCTATGCAGATCCGCCACAAAATGTAGAGGATTTAAAAAACAAAATCCGGTTGGCTTGTATGTAGTTAACACCCGATGCGTTACATAGAACAACACATCATGAACGTGTAAAGCGGCTAGAGGCATGTGTTGCACAAAATGGTGGTAATTTTGACCAACTTATAAAATATATTTCCTGCATCCTTGTAGTTAAAAAATACGTGCTTATTACTTGTTGAATTTTGTATTTTGTTTATGTATCCGTTTCCAGATTTCTTACTATTCTGATAAATACTAATAATAAGAGCAGTTGTTTCCGTTTTCCATGGCAACAGCTATTTTGTTTTTTAAATGGCGGTCTTGTACGCTTTCAAATAGTTTTTTTGCGATTTACAACACAATTTTCTGATATAATACCCATAAAATTTTATATTTACAGAAAGAAAAAATAATGAGGAATCAGATAGTCTAAAAAAATATACAGCGTGTCATTTAAAAACAATAGTTGTGTTCGTTTCCGGTTTAACCGGAAATGAAAAAAAACATTTGATAGCCCCATTAAATATAGCACATGGCCGTAAACAAAAAATAATTTAACTTTTTTTATATATCGTAAAATAAAGAAGTTATTGAATGGTCCCTCTACTTTGGATCACACTGTATATATATATATATATATATATATATATATATATATATATCATATATCTGTATATACGTATACCCCATATAAATACACAGGAAACGTACTATTTTCGATGAGAGGAGTGTTTATTCGATAGCAAATCGTAAAAATATCGTCGGATAAACGAAGACGTCTTTCGTTTAAACCATATATATTGAGCGTGGCTACGCCACCGAAACCAGACGTCAGTATTGTTATCTTTGTTAATATCTCTCAGATTAACAAGAGATGCAATTCATCGTACTCGTCTTGATAATCACAAAATTTTTCATATTTTTTGTTTTTTCGAAATTCGAACTCTATTAGTTCGAAAAACATAAAAATTCGATTTTGAAGTCGAAATTTTCGACTTTTTCAAATTTTAGTCATGGAGTCATCTTTTCGAGGTAAACATTATAGTAAATCGATACATAGTTCGAGAATATTTCTTAAAAATCGGGGTGGAAACATGAAAGTTAAAAAAAAGATGTTCTAAGCGTTATTTCGAAAAGAAAAGATACACTGTGGTAGAACTCGTCGCCGTAAAGAAAAAAAAAATCACGTTAAAATTCCAAGGGAAGTGGTTAAAAAAAATTGCCACAGTTGCAATTTTTCGATTTCATATTTTGCCTTATAATTCAAAAATTATAAATGATACGAAAGTGGAATAAGCGGCAGTCGTTGTCCCGTTAGGACACGCCGTTCAGTTGTGCAATGGCAACGTTGCCATTAAAAGTACAAAAGTTATGGCCATTCATGTGAATTTTGAAAAATCGAAACGTGATAACACGAAGCTGATACCCGTTAAAGAGAATGAGAGCACAAAAATCCATAGATTTGGATACCTCGCACAAATATTTGGAAAAAATCGTGTTTTGTTCGAAAAATATCTGAAGGCCTCCTTTCCCCTTTGATTTTTATTTTAAATTTTGAAAGGCCATTACGTCGCAACTAACGATCCGATTTTGACGAAATTTTGTTCCCCAGATCGTTTCGACGAAAGGAATCGGAAGAGACCGGAGAGGCACCCTCCCTCTGTTCCTTCAATTTTTATTGACACGTGAATTTTTCCCATTTAAAAAGCGTTGAAAAAGTTCGTAACTCGCTCAAATCCTATCCAATTTTAGAGCTTTAAACGTAATTCGATTCTAATTCGATAGTGTAAAAACCCAAACTGTGAAACGGTACATCTTGAACGATCATGTTTCCAAAGCAGACGCACAAGTCGAACACTTTGACCGTTTCCCCCACCTATCG